>VWZO01005316.1:44402-67628 GCA_013396975.1 Bucco capensis | reverse complement strand
TCTCTCCTCTCCTTTCTCCTCTCCTCCTCTCCTTTCCCTCTCCCTTGGCTGCAAATCCAGAAGCACACCAAGCACCTTGTGGATGATTTTGGGGCTGGCAGGCTCTCCTCTGCACTAACTCTTCCCATCTTGTTGTGATTAGGCAAAGCTAAACATGGTCCCAAATCCCCAGAGGTGTTTGAGCTCCTGCTGACAGCTCGTGTGTGATTTACAGCCCTGCTGCAAGAGGCAAGTGTTCTGCTGCCATATTCCTGTTTATTGATGCCAGCATCTGGCTCTAAACAAAGCCACTGAGGTGTCAAGTGGCTACTGACAGGGTTGTGTGGAAGCTCATTCCCAGCACATGCCCAGACCTCTATCCAGGATTTACTCAGTGTGCTGCTATGGAGATCTCTTCCAGCCTTAATGGTTCTGTGGTACCAATGTGCTTTGCTGGCCTTTCCTCAGCATTGGGTTGCCTTGCCTATGGAGCTGGGATCCTCTTTGCATTTCATTCCATTTCCTTCATCTTCCTGCTTTTCTTCCTCAGAGGAACAGGACTGTAAGTTGGACAGGAAGGAAGGAATGTTGTGTGTGTGTGCCAACTCCTAGGTGTCCTCAGGAGACTTCCAGCTCCATGCTGCCTGTCTCTCCAAGGATAAAGCACTTCTCTCCTCTGCACAGGGTTTGATCTGCTCAAACCCTCAGCATTTTGGGAAGCCAAGGTGGGAGCTGAAGCTTCAAACAGCCAGGGTGACTCAGGAGCCAAGGCAAGGAGACATCTCCTCACCTTCCTGCTGCACACACACCACTTGGAGCCACGCACTGCCAGGCCCCGAGCAGCAGGAATTGCTCCTGGGAGGAACTGCGTTAAGGAAAAGCAGGAGTGGGAAAGGTGAAACGAGAGAGACCTCTAGTGATGGGAAGGGAAGGGAAAAGGGATGGGATGGGAAAGGGAAAGGGAAGGCAAAAGGGAAGAGAAAAGGGAAGGAAGGGAAGAAAAAAGCTTTCCAGAGGGAAATCAGAACTATTGCCAACAGCCCAACATAAAATGGAAAATCTTGCCTTAATTCCCCATTTTTAGTTGATCCTGTGATTCTGGGACTCCTCTTGTGGCATTTGAATTCTGCTTTTTCATTACAGTTTCTCTTCCTTTTGGGAATATTGAGGGATTTCCAGATCCCTTCTACAGGCATATTTAATCATTTGTAGATTTTTTTTCTTGAGTTGTAAGCATCCCTGAAGTATTGGGGGGGGGNAAGAAAGGTTGCTGGAGGGGGGGGGGGGGGGGGGGGGGGGGGGGGGGGTGGGGGGGTAATTTTTTGTAGATACCAATGAAAATGTTTCTTTTCAGTGAAACATAGAAGTCTTGACCAAAGAGTATTGTCCAAGGAGTATTTCTGCTTGTCATCAAGTGTATTTTCTGCCTTTAAATCCACTTTATAAGCCATTGAGGCTGTGGGAAGCAGAAGCCTAAGCAGAGTTTTGCTTTGATAAACAACTATGTTTGGTTCACAAACCTTTCTGTTGAGGAGGAGGAGG
The DNA here is from genome assembly GCA_013396975.1 of Bucco capensis. Taxonomy (NCBI): domain Eukaryota; kingdom Metazoa; phylum Chordata; class Aves; order Piciformes; family Bucconidae; genus Bucco; species Bucco capensis. The sequence continues at coordinate 66,107 of VWZO01005316.1, read as the reverse complement.
ATGCAGACAAGCAAAGCAACCCAAAAGCCAGAGAGATTGACCCAGAGAGACCAATTCGTGCCCTGAGCCCCTCAGAGGGAACACAGCCACTGGTCATGGAAGAGCCAGGAGTATTCCAGCCACTGCTCCACACGTCTAAGATCCTCAGGAGCTGTTTTGGCAGCTACTTCTGGATGCCTTTTAAGCCTTTTGTTAGCTCTAGTCTTTAGTCATCTCAGTACACTGAGAGCTAATCTCCAGCTCTGTCAGGCCCATTTTGCATTACAAATCATCTGTAGTTTTCTATCTGTCATTGCCAAGGACACCTGGAGAAGATGGATTTATGAAAGGTTATGCTGCATTCCAAGGAGGCCAGGAATTAGCATGACTTTGTACAGGTTCTTGTCAATTGAGCAGCAGCCATCACTGGCAATAAGCTGTTTGCTGCTCCAGTCAAGTATCTTGATTTAAATATTAAGGCAGAGGTGTGCCCTTTGCCCTCCCAGATCACTAGGATCCAGCAGGAGCACAATCCATTAGCTGCCAATGAAGCATTATGGCCCTGGCTCTCTCCAGGCACCTATTTGTGGCCACTGTTATAATAACCCTTCCATTAGGCATCCCCAAGGCAAATAACCTTGGCTTTAACAGAGTCAGCTTCAAATTCCTTGGAGTCACATTAGGAGCATATCTGGTTTGTGTCAGTGGAGGATCAGCCACCAGCATCAGGCTCCTCCTGGAAACGGCCAGGAGCTCAGGAGCTATTAGAATTGCTCTCTGTTTTATACATGCCCACAGGTAAATATTAAATACAAAGGGTGGGAAAAGCTCCTATGGCTTTCTGCTTCCTGCATGGAAGAGCTAGAGATGAATGGACACCTGACAGCTCAGAGTGGTTCAAAGAGAATCCATTGCCTACTGCAGGCAACGGGCTGCTGCTGGCCACGGAGATGGCTCAGCGCAGCTGGAGTGGCATGGAAAAGGAGAGGAGAGAGGAGGAAAGGAAAGGAAAGGAAAGGAAAGGAAAGGAAAGGAAAGGAAAGGAAAGGAAAGGAAAGGAAAGGAAAGGAAAGGAAAGGAAAGGAAAGGAAAGGAAAGGAAAGGAAAGGGGAAAGGAGACATGATGCAAAGCACTCTAGATAACATTCCTTGGAGTGGCTCTCTTGTCCTACATAACTATCCAGGTAGAGCCACAATTAGGTTAGGGAAAGCTCTCCAGAGTCCCGTGCTGTATCCTGTCTCCACTGCATTCCCTGCTCCTCAGGTGCCAGTCTGTGTCTCACTTCCCTGGGAGCCTGATAAGTTTGTTCCAGAGCACAGATCCAAAGCAAGCAACTCAGCTGCAGGCTCCAGGAGTTGTTTTCCAGTGTTCAGCCCTCCCAGTGCCAAGGCAATATTCCTGCTCCACAAAGGACACTTGACTTGTGGCTCATCCTCCCTTTAGCACAGGGACAATGGAGCCAAAGCCATTTTCTTTCCCAGGGTGACACTTGGCAGAAGCTCCAAGGCATAAATCACCAGAGGCTTGCTGGAGCTGTTTATGAATGGCAGGAAAACCTGCAGCTGAATTCCAGCCTTGGAATCAGGCAGCACATGGGGATTGTTGTTCAGAAGAGAGACCTAAGGAGCTGTGCATTTTAGAGACAAGGAAGATACTGCAGGACCTTGTGCTAAATCCCTTAACAGAGAGGTTGCCCAGAGAGGTGTTGGATGCTCCATCCCTGGAAGCATTCCAGGTCAAAGGGGACATCTCCAGCCTAGGGTCTTGGTGCTGATGCAAGAACCTCCAGGCTTTCCAAGGAAGTGGCAGATTAGGCCAAGCAGCCACACACATCCTCTGCTTTGCCTCTGCCACTGCTCAGTCTGCCTGCTCCCAGCTCCCACTGCTCCAGGGATTCCCATCCCATGGGAAACTCTTCCAGGCCACCTTAGCATCCTCAGGCCCCAGCTGTTTTGACAGAAGGAGCAGCAGTATGTAAATTTCCAATAGCCTGGAGGCACCTTCTTCCTCTTCCATGAATCCTCTCCTGCAGCACAGTGCAGTGGATTGGATCCAACCCCTCACCCCCAGCCTGGAGAACACTTGGCTTGTGCTTGCCAATTAATGCAACTGAGCTACATTGCACTTGATGGCTGGCAGTGATGCAAGCAAGCAGCCTGAGCTCACTGCACTGCTGCAGCCTCCTCTTTAATTAGATTTTGGGGGTCTGATTATTATCACAACTTCACACATTCTCCTGTAATCTCCCTTTGGTTGTCAGGCCCAGTGATGCTGACATCAAATCTGTTTGGCTGTCAGGGGCTGCTCTCACCACTTTTAATCACAGAGAGCTCTTCTCATCTCTGCAATGACTTCTGCTTTTCTTTTTCCTGCTGCTTGTTGAGCTAATTGTGAAGTGTCTGAGGCTGCAACAGGCTGAGCATTGCTCACAAAGGAGGAGCTGAGGACCTTTTATCATCAAAGCCTAAGTACATAAAGCAAGCAAAGCTCCTTTCCAGGGCTGATCACTGAACTTTAAATCATGTTTATACTAATATCCTGCTTTAATACTGAGAGGGGATGTCTTCATGATGAAGCAGAGAGCCTGGAGAACACCTTGGTGACAGATGGGATGTTTATCTGAGGCACACAGCCTGTTTGCCAGGAAACAAGGAGCTCTAGCTACAGGATTTATTGCTGCCCAACTGTTGCATTCTTTCATGGCCACAAAGCACCAAACCTCTCCTCCTGTTGCTACCAGGCAAGCAAACTGCTAGCTGAACCCTTCCTTCAGTCCTTGAGTATCTCTCAGTACCAAATGCTCAATCACCAGCTTTGAGAAGGATGCTCTCCATCCCCACAACACACTATTCTGTTTATCCCAGGCTGTCTGGGGAGCATCTAGAACATGCAGAGGAGCTTTTTGTAGAGCATCCTCCTGATTTCACCATGCCTGCTAGCCCTTGCCATCCATCAGAGCCCCAGCAGCAGGCAGAGGCAGATGGCAGGAGAGCATATTAAGGGATGCATCAATTATTGTTATTAATGGGAAGCTCCTGCAGGATGATGAATCAGAATGGGGCTCGAGGTTTAGCAGTTGTCAAGTGTTTTGTCTGCTGCTGGAGGGGATGATGTTGTCTTGGGATGGCATTCCAGGAGGGGAAGGACTTGCACAAGGGAACAGCTGAAGAGATGTTGTCATTTCCAGCTTTTAATTGTCTTCAGATCATAAACCTAAAACATACCAGCATGTACAAAAGGTAACTTTGGAAAGGTTGCATGTCCAGCACAGCAGAAAAATCCATTCTGGGCTTAGAAAACAAGAGACTCTGTGGTTAACAATGAAAAATAGCAATTATTACAAAAATACAATCTCCTAGCAGTCATGGCAATGCCTTTACTCATCTGAGAGCCTTACCATCATCTCCAGTGACACTCACTTGCCCTCCTGTGCCCAGCCCTGGCAAAGTCAGAGGGGATTACAGTAACAATGTGGGTAGGAAGATGAAATGACTGAGTTCTGTTGGGCTTGCTTCACTGCACGAAGCAGCTCTGCTCCTCTTGCCTGTGCCTTGGCAGCCTAGGAAATCACTGAGGTTTCTCTTCCCAGCATAGCATCTCCATCCACTCCATGGATGAAACAGGATGGTGATGGTTCAGCTCCCTTCCCTTTTTTTGTCTTAATGACCAATCCTCTGCTGTGTGTGTGGTGCTGGAGGAGTCTCTCCACCAGCTTGGAGCTGCTGCTCCTGTGAAAACAAGCAAGAACCTCTCATTTCATCCATCTTGACAGAAAATAGCCATTTCCCCCTCAGCCCCTGCCCTGCTGGAGGTCAAACTCCAACTCTTGGCATTCATCTCCTAGAGCTAAAGCCACAGACACATTGTGCATCTCCTTCAGGAGCTTCCCTGCACCCTGTACCACCACCATGGCATTTCAAGCTTAGAGCTGTTAGCTAAAATACTAATTATAATGACTTTCTGCTAGGGACAAAGCCCTCATGGTAGTGGAAGGACTCCTCTGTTGTGCTCAAATGCCAACACTAGGTAGCCTTTGGGCCAGCTCTGGCAAAGCCTGAGAGGCTATGCTGAGCAGTCCTGCCTTGCCTTGCCTTAGTTAATACTCCTTTGTTTTCCATTCCTCTCCTCCCTGCTACAAAGAACAGCACCAGAACCTGGTTTAGTGTTGTTATTCTGGTTTTTAACCAAGCATATCACAGCCTTTTCTAAGGATTAGCTGTATGCTAGGGAAGCCACACATGGAATGAGAGGATCAGTTCTCTGCTCAGCTCAGCTCTGCTCAGTTTACACCCACAAAAAGCCTTTAAATCCCCTAAAAACACCCAGGTTCTTGTGAGAGTGGCTGCTCCATCAGCTCTCCTAGGCAAGCAGATGTCATTTATCATCTCCCTGCCAACTCCTGACACTGGCCTGGGTTGGCCAGGAATGGCTTCCAGGCCTGGAGGAAGACAAACCTCACAAGGACTGGGAGCAGGACCCAGTAACCAAAAGCAGGAGAGGCAAGAGGAAGAAACAATTGTTCTGTTCTTGGAGAATGTCTTGAAATCCATTCACATGTGCACCCAGCCAATCCAACTGAATCTCCTCTTGCTGTCTGCAGTGCTGTGGCAGCTCTGGGGCAGGAGGCAGGCTCAGGGAAAGCACAACTGCTGCAAGCTAAAGGAGAAGTTCCTGCTGGGAGCTGCTGGCTTTGGGTGAGGAAGAGCAGCACTGCATCCCAGAAGAGCTCTGACCATTCCCTTTGCTCTTAGCAGTCCCAAAGCCAAATGTGAAATGAAGTTCTCCTTGTTCCAGCTCCATGCAATGGCAATCTTGGCATTCCCCTCCACTTCCAGATGGATGAAAGGCACATGTAAGGATAGAATCCCTTTGGAAAAGCCTTTGCTGTGCTGCCAAAGGACACTGAAGGTATGCTCCAGAAGCACCTTGTGGTGTCTCTGAGTTCTGATCTTTTCCAGACACACACAGGACACAGTTGGAATGTTCCTGGAGCCAGCAGCTGGTGTAGCTGTTGCTGGTAGTGCTTAATTGAAGTTGTGCTAATGACCTTTGAGTCTGGTCCATCCTTTCTGCTCAACTCATCCTGTGTTCCAAGCACAGGGAGAGCTGGCACCTAGGGAGATGGAGCAGTGGCATGGTGGTGAGAGGCTGAGCTTGCCCTTGGTGATCTGAGAGGTCTCTTCCAACCTTAAGCATCCTCTGATCTTCTCCTGAGTTCCTCTGAGTCTCTGCCATTGTGTTAGTTTCCATTTTCCTTCTGTATCATTAAAATATATATTAGAAGCCTGTTCTTTTTCTACAGATGACATTAAAACAGTATTCCATCAAAAGCTTAATGGATTTTTCTGGTTTTAAGGAGAGATTTAAGCCTAAATTTCATGCTGACTTCACTTGTGCACGAGCTTTACCATCAGGGGTTTTCAGACTGTCAAACCTCTAACCTCTCCACAGTTCCCAGAAGTTAACTAGTTCCCTCTTGCTTCAGCTTTGGGAGAATTCTTAGTTAGACACCAATAAAATAATACAAAAAAATAACAAATACCTAAACCTGGTGTTTCTAGCAGAGAAAAGTGACCACAGATTGAGGTTGAAGACACTTTTGGAAGCTGGGCATTCCTCTTGTGGTGCTGTCAAAAGTCATGGGATGCTAGTAAAAACCTTCCCAGTGAAGAAAGAGTTGTGCAAATGTCAGCTGTGAGTGGTGTGGCTCTGCAGCCAAGCTCCTGGCCATCTTCTTTCCCTGTGAAGTGAGGGCTGCTTGAAACCCCTGGCAGGTAGCACCTCATCCTCCCAGGGCTCCTCCTGCTTTGTGTTGCAAAGAAACACAAGCACTATGCTTCTGGTGCAACTCAGTCTTGCTTGAGAGCAGCAGGAGGCCCTTTCTGCCTTTATAAATCATCTCCCTCATCTGTGCTGAAGCTGCTTCTCCTGCTGCTCTCCTTGGAGGGGGATGTGGAGGACAAGAGTGGGTCTGTCCCAAAGGGTGACACTGTCTCCTCCAGCAGCATCTCCTCCAGCCGCTGCTCTTCCTTCAACGCTGCACTGAAGGACAGATCTGTGAAGTGGGACAGGGGATCAGAGAAGGCTGTGGAGCCATCACAGAGGTCAGCACTGGGTCCATGGGGCAGAGGCAGCTGCTGGGGGTAGTCTGCAGAGCTCTCCTCGGGGTAAGCCTGGTGCCTGATGAGCTGTGCAGCCAGATCGCCAGCGCTGAGCGACGACAGCACTGGCAGCCCATGGGCACGGGCCTGCATCTCCAGCTCCTAGCACAGCAGACACAAACAAGCAGAGAATGGCTTTAGAAGGCAAAACACTGTCTTCACAACTATTGCAAGAAGGCAATGGACCCTGTATGTGAATTCTCCCTAGTTGTGAGACTACCTCTGAAAATGTGCTCATGGCTCGGCTTCGCGGACGAAGGTTTAGGCAGGGCTCTGCCCACGTTACCTCTGAAAATAATCTGTGTCAATCTGTGTCCATTGGCCACCTGGCTGTTTCTGCTTTTTATTGACCCTCCTGCCATTAAACATCTGCCCTATGGGAGCAGAAGAGGGAGCAGAGCCTCTAAAAAGCACTGAGTGCTGAACCCAACCAAGGGAACAAAACTGCTGCGAGTCTCTAGTTCATTATCGAGTGCTGTGCAGAGAAACACAAGATGCTGATCTATGTGTCAATCACCATCCTGCAGTCATCTTGTATCTGCCTAGCTCATCTTCAGGGGTGTCTGCACTAAAACCTTGCATTTCCAAGCAATGTTCTGCTCCTTGATGCCACCAGCAGATAGAACACAGCACATCACAACCCAACAAAGTGTCAGGTGTGAAGGGAAAATGACAACACTGAAGGGAATTGTGTCCAGCATTGATTTGGGGCTGGATGTTCACAGAATCATGAAGGTTGGAAGAGAGCTCTAAGCTCATCCAGTCCAACCATCCCTAGCATTCCCATGCCACTAAACCATGGCCCTAAGGAGAGCATCCAAATGTTTCTTCAACCCCTGCAGGGCTGGTGACTCCAGCATCTCCCTGGGCAGCCTGGGCCAAGCCTGAACAAGCCTTTCAGGAAAGAAATTTCTCTTTATATCCAATCTAAACCTCCCCTGGTGCAACTTGAGGCCATTGCCTGTTAACCCAGGAGAAGAGACCTACCCCCAGCTCACTGCAACCTCCTTACAAGGAGTTGTAGAGAGAGCTAAGGTCTGCCCTGAGCCTCCTCTTCTCCACACTAACCAACCCCTTTTTGGCTGCTTTTGGAATCTTTCTCTAGCTCTCACATTTTGATAAGGAAACAGTTTGTAGGAATATTAACTTCATCATTCATTGAGAGGGGAAATACAGAGATGAATGAAATTTGATGGGGGTGTGTGGGGGGATAAGGAGTGAGGAAGCTTTGCAGCTGCTGGGGATGCTCTCAGCCCAAACCTGAATTCGGAGGAGCAGTCTTCTGTTAGCATGCTCTAATTTCTTCTGCCTGTGCTCTAATTCTCTGGCTCTCTGTTGTTCTTTTTGTAGCCACTTGATGTACTCCACTGATGCCTTTAAAATAGTTCCTTTGTTCCAGCGCATATCACTGCAGAAAGGGGAGATAACCTCCTCACAATTGTGCATGTCAGCAGAATCCATAAGAACTTACCCCAAAAATCTTCTCCATTAATATGAAATAATGATTTACATGACTATTATTCACTCTTAGATATTATTGCCTCTGAATGGAAATTTTAATAGAATAGTTAAGAAGCCCCTTCTATAGGAAAATTAATCCCAGAATGAAAATAAGTGTCAAAAGAAAGTAATAAAGTGACTTTTTTGTGGGAGAGCTAAATGCAATATCATGATTCTACCATTACAGTTTTGATATTTTTAGTGAAAATTGCTTTTATTATTAACTCCCAGATTAAAATCTATGTGCAATATTTCTGCATTAATGAGCTAGGAAATATACATTACGGGGGACTTCAGCCTAAATTTTTAAGGATCAGTTTGAAGCTACTCCTCCTTTTTACCTGGCTTACTAATGAGCTTGCTGTTATGTTTCTTGAGGCGGGGGGGGAAGCTCTGTGCTGAGTATCAGTGCTGGGAGAGCAGAGCACTCATCACTTCAGAACCACAGCAGAAGGAGCAAAAATCAGGGTCAAAAACCTTCAGCAGCACAAAGCAAGTTCAAATCCACAGCCACATGCAGAGCCCAAAGTAAAAACCTGGCCAAAAAGATGAAACTTGTCCATGCTTCAGGAAATGAAGGGTTAACTTCCAGCTGACAAACAGTGTCACTAACAAGAGACTTGCTCCACTGCTTCTGCCCAAGGACTGTCCTGGAGCTGGTGGTTAGCTTCCAGAGTGCTCCTTGCACTTTAGGTAGTTATAGTCCTGACACTTATCCTAGAACAGTTCCTGCTGGAAGAGACCTTGGAGGTCATCAGTGCAGCCTTTGTCCTAACCCTATCAGCTTACTAAATGATGCTCCCAATGCAACATCTCCCTGTCTCTTAAACCCCTCCAGGGNTATGGCCAAGGGGCAGCACCTGGCATTTGGCCTTAGTGAACTTCATGGCCTTGGCCTTGGCCCAGCCATCCAGCCTAGCCAGATCCCTCTGGAAAGCCTCCCTGCCCTCAAGCAGATCCACACTGCCACCCAGCTTGCTGTCATCTGCACACTTACTTATCCATTTCTATTCCTTTGCTGGCCTTGGAACAAGACTGCAATCTGTTGGGAATGCTTCATTTCTAGTGCAGCTGAGTGTTTTGTGCTAGTGGATGGGCCTGGGGCTGAAACACACAGACTGCAGGCTTTAGCTGAGCTAGCAGCTTCACTGCAAGCTGCCTTGGAGCAAGCACAGGGTTGGCAGCTAAGTTGCCACTAGAAGAAGACTCTCCTAAAATCAATGGATGAGATGTGTGGGATGAACCCTGGCAGATCAAGTGATCCATCTCTTCCTTTCCAAGCAGGAGGGAGCAGACTGAGAGCACAACAAGGGCTTACCAAGGATAAAGCAAGAAGAGGAGGAGAGGGGAAGGATGCTGAGTTATGATTTGGCAACAAAGGACTAGACCAGAAAGAATCATTTTCATCTGCTCAGCCAACAAAACAACAGAGTTAATGCATTTTCCACCTAGAAATGTATTAATATATATATATACACACCTACACTTCTCTGGATGAATTTAACCTGGCACCAAGCTAGAGCAAAGTTACATCCTAGCTTTTCAAAAGCATCCTGCACCTCTTGATACCTCTTTTCTCTTCACACCAGCCTGAAAGCTTGGAAATAGGTCTATTTTCAAAAGGAGGACTTATTACCTGCCTTCTGAAGCCAGCATCCCTCAGAAGGTGAGATTGAGTTCACCTCCTGCTTTTGCAACCGCTTTGGGGCTGCCACAATGTGGAATTGAGTCATGAGTGTGCAGACTGGGAGAAGAAAAGTGGATGTCTGCAGGATTTAGAGCTGAAACCTTCCCATCAGGGCACTATCATCACAATCTGTGGCTAAAATAATTCCATCACCCACTCACTGGAGCAAAAGGACAGGCCCAGAGCAGTCCTTTTGGGAAGAGCTGAAGTGGGTACTAATGCCTCAGGTCAGTTCAGAAACTAAAGCTGAGTCCAGAGCAAAATGTGGAACTGAAACAGCCCTGTAGGCACGCACAAAAATCTCATCTAGAGTTTGTACCTGGTGTCCATTCCTAATTGCAGTGTGGCTCACTTCCATCTCTGCTTTAGAGCTGCAAACCAACAGTGCCATCCACTGTTTTCCTGGGAAATCTTGCAGTTCTTTGCCCAAAAGGTCCTTGAGCACAGAGAGATGCTCCAGGGCTGTGGCCCAAACCTGCCTGAGCTACTTAAAGCACTTCTTCTTTAACTCAGCTGGAATACCTAATTCTGTATCAATAACAAGAACATGCCTATTGATCCCAATTGGGGGTAGATGCTGCAGAAGGGATGAATTCTCTAACAGGGATGCTGGGAGATAACTTTCTCTCTGGTGGATTCACTCACAGACTTTGCACGTATGAAGCTGTGTGAGACTTTAATATTGTTATAGAAACCCTTAATATAATCAAAAAATTATTATACTAATTAAGAAAAACCCCCATCTATTAATAGTTCAGCCTTTTTCTCACCTGAAGCATCACACAGGTCTGTGTTGAGATGCAAATAATAAAGATAAATACCTGCCTGATTCATTTGGTGCTAGGGCATGCTCTTAAGGCTTCCCTGAGTGAGCTGAGGGCAAAGTTCAGCATTAAACCACTGACTTGTTATTGTTAACCCTGCAATTGCTTCCCAACTGAGGCAGCATTTCTCCTTCTGATGCCCAACACAAGTTTTGGAGAGGGGAATGCAAGCCAATCTTAAAGGCAAATGCATTTTGTGTTCTGGGAAGTACATGCATTAGTGCTAAATGATATTATTGTAGCCATTACAGGCATTATTCTATTCATCCTGGCATTTTAGGGCTGTTGTTTTCCCTGCACTCTAGGAGGGATTTGGGAGCAATGCTCAGCAAAGTGACTCTTGAAAGAAAAGAAGCCAAAGCTCAGCTTTTCTTAGGCCAAGGGCAGAGAGAGGGAAGCTGCATTTGGGTTCATCCCACTAGAGGATGAAAGCATTCCTCCTTCCTTGCTGCCAGGGACACAGAGGTGGACTTGCTCTTCTGGCCTTCATCTTTTCTCCTTCTCTTTAGTTTTATTTGGGTTTTTGTTCAGTTTTGGGTTGTTTGGGGAGGTTTTTTCCCCCTTGATGTGGCAGTCTCCAACACCTTGGTATCACCTTATTATCCTTCCCCCTAAGTTTTCCCAACAGCTACCAAAAATCTGTGAAAGGTTTGTACTCTAAAAGCCTGATCTGAGGCAGCAGGGAAGATTTCCTATCCCATTCCTCAATCCCATTCCCAGTAGATGCAACTGTCTTTCCTCCCCCCTATATTTAAGCTATAAATCTTGTTGCACTCACGGGTCATTAGACTTGGGGATGAGTGTGCCAAGCTCCTTGATCCTGTAATTAATGTTATACCTTCTTCTTCTTTCAACTGTTAAAAAGAAAGAGTGAGTTAGGGTGTGGGGAAAAAACCTGGATTTTGACTTGTTTGGGGTTGTTTTTTTGCATCATCTGCCTCCTTTCTTGTCTGTTGTGCAGTGTCACTCTGTCAATCCAAGTGTGCAGTTGTAGGATTAAAAACACAGGAGCAGGAGGTGGCAGGGAAAGAAATCCCTGACAAGATGCAAAAGAGAAATGAGTTTGAGGGCAGAAAGCTCTGGGCTTGGCTGTGTTTGACTTGGATTCCCTTGGTGAGATGCTGACCTAGGAGGAGAGCAGAGATGTGGTGGCTAGTGTGTAGTGGTTCTGCATGCCCCAAACATTCCATCTGATGAGAGGGAAGAGGAACAGGTACTTACTGAGGTTGTGGTTATCCTTTTTTTGCCTCTCCTTGGCCATTGCTCGTGTATCTGCTTCTGACAGAAAGCAAGAGTTATTCCAGCAGCCCTTGGCTTGCCAGGCAGCATTGCTTTCCCCATCTCAGCCTTCTGCTCTTTGCACTTCATTATTATATTAAACAAGACCTTAAGCACATCTATGTTGCATCATAAAGTCTGAGCAAGCCTTGACATTTCTTTTAGTGCCCATTTTCTCCTCCAGAACATAGAAATTCCAAGGAGGAGGATTCTTCCCCAACTTGCCATAATCCACCCCAAGGTAAAACTCCACCCCCCTGATGTGAATATGGATTTGCCTATATCCCATCATGCAAGAGCTAATCAGATTTGCCTCCTATTGAACAAACTCCCTGTTTCCTCTGAGTGACACTAATAAACTGTACATGGTTGTTAACATTCTTGGGATTAATTGAATGTAACTTTTAAAGTTGTTAATCCACTCATATAGATTTACCTTGAATAGCCTTATTGTGGGGGTTGAAAAGGAGCATTTGTTCTGCCCTGGAACAAATCTAATGGATGATCATTTATTTATAGCCTTGATCAGGAGCCAAGATGTGGAAGAATCCACTATGTTTCCTAAAATAATTGGGTTTATTAGATAAAAAAATACGGGGGGGGTGGGAAACAGAGGTTCTGAATTGCTAAAGAGAACAGAAAGCAAACATCTCTCCTTGATCTGTTCCTAAACCAAACTACAAAGTGCAGGATGCTCAGGAATTGAGTTCTGGAGATGTGTTTCATGGTTAAGATTCACCCAGCTTTGAAAAGAAACACTTGTGCAGTCTGCAAATGCTCAAAGCTCCGAGTTTTTTACCTGTGAGTTCCCTTTTCACTGGCAGGTTAGCTGGGCAAGAGACATTGGTGAGCCCCATGGTAGCTGCTGCTGCTCCCTGCTCACTGCTGTACAGATCCAGAATGCTGCTCGACAGCTGGAGGGGGAGAAGAAGGACAAAACCTCATCAATTCAAGGAGTTAAAGGCTTGGCAGATTCAAAAGCACAAGCAGAGGAAGGGCAGTTGGCTGAACCACTGAGGGGCTAGTTACTCTTCTGCAGCACTGAGCTGCAGAGGAAGGGTCACACTGTGCCCTGCTCCAGCAGCACTCACACTGCTCAGTGCCACCTCAGGGGCACAGGCATGGCCCCAGGCTCTCTTTAACCTCCCAAGCACAGAAAAACCCAGCTGGGCTGAAAGCCAAACTAAGCTTGCTGGTTGAGACCTGCTCCCCACATCCCTTGGCATTTTGGGCTGTGCCAGCTTCAGCGGCATGAAGCTGCAGTCAGCCAGCTGGCTGCAAGAGGTGGAATGAGAGTGGAGAGAGCATCATGAGATGCTGGAGAGCTGGGCTCAGGGGAACCTCAGGAGCTTCAACAAGACCAAGTGCAGGGTCCTGCCCCTGGCTCAGAACAATCCCCACTATCAATCCAGGCTGGGGGATGAGATGATAGAGAGCAGCCCTGCAGAAAAGGCCTTGGGGTGCTGGTGGCTGAGAAGCTGGCCATGAGCAAACAGTGCACACTGGCAGCCCAGAAGGCCAATGGCATCCTGGGCTGCAGCAAGAGAAGCGTGGCCAGCAGAGCCAGAGAGGTGATTGTGCCACTGCACTCTGCTCTGCTCACACCTCCTCTGCAATACTGGGTCCAGTTCTGGAGCCCTCAACACACAAAGGCCATGGAGCTGATGGAGCAGGTGCAGAGGAGGCCACGAGAATGCTCAGGGGCTGCAACACCTCTGCTCTGAGGACAGGCTGAGGGAGCTGGGATTGTTCAGCCTGGACAAGAGAAGGCTTCAGGGGAACTACTAGTGACCTTCCAGTGCCTAAAGGGAACTTCCAAGCAGGCTGCAGAGGGCCTGTTTGCAAAGGCCTGCAGGGAAAGGACAAGGGGCAATGGTTTGAAATTGGAGAAGAGGAGATTTAAACTGCACATTAGAAAGAAGTTGCTCCCCACGAGGGTGGTGGAACACTGGCCCAGGTTGCCCAGGGAGGTGGTTGAGTTGCCATCCCTGGAGGCATTGCAGGTGAGGCTTGCCAGGGCTCTGGGCAAGCTGATGTAGTTGGGGATGTCCCTGCCCACTGCAGGGGGGTTGCACTAGATGAGCTCCAGAGCTCCCTTCCAACCCTAACCAGTCTAGGGTTCTATGACCCCTCAGTGTGGTAGCTCAGATAACTGATGGTTCTAACATGCATCACATAGATGACAACCTTGGGGATTTGGTATCTGTTGGGTTTTTCCCTTTGGCCAACACACAAGGAGTCAGAAATTGAGTTTGAATCTACCTGGCCAAGAGGAAAAAAAAGAAAGAGGAGGAAAAAATAGCTGAAAATACTGAAGAAAATCTGTGTTCTGATTTGAGACAGAAAAGCATGGAAGGAAATTCATTACTAGTTGAGCAAATTCCTTGTTCAGACTCAGCATTTCTCTCCTTGTGGAGACTTTGAGCTTTACCAGGAGCTCTGTAGAGTGGAGACATCTCCCCAAGGACTTGCTGAGGGTGAAACTGCTCCCTGGCAGTGCTTGCTGGATTTGTCTATCAACTCTAACATTCTTTAATGTCTCATTTTAAAACAGTAAATCAGTTTTCTTTTTGCTAGATGAGTAACTTGACTAAGTTCTGAGAGGACCTAGTGTGTGTCCAGTTCTCCCTACAATGAAATGAAGCAACCAGGAGTCTCTCTGAAGGCAGAGCAATAACATCCTCATTTTTGAGGTAGAGATTCGTGACTCCAGGAGAAGTGACAACTCCTAAACCTCAGCAGAAATCCCAACAGCAAGTCACTTTGGCCAATCTATCTGATCTCTCCATGAAAATACCTTCCCAAGGAATGCTTGGCATGCAGGGGAGCATTCCTCAGGAACAAGCTATGTTTCATGGGCAGGATTTGACTGCTAAGAGCATTCACACTTTAAGCCCCTTTGGTTCATTCCAGAGAGGAGAAACTGCCAAGTGCTAGAGAATTCACTGCAGCTTTCCCCTTCCTTGGGGAAGAAATCCTTCCCTAATATCCCAGCTGAACCTCCCCTGGTGCAAGGTGAAGCCATTGCCTCTTATCCTAGCACTTATCTGGGAGAAGAGACCAAACCCCTAGCTAGGTCCTAGCAGACTTTTCTCTGCCTTTCCTGCACTGAATCCCTTTTCCCCAAGGGTGCACACCTTTATTTACTTAGAGCAGAGCAGAAGTTTCCCAGCCAGTGAGTATTTCCTGTGCCTCTGTGATGGCTCCTCAGTTGCTCTTTATCTCCCTTGTGCAGTGGCATCATTTGGATGGCTGATAGCCATCCTCTGAGCAGCTAATGTGGCCAGATCTTTCTCTGTCATGTGCACTTAATGAGCTCTCAGCTTACTGCAGACATGCCTGTTATTAGCATGGAAATGAATGACCTTGCACTCAGCACCATTAGCTTCCTTCCATTTATACTCTTGTGTCATCACAGCCAGCTCATTCTTCCTCTGTGATATCCTCACCCTCCTTTGTGTTGCCAACACTTTCTGCTCTTGCTACCTCAGCCAATTTCATCACCAGCAATGTATGTTTTTTATTTTGGTAGCAAGGTCACTAATGAAAATATTGAGCACTTCATTAATATCTCCTCTATTAACTCAATTCTTTGGCATCTCCTTAGCTTGCTCCTTAAGCTGGGAAGGAGCTTGTTCAGTTAACTTTCTACATCATCTCGCTGACATTTGACTAGCTAAAAGAAAGCTACAATCAGCCAACCCTGGATGGGCAGGATGAGCTGGAAAGACTAATTCCAGCAGCAAACACCTCTCCATGCATCCCAAAGGACATCACTAATCACTAATGGATTGTTACAGAGCAGGCACCTTACATGTTCTAGGTGTCCAAAATGCCCAAACCCTAGGAGAGGAAGATTTTTACACCAAAGACATCTGGACAAAGCAATTCATCACCTAGTCTGCTTTCCCTTGAGAGAGCTGAGCACAGGCACCAGGATAGATTGTCCTAGAGAGGCTTCATTCCAGCTGCCATCTCTCCCAGGCTCTTCCTTCCTCCCAGTCACATCCACAAAGCAGGATCTGTGTGCTCAGGACCATTGGCTCTGCCACACAGGAAGCATTCCCATGTCAGATAGGAGCACAAGACTTTGTCCTTTCCCATCTGGGAGTATATCCCAGCTAGATGCTGTTCCCATGGAGAGCATCACTTGACAGCACTGAGGTGTACAATGCACACTTCCCTTAGCCACAAAAGATACTTTAGCACCAAGCCATTCCAACCTGTTTCTGGCTTATCCATTGCCATTCCAAGACTCCAAGCAGGGGTTTTACACAGGTTTCAGGGAGGTTTACAAAGGTTTTTCCAATTGCTCCTCTTCTGATCTAAAGCAGAAAAGCAAATGCTTCCCTTCTTAAGCTTGTTTTGCTTTGAACCAACTGTATCTCCTTCTGTATTTATCTTGACCATGGTTGATAATTACACACTCCTGGAGCAGGGGCTTCATGGGCAGATGTATGATATTACATTTTATATATTATGCATGAAAACTGCTTCATTTTTTATCTTCCAATAATGATCATCAAGCTGCTTCATTATTCATCAGAGAAAAATGAACTGCTCCCAGTCCCAGTTTCAGGACATTGCTGCCCTGATCATAGCCACACAAGTCTAGAGAAATGTCTGAGCAAATATGAGCAAGCAAAGCAGAACCAGACTTTGGCACTTATCAGCTCTTCAGTGTGAGATTTTAGCTGTTCTTGGCTTTTCTGGTTATAAAACTAACAGAGAGGGACCAAAAGAGCAGAGATGTGGTGACACTGCCATGCTCCAGCTTGCAGCTGCAACTCCAGCATCCCAGGAGCACTGCTCCAGCAGCCTCCCAAGGACATGTTCTCCTAAGATCATTTCACTAGTAACAGCAGCTCCTGCACTCATTCCTGCTTCCATCCAACCTCAGTTTCTCTGGCTGCCATTCAAACCTGTTACACACCCCAAGGAGCTTGATGTTTCCTTCTCTGTCCTACACAGATCCCAGCAGGAGACATGCAGCAGAGGCTCTGCATCACTGGCCCCAAAACAGCAGGCCTTGGCTTGCAAATCCTCCTGCAGAGCACCTCAGCACTACTGAGGTGTGATTAGGAGGATGAGAAGCTTGTTTTACCTTGTCCTTCCCTCTGGTCAAGGGCTGTTAAGCTCTTTCTGAGGTGAGGACCATGTTTGTAAGAGGTGCTTACACACAAACAACTCCATNTTCCAACCCAAACCATTCTAGGATTCTAGGATTCTATGTTCTAGAGTAACACTTCCCTTTATGCCTGTTTACCTTTCCAAGTGGGAAAAACAGAGGGAAAAAAAAAAAAAAGACCTTCTCCTTCCTTTCATAGCTGTGAAAGACATTTCCTCCAGTTGCATGCAGCTTGAATCTTGTGGCTCTGTTTAGCCAGAGGTCTAGCCCCAAAACAGAGAAGGGTTCTAGACATAGCACTGTCAGAGTGTTCTGAGACAGAGCTGAGCTCTTGGGGCACTGTGCACAGCTCTGAATGCTCTGAACTGCTGAGCCAACTCTGCTCTCTGCCCCAAAGCATGAGGCCAAGTGCCAGCACTCCCAGCCTGAGCGTGTGTGCCCTTCAGGGCAGCTCCAAGACACCATTTCCTGCTGAAGGACACACACTTCCCTGCCTAGCACCTTTGTCCTGGTGAAGAAAGACAAAAGGAAGAGATTTGCTCACCAGTTTGATTTGTGAGGGGTCTAGAATCTCCTCCAGAGCTAGCGACTGCTCCTTCTCCTTCATCCTCCTTAACCTTGGAGGGAGTGCCAGGCACAAGTTTGCAGACTTGGCTGAACTTTGCTTCTTCCTTGGACTTTCAGACTAATCTAGTGCAGAATGTGATTGACAAAGCATTTTCATTGATGTTTTGCAGCCTCTCCAAGTTAGCCAAGCTGAGCAGATGGAGCTGTTAATGTTTCCTCTGGCTCTTTCCCTGCAGTGGCTTTGAACTTCAGCAGGTTTCAGACACTTAAAAAGGTTGCCAAATGGAGGGCAATAGTCACTAAAGCAAGAGGAACTCACTCGTGCTTGGGCAGCAGGGCTGGGGGTTTACTCCATGACTGAACAATCACAGCAATCACTGCCTAAAACACCTTGGAGCACACCTACTACTGGCATCTCCTTTCTCCTGCTGTAATCCATCCCGAGAGCAACCACTAGGATGTAGCACGGAATGATTCCTGCCATGAGGAGGAGCTGGGCCCTCCAAGGGGAGCTATCAATAAGTGATGTCTCCATAGAGCTAATCACAACTTGATGGCATCTGCATTCAAGAGAAGGATCCAAACTAGAGAAGGAAAACACTTCTCCAGCCCTGATCTAACCTCAACTCCCAGATCCTTTCCCAGTGCAGCTGAGGATGCTCTCCTGGGCTTGTCCTGTACACAGACAGGAGTTGGACTCAATGATCCTGGTGGCTCCCTGCCAACTCAGGACATCCTAGCATTCTCTTTTTCCCTATGTTCTGAGAATTTGGGCATTAACAAGCTTTAAATTCACTAGACTGTGAGGATTTGGAATAAGAATGGAAGTCAGGTAAGAAGAAAACCAGTTTCCTTTCCAGAGCTCCATCACCATATCTGACACACACAACACCAGGTTACTTCTAAACCTCACCCAGATCTTGCTTCCTTTCTGTAATCATTCCTAGAAGATCAAGAAGAAACTTGTTGCTACTTCTATGAGACTTAGTTCCTTACAACATAAATATGTTACCAGCTGTTAGGAAAAAAATCCATTAAACTAACATTAGGATGAAAAGAAAAAATGAGTTTAACTTGGTTTCATCCTCAAGGGTTTTTATTTAGCTCTTAAGAGTAGTTATGATGTGATTTCAGCTATGTTTTCCAGACAAAGACAGAACTGGGTTCACAAAGATTCCCAGAAGGATCAAGACTTCTTCCTACAGGCAGGTCCTAGCCTGATATTTTAACTGAACTTCTGTGCCATTAAAAGTGGTCCAAGGATGCCCCTAGCTAAAGCAAACACTCATCCCTCCAACAGCCAGCAGGCAGCACTGCAAAGCTGTTCAGGAGAATAAGACAAGAAAATGGCTTGGTCAAGGAAGATTTTGCTGATTTTGCCCTGATATCATAGTCTGGAAACAAAGAGATTTTAGGGGTTTGGAGTTCAGATTTTGAGAGAGATGACTCTGCACAGTTTGGGGAACTTCAAGACAATGCCACTGAGTGAGAAAGCTGAGATGAAGCTCTACATAGACTGGAAAAGGGTAATGAGAAAGCAAACCCCAAGCCAGCCAGGAGATTATCTCCATCACAGCCTTGTGCAGAAGGACAGAAGAGGGAATAGGAGCCTAAGGACAGCACAAGCCCAACACAATTCCTCTTCTCAGGGAAGTTAGATCTTCTCTCACTCCTGATCATGTCTCCTAGCCCAACACTGCTGCAATATATATATATATTGAACTCAGATAAAGATCATGCCACTCCATTTCATGCGATACACTGGACCTGAGTTCTTTGTTTTGTGCCTAATTGTCTGTCCTCCTCTCTTGCACAGCTCCTCAGCACAGCTCTGCAGGAAGATGACACTCTATATCTCTTTGATTTGTGGTGGATTGCTGAGCACAAAGGCAACTCTAAACACCATTCCATGGCAGGAGCCTCACATCCTTGCAGGCAAGACACTGCTTGGGCATAAAAGTCATTGCCTGTTTCCTTGCTCCTCAAGAGCAGGGTGTTCAGTGCATTTCAGAGAGGGATGTCCTTCATGGCTGAAGGGAAAGGCTAATGAGGCTGCAATTAGCATAGGTTAACAGCATCCCATTTGAGAAGGGAGTGTGGGTCCAATGCACAAGGCAGAATTGATCCCACAGGACCACACCTGAGAGGATCCTCCCCTGCCTCTTGGCAATTTGAGCCAAACTATGGCCTGACTCCCTAGGGAGCAATTCCCTGCTCTGTTCTGGGCTGACTGAGTTAGTTCTGTAGCTGCCATGCTACAGAGAGAGCAAGAAGAAATGCCACACAGTACTCACAGTCCTTTGCATCAGCAGAGGAGTTTCAGAGCAGCCTATCCCTTCATCAGTGAAACTTGATTCCATGTTGATGATGTCTTCAATCACCTCTTCCATCTGCCAGGAGAACATTGCAAAGACCAAGCATTACAAATAATCGTGGAAACAACCAAAGCCACTCCTGAACAGACAGAGGGAATTGCTCCTGAGTATGGATTGCATCACTGAAACTGCAAGGCAGGAGCTTGCCTCTTGGCATTCAAACCATTCCAGCACTTCCACACAGCATTCACACATTTTACTTCTTCTGATTGAGCAAGTTGCTTCTTTCCTCCTCAGCACCAGCCCATTCCCCCTTTTTAACCCCTTAGTGCAACAGCAAGGCCAGAGGACAGGAGCCTGTGGCTGTGACTGTGCTCTGCCTCCTCCATCAGATGTGTCTGCAGCAGCAAGGCCAGAGGACAGGAGCCTGTGGCTGTGACTGTGCTCTGCCTCCTCCATCAGATGTGTCTGCAGCAGCAAGGCCAGAGGACAGGAGCCTGTGGCTGTGACTGTGCTCTGCCTCCTCCATCAGATGTGTCTGCAGCAGCAAGGCCAGAGGACAGGAGCCTGTGGCTGTGACTGTGCTCTGCCTCCTCCATCAGCTCAGCCCCATCCAGTTGCATGGGTGCAGCAAGGCTGCCAGGAACCTCTGGCCCTGCATGAGGCACTCCAGACCTAGGGGTGATGCCATCACCTCCCTGAGCAGCCTGGCCCAATGCCTCACAACCTTCTCAGGGAAGAAATCCCTCCTAATATCCAATCTGAACCTTCCCTGGTGCAACTTGAAGCCATTTGCTCTTGTGCCAAGCATCCCCTCCCTGACACGTGCTCCCTTGCAGGCAGCTCCCTGCCTACCCCATGCTGGTGCTCTGCTCCCAGGGCCAGCAGCTTGCTCACAGGGCTCTCTGGAGTGCCCAGGTCACTGACAGGAGGCATGTGGCCGTTCCTCAGCAGGGAGCTCACTCCTGCAGGCTGGATGCTGTGGGAGTGGGACAGGGAGAGGCTCTGGCTGGACAGCTTGCTGTCAAGGGTCAGGTACTGCTTCACCTGGTGCCTCTGGCTTGGCTGGACGTGGTACCTGGACTGGTTTTCCAAGTGTGTTTGTACCTGGGAAGGAATGGAGATCACTCAGTGTTAAGGTTTCAAGTTATTGGTACCAGTATTTCATAGAATCATTCTGGCTGGGAAAGCTCTCTGAGCTCATCCAGCCCAACATCCACCAGCATCCCCACTAACCATGGCCCCAGGCACCACAGGGATGCTGATTCCACCTCCTCCCTGGGCCAGTGCCTGAGAACCCTCTGGGGGAAGGAATTCCTCCTAATATCCAATCTGAACCTCCCTTAGTGCAACCTGAAGCCATTTCTTCTTCCCTACTTGAAAGAGGAAATAAATCTACGAAGGAAAACATAATCCAAGCAACTTGCCCAGCAGCAAGAGCAGACATTCAGTCAGAGCTCACTACACCTGACTCACCTTGCAGCAAGTAGAGCCAGGTAAGTGAGGCATTGCTGTGCTTTGAGAAGATAACAAAACCCTCAAAAAACCCCAAAAGAGAACAAACAAAAGCACCAGGAAACAAAATCAACACAACCAAACCCAACACAACCAAACCCAACACAACCAAACCCAACACAAACAAACCCAACACAACCAAACCCAACACAAACAAACCCAACACAATCAAAAACAACACAAACAAACCCAACACAAGCAAAACCAACACAAGCAAAACCAACACAAACAAACCCAACACAACCAAAACCAACACAAACAAACCCAACACAAACAAAACCAACACAACAGCTACAGAAATGAAAATAAAACACACACCACCCCCCCCAAATCAAGATAAAAAGCCCCAAATCCCACACTGAAATGAAGAGGCCAAGCTGCAGGCCTGGCTGTCTGTTGGCTCTGCTGACAGCACAGAGCCCTCTGGAAGTGCCTCTGGAGGCCAGATCCCTTTGGAAGCTGCTAGGACTTTATAACCTGAGTGGTCATGCCCAAATGGCTAATTGAGGAGGACTTTGGGGCCATCCTTTGATTGCACAGATTGACAGTTGCTACTTCAAACAGCTCCCATCCCAGATCAATTTCACATTGCTGTGATTGAAGCAGCAGAGGAGCTGTGCACACACAAACCTTCCTGTCATCCCAGCCCTGTGGCTCTCTCCTTCCTCCTCTGGCATGACTGCTCACACATTTCTGGGCAGAGATCTTTCTCAAGTGGCCTCTGTGCAAGCATGATTAATATTTGTTAAA
>VWZO01005316.1:32769-38065 GCA_013396975.1 Bucco capensis | reverse complement strand
CCCCTCCAACTTATCCCCAGCACCTCAGATCTAATCTAATTGCTAGGGTATGAATGCAGAAATCAGAATGTGGAGAAAAAGAATGGAGTCAAGGGAATGAACACGAAAGGAGGTCTCTGAAATTAAAGTGCTGTGGAAAAACATTGGAAGCAAAACGTGGATAAACACGTTGAAACAACATTCAAACAGCAAATAAACTCTTTGCATGACTTGCTGACACCAATAGCCATGCCCACTGCCCAAACTGGAGGTACAAGCATTAAGTTTTAGCATTATGCATGAAGCTACATTATTAAATGCATCAGGAAAGCTGCAGTTTGGCTCTCTCCCTGCAGAAAGGCTTTTTATCATTTAAATATGATCTGAAAGAGGGGGAGGCTCTCCTCCTGCATCTCCCTGGCTTCTATTTCATCTTTAATTTAACCCTTTGAGCCGTTTGCAGAACCAACAGGAGTCATCAGCATCAAAGAAAAGGATAAATTAATCTGGTTTGGGTAAAAAAGGAGGAGTTTTTCCACTTGCTACCAGGATGGTGACTAGAAACTACAGCTCCTGTTGCTGATTGTAACTGGTTGGACATCTTTGTTCAAAGACTTCACTATAAAGCACCACAAGAAGCTGGAGACCTGCTAGGGAACACTGACACTGCCCTTACCTCTGGAAGTCAGAGGGATTTCTTTTACCCCAACATCATCCCCTGAGAGGGAGCAGAAAACCCCCTGGAGGTATTTGGCAGACAGCTAGCAGAGTGCAGCCACTGTGCCCCAAGGCTGGAGCACTCTCATCTTCTTCTGCTGCTCACACAGGGGCTGAGCTCATCACTTGCCCTGACTCATTCCATTCAATCCTGGGCTAGCTGGATTCCTTTCATTAAGGTGTAGATGGCACCATAATTCAGACAACTGAAATTCGAGCTGTCTTTCCCAAAGCCTTCCCAGAAAGCTAGGCTGCCATCAGCAGTGAGAGCTGAGCAGAGGCCACTCCTGCTTGGGGCTAGCAGTGTGGCTCACACCAGCCCTGCTCAGCATCCCAGTATCCCAGTATGTGAGGGGTTGGCAGGGCCCTACAAAGCTCATCTAGTGCAACCCCCCTGCCAGAGCAGGAGCACCTAGACCAGCTCACACAGCAATGTGTCCAGGCAGCTCTGCAATGGCTCCAGACAAGGAGACTCCACAGGCTCCTGGGCAGCCTGGGCCAGTGCTCTGGCACCTGAACTGCAAACAAGTTTCTCCTCAGCTTAATACTAAACCTCCTGTGCTCCAACTTGCTCCCATTCCCTCTTGTCCTACCATTGGATGCCATGGAGCAGAGCCTGGCTCTCTCCTCCTCACACTCACCCTTCCCATATTTCTAAGCATTGCTGAGGTCTCCTCTCAGTCTCCTCTTGTCCAGGCTGAAGAGACCCAGCTCTCTCAGCCTGTCCTCCTAGGGCACATGCTCCACTCCTTTCAGGATCTTGCTGGCCCTGGGCTGGACTCTCTCCAGCAGCTCCCTATCCTTCTGGAGCTGAGGGGCCCACAACTGGACACAGCATTCCAGGGGAGGCCTCCCCAGGGCACAGGAGAGGGGAGAAGAACCTCTCTGGCTCTGCTGGCCACACTCCTCTTCATGCATCCTAGGATGCCATTGGCCTCTTGGCCACAAGGGCACATTGCTGCCTCATGGGCATCTTCCCATCCACCAGGACTCCGAGAGCTTTTTCCCCTAGGGCTGTTTTCCAACACATCAGTTCCCAGTCTGGACTGATCCATGAGCTTGTTCTTTCCCAGATGCCTGTTTTTAGATGGCTTGCTACGCAGATGTCAGGTCAGAGACTGAAGAGTCAGGCAGGTTAAGATAAGAAAGAGCACTGAAGATTGTCATTAGAAGATTCACTCTTAATCTAGAGAGGCCAAAATTTACCTGAGGTTAAGTTTTTCAGTCAATACCTGAAACGCTGATGGTTTGAAATCTTATCAACATCTCTCTTATTTCATTCCAGCAGTCATTCCTGGCTCTTACCTCTGGAGCCTGCCACCTCATCCATCTTTCTGGTGGGTGGGAGATTCCTGTTTTTCCAACTATTTTCATAGAATCCTAGAATCCTAGACTGGTTTGGGTTGGAAGGGAGCTCTGGAGCTCATCTAGTCCAACCCCCCTGCACTGGGCAGGGACATCCCCAACTAGAGCAGCTTGCCCAGAGCCTCCCCTGGAATGCCTCCAGGGATGGGGCCCCAATTCATTGTGTTTCTGCTTTTCCACCCAACACTGATAGAGTCTACTGACCTCTGGTCTCTGTATTCCCAGCAGATACAGCTAAAGCAATGGCATTTCTGCAAAACACCCAACTAGAAGAGCACTTCATGCTTCCCAGGCACATGGATTACATTTAGCCAATGGAAATGAAGAGGAGATCTAGTGCCAAGTGATCTGAAAGGTGTTTCCAGCCCCAAACCAAGGTGCTATTGGTTATTAATGATCATTTCTGAGCATTCCTTGGCACTGCCACCATCACTATAGTTACTGTTATCATGATGGTGGCTGTGGCCCCTTGCAAGGCAGCAGAGGTGAGAGGAGCTGCAGCAGAGCCTGGAGCTAACCCCTTGGCTCCCTGGGGCTCTGGAGCTGGCTGCCAAACAAGCTCAGCTCTTTTGGAGCCTGTTGCAAAACTTCCAGCAGTTCCTTTTTTCAGAGCAGGCTCTGAAGCATGAGAAGTTTCCTCTCCTCCTTCCCCACCCTCAGCCTCCAGGCTGTTGCTTAACATTCTGGCCCCAGGAGGAAGTTTTGGGGGGAAGCAAGGCAAAATTAACAATAGTCTCTGGGTTAAAGTGGACCTGAGATTTTTTTTTTGGTGAAGAAATAGGTCTCAGGACAGCAAGAGGTTAGGTTACTTGAGCCAACTGCTGCTGCCTCCCTGTGCTCTCCTGCCTTGCCTACATCAAGGAGACATTCCTCAAGTCCCAGTTGTTGCCATGGATTTCTAGCTGGTGGGATTGCTCCTGCCCAAGTTTAGGCAGTGCACAGTTAGACATCTCCCCCTGAGCTGATTCTGTTGCTGTATCATGGTGAAGCAGCTGAGACTGCTGGATTAAAACCCATCAGGGCATAGCCCAGCTGAAGGACAACAGTGCCCTGCTTGAGAAACTCCTTCTGGTGTAGCTGTGGGCTTGGGGCCATGGCTTAGTGGTGAGCAGGGCACTGCTGGGGGGGCTGGATGAGCTCAGAGGCCTTTCCCAACCACAATGCTATCATTTCTTCCATATAAATACATGCCAATTGCAGAAGACAAGTTTGGGGTTAAATAAGGGAGTTGTGTCCTGTCTAAGAGAGAAAGGTTGTTTGCTCTCTGTTACATTTCTCCACAACTCAGAACTCAAACTTTGAGACTGGCCCAGATCAGATCAGCTTGAAAATGCAGCTTGGGATAAATAGGTATGGATTTGATTCTAAATGAGGCATCTCAGTGAGTCCTTAGCCCCTGTAGTACCAACCAGAACCCCTCTGGGCACAGCAATCCCACAGCAAACTGCTCCCCTCAGCCTTGCAGGGAGGATCTTGGCTTTGATGTGGATTGATAGAGTCAGGATATTCTTGGCAGAAGCACAGAAGTGACCCCAGAGTGCCTGTCCCCACTGATGTCACTGCAGCCCATGCCCTTCCATCACTGCCAGGCTTTGAAAAGCTCATCAGCATCTTGGACACTCAAATTGCACACATTTGTCCATGACCATGGAAGGGGAAAAAAAGATCAAATATGATTAAATTCTTCAGATACCAAGCAGTAATTATAGGTTTGGGGAACAGTAGGGTGTTATTGTTTGGGTTGGGTTTTTTTTTTCCTTAGATCATTGAGGTTTATTTTCCTTTCCCTTGGGGACAAACTATATTTGGAAACAAATTTTTATGGTGGAGAGTTTAATTGTGGATGAATAGAGCTGCCTATGGATCCATAAGCATGCACTTCAATAAAAGCCCTCATGGCTCCACAAACTCTTTCACAATCAAATAGAAAATGGAGAAGGGGAAAAGGCAAACTGCAGCATGGAAACTGTGCTGGGATGCAACTATTAGTTGAGTGCAGCCACATTGTCACTGAAAAGAGCAGTTTTGGGTCAAAAAGCAGTGAAGGGCATGTCCCCTTGCAGGGAGTACAATGTCCTTTGGTAAAGCAGGGCAGGGAAATCCTCCTGGCTCCTCAGAGAGCACTTCATGAACTTCATGGTCTCACTCCAAGCCAGTTAGCTATGGTGCAAGGCTCTGCACAATGCTTGAATTGTAGTGAGGTCCAAACCCAGATGGCATTGGACATCCCTTTCTTTAAGCAGCCACTTCCTGCCATCAATCTACCCTACAAGTTCAGCTCCAATGTGAGCATCAACAGCAGTTATTAATCCCCAGACCATGAAGCCCTCACACATCCCACCAGGCTGGCACAGGCATTTGGGCTCTCCCTAGGGCTGCCCCCACCTCTCCTGGGGTCCCTCAAGCCAGCTTAGACCCTGCCAGCTTCTTGTCCCCAGCACTGAGAAGCAAAGCCACCCCTGGAAGCAAGGTCCCCTTGCCTGTCCCTGTACTCACCCTAGCTCCTTGCCCATGGCCTGGGGAGCAGATGGGAGCAGCTGGCTGGAGGGAAGCAAGCACCCAAGGCTTTCACACATCCTCCTTCCCTTCCCTTCCCATGAGGGGTGGGGGATGAGCTCTGTCTCTTAAGGAACTACTAGAAGTTTGCCTCTATAGTTGACTTTCATTGGCTCTCAGGGAAAAGAGCTCAGAGCAAAGCTTGTGTAACACTACCACCTTCCTCTCCCAGACAAGAGATGGCTTCTGGAAGGGAGGTGGGAATCTCAGCTATGGCTTTAACAGCTTTAAACCCCTCAGAGATAGAGGAGCAAAGCTGCCCCAAAAGCTACAGCATACTAATATTCCACGGACTGAGACAGAAATGGCTAGGAGCTGAGCTGAGCCTTCCATCCCAGCAGGGAAACAACAGCCCTGACCATGGGCAGGCTCCAAAGGCAATGATTTCCTCCCCCTTCTGAACTCCTTGCCATCACACCAGCTCCCCTAAGCTTCTTTTCCCCCCTTTCTTAACACAGTGCCTATCTGCTGAAGCCTCCAGGGAGGCAGTTTTGCCTCCTCTGAGCCCAGTTTTCTATAGCTACTGTTAAGTGCTTTGGGCATGTTTGAATCTTCACATTCCAAGAGCTGCAAGAGGTGGGAATTACCTCCCTGAGTCCTGCTAGGGAAACACCCATATCTCTCTCCTCCTCTCTTATTCTCTGTGTGATGCTAGAGTAAATGATTCACAGAAGCATTG
>VWZO01005316.1:25269-27769 GCA_013396975.1 Bucco capensis | reverse complement strand
GAATAAATTATTTTTAACTATTAACTATTAAAATGAACTATTTGACCAGCTTCTTTGAGGCAAGCACATGGAGTTGTTTAGGGATCTGACACCAGGGGGGTGGTCTTTGTCCTGGGTGGTCCTTGCCCTTATTTCCAGTCATCAGCAATTAATCCAGCACTGTCTGCATCTCTTCTGCTTGCAGCTCCCAGCCAGCTCAGAATTCCTCAGCCCCAGCCCTGGCACACATTCCAAAGGCTAAGTGCAAGCTTTGGAAGCCAAGAGCTGCTGGGTTAGGATCCTGTATGCTGTCCTAGCCTTCAGCAAAGTCTGACAGTGCAGCTCCTTGTGCTACAGGCCAAATGTGCTGGGAGAGCTGCAGCAGAGCCAGGGCTGCTGGGCACCAGGAGCATGGCACTTACACTTCTCCCACAGCAATTCCTGCTTCCTCCTGCTGCATGAATGAAAACTCCCATCCCATAGTCTCCAATTCACTGCCCTCCTGAACTCCTCCAGAGGTGCTGGAGCCACTGCTGTGATGTTCAGAGTGGAAATAACACAATGGCAAGAGTTAAATATTCATATCCAGCCCTTGCCTTGTGCCTTTCTTTGATACCAATTACAACTTGAACTTCACCTAACTCAAAAAGACTGCAGACTTCACTCAATTAGCAGTAATAGGATTAAAACAGAGCTTTGCAACTAAAGATTTCAAGAGGAGAGGGATGGAAAAAAAAACACCCAACAACTTGGCAAAAGTACCAAATTAATCTCCAAATAAATATGCAGGCCTGGGTGAAGCAAGTGGCATGAGGAATGCTAGGGGTGGAGGATATTGTGGTGCTTGGGCCTCCTGGACAAACGTCTGCAGGTGGCATTGCTTTGGGAAGTGTGGTGGCTGTGAATGAACAGGATGTTTTGTCTTCTTTGGGGTTTATGGCCACTAGAAGAAGTGGCTGCCATTCCCAAGAGATGTTTTCTTTTGCAGAGCACCAAAGTCATCTCTGTTCCACTTTCCTCCAGTTCCAAATCTGTGTGTCTTTCAGCAAGTGACACTCTAGCCATCCCACAGAGGCACATTCCTGCATCCCAACAGCTTAGAATCCTAGCATGGTTTGGGTTGGAAGGGAGCTCTGGAGCTCATCTAGTCCAACCCCCCTGCAGTGGCCAGGGACATCCCCAACTAGAGCAGCTTGCCCAGAGCCCTGGCAAGCCTCACCTGCAATGCCTCCAGGGATGGCAACTCAACCACCTCCCTGGGCAACCTGGGCCAGTGTTCCACCACCCTCGTGGGGAGGAACTTTTTCCTAGTATCAAGTCTAAATCTACTGCTCTCCAATTTCGAACCATTGCCCCTTGTCCTTTCCCTGCAGGCCTTTGCAAACAGGCCCTCTGCAGCCTGCTTGGAAGTTCCCTTTAGGTCCTGGAAGGTCACTAGTAGTTCCCCTGAAGCCTTCTCTTCTCCAGGCTGAACAATCCCAGCTCCCTCAGCCTGTCCTCAGAGCAGAGGTGTTGCAGCCCCTGAGCATTCTCATGGCCTCCTCTGCACCTGCTCCAGCAGCTCCATGGCCTTTCTGTGTTGACAGCTCCAAGGCTTCTAGAGCATCCAATTGCCATTTTGAGTCCAAAGAGCCAAATCTGATGGAGCAGGAGTGCTTTCTGCAGCTGGTGAAGGTGCTGGCCCTGCTGCAGTGAGCAGCTGAGCAGCAGTGGCATCAGGGATTTGCAGGCTGGGGCAATGATTGGGCAGAAGTAGGTCAAGAGCTGTGCTGAGATGTGAGGAGCTGTGGGCAAGAATAGGCACAGCACAACTCAAACAGCTCTAAAAATGACAGAAAATGATGAGGTGTATGGCAGGAAGAATGGAGGCTGCAGACTTTACAGGCTGCAAGGTGAAAAACATGAGGTCTGTGAAGTTTGAAAAGGAGACAGAAAGAAAAGAGATTAGAAAAGTCTACAGGATAATGACTGAGCCTGAGGAGCCCACACAGAGCTCTCTATTTATTTATTTTTGTCCTTTTTTTCCTTTCTCTTGCCTCTTATTTTGTTTCTCACCTTTTTCCCCTCAATCCTTGCAGTGTAGCTCCTGTTTCTCTATGTTACCTTTGTTGATCTCACCAAGACTTTTGATACTGTGAGCAGAAATGGTCTATGGCAGATTTTGGAATGTTTAGGTTGTCCCCCCAAGTTTCTTACAATGATTATCCTATTCCATGAGAATCAGCATGGCCAAGGCAGATATGGCAGTGCACTTTCTGAGCCCTTTCTAATAACTAATGGTGTGAAACAAGGCTGAGTTCTTGCACCAACTCTACTCACACTCTTTGTCAGCATGATGCTCCAAAGGGCCATGGCACAATTGGATGACCAGGATGGGATCTCCATTAGATAGCATACTGATGGCAGCCTATTTAACCTAAGGGGTTTGCAGGCCCATACTAAGCCCATAAAGCATCTTGTCCAGGAGCTGCTTTATGCTGCTGATGCTGCCCTTGTTGCCCAGACACAAGTAGCTCTGCAG
>VWZO01005316.1:2733-25186 GCA_013396975.1 Bucco capensis | reverse complement strand
CACTCAGCAGCTCTGCACACACACTAGTTTGAATGGCGCCCATGGTTTGGAGCAGGCACGCAGGATCACTCTGCAGGAGAAAAGACAGCGCAGAAAGAATCGTGTCTTGCAGCTTCTACCTCCTGAGGAGTCCTTGTGCTGTGCCTTTGGCAAGCACTCTGGTCTGTCCCAAATTGGCCTGTGAAGCCAGCAGCACTTGGAAAAAGCACTTGGGAAGAGCCTGGATGGAGCCCTCCCTGGAGCTGCATTCACCAAGCCTGGCCATGATCTCCTGTTTCAGTCACCACTGCCCTCTCCTATTCCCTGCTTGCTTTACTCTTCCCCAGCTCTCTCCTCACTTTCCCTCCACTTTTTCCTCCTCCTCTTTCCTTTTTCCTCCCCAAAGAAAGCAGAGCAGGGCTGTAGTGAGCCCTGGGAGTGCTTGTGAGTGCTTCCTCCCCCCAGCATCTCCTGTCCCTGATGGATGGCAGAGAGCTGTGTGTGTGGCACAGAGCAGGTTCATTACAGCACATTAGCCAGACAGGCAGGCAAATGCCCACAGGGGCAGAAAAGCTAGGAGGAATAAATACAGACTTTATTATTTCCCTTCAACCTCTTTTCCCCAGGCTACAGTGAGGAATACTTGGAGGAAGAAGAGAGGAGAGGGAGCCCAGAAGAGCAAGGGAGTGGCAAAGAACTGGAGGGAAAGTTTATTAGCAGGCAAAGCAAGGTTTGGATTCAGAGTTTGGGTAGCAGCTGGGTCTCTTCTTCTCTCCTGATTTCCCTTCCCACTGCTCCATGAGCAAGCAAGGGTCAGTGCAGCATAGAGCAAGCACTCCTGGGGTAACATCCCCACATAGCTACCTGCACTGCAAGGAATCATTGCTCAGCTTCAGAAGCAATAACAAGTCAGCACGAGACTTTCTCAGCAACTACCACCATGTGGTGTCTGAAACAGCCCAGCTGCTGCCCATTCCATACCTCCTGATCCCTTCAGGGATGCTCTTTAAGCATCCCTTCTCATGCAAGAGGCCAGAGCACAGCCCAGCACCACCCCAGGATGTCATCAGCAATGGATGATGGCCACAACACAGATTTCTCCCAGCAGGAAGCATCCTTGGTTCCTGGTGAGGGAGCAAACATGGAGCTGCTGGGCCCTGCTCCTGCTCCTCACCAGCTGGTGAGATGGGGAAAGGAAAGTCCAGAGGCATTCCACTCTCCAAAGGGAAGGTGGAGTGTAGGCTGTCAGCCCTAGATCATGGAAGAGTTGGTCCTAAGATTAAGGATTCCCAGGAGCATGTTTTGAGGCAGCAAAGGGACAAGACCTAGGTAGTTAATACTCCAGCATCTGCTTGCTTTAGCCCTTCCTATTTTCTAGGACAGGTTAATTCCAACAGCTTCCCCTTTCAGGCTCCCTCCTGGATCTCACCTAGGTGCACTTCAGCTAATAATCTGCCAGTTCAGAAGAGCTAACACAGAGCTGCTTTGGAACTAGCTGGGGGTAAAGCAGACAGCTACCTCTGAGACTGCTGGAGCTTCACCTGAGCACAGCTGCATTCCCACTGGGAAAAATCCATGGAGGCCACGACCCTGTGGAAGTGATGGAGGACACTGTGA
The DNA here is from genome assembly GCA_013396975.1 of Bucco capensis. Lineage (NCBI taxonomy): Eukaryota > Metazoa > Chordata > Aves > Piciformes > Bucconidae > Bucco > Bucco capensis. Next base: position 23,590 of record VWZO01005316.1, on the reverse strand, counting down.
GCAGTGCCTAAGGGTTTCTTCTCCAGGGAGCTGCTTCTCTGGCCACGTCTGAGCCTGGAGCTTTGCTGGGAGCTGGAAGTGCAGCCCAGGCAGGGCCTGCAGCATTGCTCTGTGCCTTCCCTTCCCACTGGCAGCACAGCAGGGCAAATCACTGCAAGAGACACAGAGAAGAGAAGTAGCACTTTAATTCCTTGCACATTCTACCTCTACCACTGCTAAAAACATAGAGATATTCTTAACTATAAACCAAATTACTGGGATGGTTCTAGGGCACCCATAAGGACATCATCTCTACTGTACTAGTGGGGGAAAGAACAAGAGAGGAGAAGAAAGAGTTTGGCATTCAGTTAGCAATCCTGTTACACAGAATCACAGAATGTTAGGGGTTGGAAGGGACCTAGAAAGATCATCAAGTCCAACCTCCCTGTTGGGAGGCTTGTTGTTCCAGGGAGACTTGGTTATTCCAAGGGAAGCCAGGTACCAGTCTCTTGGGATGAGGTACAAAGGCAAAGGGAAGAAGTGGACATGTGTGCCTCTCCAAGGGGACTGCTAGGTTAATAAACCAGCCTGTTTGCTGCTCCCAGTCTGGAAGTGCATTCCAATAGCTCCATAGGAAAAGCCATTTGCTGGGGGACAAAAGAATTCAGCTACAAGTCAAAGCTTCCCAGCTGCTGGATTGCCTTGGTGCGTGCAGGAGTGCTAACCAAGTGAGCCACACAGCTCCCTGGATGAAAGCTGGGATCCTCATTACAGGAGAAACAAACACTTGAAAATAGGAACAGCTGCCCGCTAAAAAAGAGAGAGAAAAAATCACCACTGCTACGAGAAACCTTCATTTTTTAACCCCTCCACTCCTCAAGAGGTAAGTAAGCTCCTGGAAAGCAATGAAGGTAGAGCTGATGCTGTGTGCTGCTGGAGGAGCTCCTCTGCTAACAAACAGCTCCAGGATGCTCCTGCCTCCAGAGCTGATGCTGTGTGCTGCTGGAGGAGCTCCTCTGCTAACAAACAGCTCCAGGATGCTCCTGCCTCCAGAGCTGATGCTGTGTGCTGCTGGAGGAGCTCCTCTGCTAACAAACAGCTCCAGGATGCTCCTGCCTCCAGAGCTGATGCTGTGTGCTGCTGGAGGAACTCCTCTGCTAACAAACAGCTCCAGGATGCTCCTGCCTCCAGAGGAAGAGGAGAGCTTCCCCACAGCCCACTGTGCCACACACAAGGCAAGCTCTGGCTGCTGCAAAGAGCATCTCTTGCCAAAGGGGAAGAAAACTTCCTCTCCGAGGCTCGAAAGGGTTGGTAGCATCCTCCTGCAGCCTTTTGGAAGAGAAGCACAATTCTCCTGGTGTATACTAGACATGCTCTAAACATTCCTTCAGTGGAAGTGTTTAACAGCCATGAAGTAGCTGTTGAGAGCTCAGATGTCAATGCACATCCAACACCACACACAGATCAATGTTGGTAGTGCCAGCAGCAGCAGCAGAGAAGAAGAAAGCCTTCCAGCTTTTTGCTTTCACTCAAGACTCATCCCATCTATTTCTTCCAGGCTAATATGCACTAAAGTGGAGAAAACTGTTACTGAACAAAAGGAGAAGTTTTACCACTCCCTGTAAGTGAGAACAGTTCTGCTCCTAAATACACCTGAATTTATTTAAAGTGTCTGTGTTGGGGAAATAAATGACAGGAAACTTGGATGGCAGATAATAAAACATTAAATTTCCCTTAGCCCTTTCAGGAGATGTTGAAATATTTTCACTTTTCATTTAGCAATCAACTTTTTTCTTTTCCTTCTCCAATGCTTTTCACTTTACAAAAGTCTCAGGCATCTTCCACTTGGAAATAAAGGCTCCAGGTGTCCTGCTCTGGCAGGGGGATTGGACTAGATGATCTCCAGAGGTCCCTTCCTATCCCAAACAGTCTGTGATTCCCCTTTTCTTTCTGCTCACCAAACAAACATCACTTCCCAAGCTTACAGCAGCACTGTTGAGCTCTGCTTGAGTGTCCAGAGCAAGTGTCAGGCCAAGGAGCTGGCTCTGTGCTTTCAGAGCATCTGCAGCAGAGGCTCTGATGGAAAGACATCCCCAAAAGCACAGCACTGCCTCTCCACAGCAGCCTCTGCTAGGAGAGGGAAAGCTCAGCAGCACTTGAGCCAACTCCTCTCAGTCACAAATAAAGTAGCACCAGAAATGGGCTTTGTCTCCTAATGTTGCTCCTTAGCCACAAAGGGCAAACAGTCCTTTGATCCCTTGGGCCTGGATGGATCACCTGCTAGGCAGCTCCATGCTAGAGCTCAGCAAGACCCAAAGCCTTCCCATGTTCCCAGGAGAGGTTCAGATTGGAGATTAGGAAGAATTCCTTCCCCCGGAGGGTTCTCAGGCATTGGCCCAGGGAGGAGGTGGAATCAGCATCCCTGGAGGTGTCCAAACCCCTGGAGCTGTGGTGCTTGGGGCCATGGTTAGTGGTGAGCATGGCAGTGCTGGGTGGATGTTGGGCTGGATGAGCTCAGAGTGTTTTTCCAACCAGAATGGTTCTGTGATGATTCTTCCTTCCCTCCCTGCCTCTCTCTCTGCTTTCCCTCAAATCACTCCCATGTGGATACGTGCCAAGTTCTGCTATATATTTCTATCCAAGTGCAGCCTCTCATGCCAACCTGGTGCTGACAATTCCAGCCCAGGCAGCTCATCTTGCAGTCCTGTGGCAAGGCAAAGTCCCCACTGGCTGCTAGCTCTTTGCATGCCACACTGCACGGGGATGCAGAGCAGCAGCTCTCAACAAAGGAACTGAGCCAGTTCTCACTGCTTTTCCCCTCAAAAACACCCTGAGGCACTCAGCTAGGGCACTCAATGGAGAGCTGCAAGTGGTCAATAAAAATCAAGAAATCAATCTGTGTTTGAGCACTAGAAACATGAAAGAGATCTGAAGCCACAAGTCACCTACACAAATGTTGCAGAGAAAAGACAAACAGAAACTTCCAGGATGTTTCCATTAATAAAACATCCTTTTCTCTCCCAATTTGCAATTAAAAGGGTAAAAATAAGCTAAATTAGTATGTTTCAACTGAAATCCAACTGATCTGAGTAAATGCAATGCAAAGTCTGGCCTTGTTTCAGTTATTTGTTGCCAGTTTGAGTGACAGCTCAGACCCAGCTCTGCAGAGCTCAGCAGGGCACAGGGCAGTGAAAGGGAGGAGTTAGGATGCTAAAGGATGAAGATGATGAAGCAGAGAGCTTGCTGGAGAGTGGGAAGGATGAGCCACTCACACCACAGTCCAGCAGGGGGGAAAACATATCTTGGGGCAATAAAAGACAAGGCTGAGGACTGGTCAGAGAGCTGCAGCAAGCTAGCAAGAGGTTTGAAAGGGCATCTCCAGCTCCATCCCATCAGGAATCAGGCAAAAGCCTTGCTGTAGAACATGAGCCCCTCAGCTATTCACATCTAGAGTAACCTAGGGAGCACTGCTTAGCTTCATTAATTAATGAAGTGGAAGGAAATTAAATGAAGATAAAGAGTAAACATTAAGAAGGGATTTGGGAGCTGAGGAATGAAGAAAGCTGGAAAGAATTCCATGAAGTCTATGAAATATATGAACACCAAGACAAAAAAACCAACAGTTAGTACAGGATGAAAAGAAGTTTTCCTTGTAATTATGATGCTATTAAGACTATTAAGCAGAATATGATAGCAATTCTTCAGAGAGACTGGATATGTTGTCCCAAAGAGGTATAATCCCCATCATTTGCTTCCTTTCAGCTGAGAGTTGGCAAAACATTAGTGCAATTCCTGCAGAGGAGGTCATGATCTGCATTGGCAGGAGATGGACAGAGTGACCCAGCAGCTCCTTTCTCTCTCCATCTTCTTTGAGGCCCACAAAAAAAGGCTCAGGGTCAGATGCTTCCATCATTTGTCTAGGAGAGCTCAGAGCTAGCCCAGAGAGAGCCAGGAGGGTGAGGGGGAATGGAGACTTGGCTCATAAAATATCAGAAGGCCAGGAGAGTCAAGAGATGCTTTCTCTTTTATCACTTTAAATATATATGTGTGTCCTTCCCAGGGCTCAGTGTGAGTGACTGCACAGGAAACTCAGTTTTAGGACACTGAAAGGCAAGCTAAGTGTTGAGGTGAGTGCTGCAGAGGCTCAGGCTGGGGCAGCAGATGCACAGGCCCCTGCCATTCCCTTCTTGGGGAGGCAGGAGCAGGCTTTCATCCACAAACTTTCCCTCTTGATTACCATTCCCATTGGAACAAGTTTCTGAAGAGAAGCTCCTGCCCAAAGCTTCGTTGGTGCCCAGCTGTGCTCTTTGTAGTCTTGAACAGTGCTGGAAGGCAAGGCCTGAGCAACAACCTAGAACCAAAGGCACGATGCTGTCCAAGTGACACAGAGGATTTTGCAGCCTCCTTGCTACAAAGTTATAGCACCTGCAGAAACTTGAACTTGGACAAGATCATAAACATCATTTTGTGAACAGAGCACACTGCTTCAGAACTGGGTTTCCATTGAAGTGACAGAATACAGGCATGTAAACCACAAACTAATTAATAGAGAGGAGAATCAGTGACACAAAGCAATGCTCAGCTGGTAATGGTACATAAGGTTAGCTCCATGCATGTACCATGGATACTTACACTGCCTGACACTTCAGTTCATCTATCACTCTGGTTTGAGGAGATGTATAATGGAGATAGATATAGATAGATGATAGGTAGATAGAGGAATAGATAGATAGATGATAGATGAATAGAGAGATGGATGAGAGATAGATGATAGATAGATGATATATGAATAGAGAGATGGATGAGAGATGGATGAGAGATATAGATAGATAGATGATGATAGATAGATGATAGATGAATAGATGATAGATAGATGGATGATAGATGAATAGATGGATCATAGATGGATATAGATAGATATAGATAGATAGATGACAGATGAATAGATATAGATAGATGAATAGATAGATATAGATAGGTGAATAGATGATAGATAGATAGATGATAGATAGATAGATGATAGATAGATAGATGATAGATAGATAGATGATAGATAGATAGATGATAGATAGATAGATGATAGATAGATAGATGATAGATAGATAGATGATAGATAGATAGATGATAGATGAATAGATATAGATAGATGAATAGATAGATATAGATAGGTGAATAGATGATAGATAGATAGATGATAGATAACAGATGATAGATGAATAGATAGGTAGGTGAATAGATAGGTAGATGATAGATGAATAGATAGGTAGATGATAGATGAATAGATAGGTAGGTGAATAGATAATAGATAGATAAGAGAGAATAGATAGATAATAAATGGATAGATGATAGATAGATAGATAGATATTAAGGATATAATGAAGAACATCACTTCACGTTGATGCAAATATTTAAATACTAGTTTTGGATGTTGTTTTGAGCTTTGTTTGTTCTCTTTACTCAAAGAAAAGATTTTGATAGTCTAAAGTGACTCCAGCAAACACACAGATACCTTTTTCCCCCCCTAACTTATCCTCACTTCTTTAATGGCTGCCTATAATTGGGGGGGGGAGGTCCAAACTGACATTGTTTGGTGTCAAGGAGCTGGTTTTGCTTTTGTTTGCATCAGCATCAATCTGTTGCAATCAGGGCAGTTATTGATTGGATTGAATACACTCTGCAGTCTCTTATTTGGTGAGAGCTAGGTCAAAGTTCCCACTACTACTCCTATTCCTGTATGCCAGGACCCTACAATCCATCTGCATCAGACAGACACTCATGGACACTGATTATTAAAGCACACTCACTAGTCCAACTGCTGCAGGATTCCTACATCCCAGCTCATCCCCTCAATCAGTCAAAGATTCTTCTCTCCTAGCATGCTGAGTCCCCAAAGTTACACTTGCCTGGAGATGTAGTTGGGGATAACTGAAAGCAAAATGCAGGATTCCTTCCTCTCTCTGTTTCTTTTTCTCTTTCACATGAACTTGTCAGTGCTTTGCTTACAGTGCTGTAACAAATACTGCTAGCATGCTGGCTGAGAACTCCATGCACAACAGCTAATTGGCTAGCTAAGGCATCTCCTTTCAGTGAGCAAGGCTTGCTGAACACAATCCAGTGGTATTCTTGGAAAGGAGGGGGGGAAAAGAGGAATAATGGGCACTGGAATGACAATAGAAGAGGAGAAATCTCAGATTAGCCCCAACTCCCTAATCACTGACAAAGCAAGGAAAAAAAAAAGACATCAAACCATTCCAACAGGATTAAAGGTTTCAACTGAACACCAACAAACTTATTAGCCTTTGTGGGAACAATTGGCATTGGGTGCTTTGGGATTGGTTTTTAAGAGGTGAAACAGGCAACTCAAATCTTTCCAAGTGTCTCATGTGAAAGAGCAAGAACCTAGAGCACAGAAAATGAAATGAGGGGCAAGGCTGAAGTGAACTCACTGCTGGGAGAAAAGTGCAGTGACCTGCTAATCATCAAGAGTTGTACGATTAATAGCATCAAAAGATAGATTTGTTACTAAAATAATACAAGCACATGCCTTTAACAAATGCATTTAGGTGTCTTTTCTAGCCTTTCCATATTCAGGTTAGAGTCCCAGAGCCCAGGAGAGCTGCCAGTGCTCTCTGGAGCTGAGGGAAAGCACTCAGACAGGAGATTCCTTTCTTGATTACAGAAGACACCAAACTCATCTTCTCCATCTATTTAGTGGAAAAGGGAGAGACAGGAGGCATGCAGTGTGCTTTGTGTTAGCCTTACCTCTCCTGTAATTAAACAGAATATGGAATGAAAGAATAACAACAGAATCTCTCTGGCAGGAGCAATAATTCCTCTCCACCAGCTCTGGGTCATTGCTGCTGAGGCTTTTCCAAAGGCAATTTTAGTACAACTATCCTTAAAAGAGAAGGGGACATAGAGTTTTTCCTATTGTAATGAATAGGTAAGTCCATTTTTAGCTAAATTAGCACCTGATTCCTGCACATCATTTAACAGACATTTGTATTATTTCTTACTATTCCAAAGTCCTACGTTTGCTACCAATTTCTTCCAGAGGAGCAGTTGTTTCTCAGGAGTGAAAACCACTGCCAATTGCTAATTACTGGCACTGTTTTAATTATTGGCAATCCTGGAGCCATTCTAGTGGTGAGATTTCTGCTAATGATGCTCATAACTTAGAATAATTATTTGATTTACTTGTATCCTCTTTCTGCTAACAATCTAAGCATCTTCTCTCTGCTAATAGTTCAAGTATCCTCAAAGAAGCTTCTTTTCCCCCCAATAACTGCATTGTAGCATACATCTTATTTATTCCATGTATTAACCTGCTTTCTCCAGCCCTAGTCAGCATCTAGAGCATGCCACACATTTAAATGATGTTATTGGGCTGGGGCTCTTTGACCTGGGATGCCATTAACCTAACTTATACATTTGAAAACCCTGTTTGAAAGGCTACTAAAAAAAACAACAACCAAGCCAGCAGACTCAGATTGGAGTGACTTTAATTTCCAAGCCATTTTTTTGGCTGTCCTTTTCAAAGCTGCATGTGGCAAGCCTTGATTTGTGTGTGCACTGATGCTAAATGTTAATGAAGAGAGAGGCACAGTGGAGCGTGGCACCCAGAGCAAGGGAAACATTCAAATCTCTTTAGAAGGCTGAATAAAAAAAAAATAAAACAGACTTTATTTTATAAATATAATCCTGGGTGAAGCTCTCTCCCATTCCACTGTACTTTTGAAAGGAGGGCACATGGAAAAATATGGCAGAGCTCCTTTGAGCTGGCTTTAGTTAGCCCCAAAATGAGCGCGGTGCAGTCGTTACAAGGCCCACGGTTCAAAAGTTGGAGGATTACTACTAAGGTTGTTTTATTCTCTGCCCCATTTGGAACAGGAAGTCTGTGTTGTTCTTGAAGAATTCTGAAAAGCAATGTCACAGTCTGATGACCTCTTCTCCTCATTAAAACGTTCCCAAAGACAGCTCTCTGCATGATGTTTTGTAGCTTCAGCAGCCATGAACTAATTTGTACCTCTTATTTTGATCATGCACTGGTGAAAGAACCAAACAATATTTTCCTTTAAACACAGAGAGGTCTTTCAACAGCTCAGCATGCACTTCTACCCTCTTTTTAATCTTGGAGCACCTATTTATTTGCTCTTTTCACCACTAAATCTTCTTTGCTCCTTTCTGCCCCCCTGCAAAGCTGCTAGTTAAAATCTTCACTGTTTGCTTCTTGCTAGGCTTAAACCATTAGAAGGGTATTACCAGCAAGAGGGAGACAAGCACTTGGAGACATAGGGGCACCAGGCATTTGCATTTCTCAGTTTTCATCCAATTAAACTAAAATAATATTTATTTAGCTACAACCTTCCTAGAAGGCAGAGAAACCCAACTCAAGCTAATGGAAAAGGGCTCTTGCTGGAGGAGGGTTCAGGGCCAGACCTCTTTGGTTCTGCATCCTGAGTGGCTCCAGGTTGTGCTGAGAGGGAATTAGCATGCAGTGTTTATTTTGCATACCTTCCTTTTGTGTCTGTGCCACTCACAATTACACAAGCTATGTTTTGGGGTTTTTTTTTGCTCTACAGAGTAGATTTAAGCCTGTGCAAAGTGTTAGGAAGCACTGGAAGGGCATAGCTTTTAACACAAAAGGCACATACCTGGAAAGACAGGCTGCAGGGGTTGGAATATTGCCATCACAGCCCAGTGTTCAGCTACTGAACACAACATTAGCACTTGTATTTCAGGACATTTTATCAGCACTGTGCACAAAATACACATGTTGTGACTCCAAGCCTCTCTAACCCCCAGAGGCTGCTCTGCTCCCATGGATTCGGGGCCAAGCAACTGTGTTCCCCTTCTCCCAGGCTGTTCCAACAGGCAGAGAGGGCACACAGGGACCTCTGGGAGGGAAAGGACTCCACTTGACCTTTGAAAAGAAGAGCTCGGTGTTTGGGTTCAGCCACAGAAGAGCTGAAGGTGGGAAATTCCCTGCCTGGCAGAATGCTCCAAGGTGCTCCTGTGGGCACAGCTCCAGCAGGGTCCAGCCCATGGCTGTGGGGCTCTCTGGGAAGCCTTCTGGAGGGAAGGATGCTGGGGAGCTCCCTTTTCCCTTGCCCATCCTGCTTCTCTTTCCTTCTAGAACTCCTCCTGGGGCATTTCCCTGGAGCAAGAAGCCTTACTCAAAGGCTGGCCTCCTCAGTGCATGAGGCACAGGCATGCTGGAGGCAGTCCAGAAAACCAGGAGGAGGATGAAGGGACTGGAGCATCTGAGCCTTGGGAAGAGGCTGAGAGGGCTGGGACTGGTCAGCCTGGGGAAGATATCCCTGCTGTGATGGAAAATGGTGTCTAGAGATCACAATTTGCTTGTGATATGACTTGCTGGCCAGTTAACTCTAGACTGAAGGTGGGAATTCTCATCACCATTGCCTATGGTGTAAAATTATTGAGCAGAACACCTTTAACAAACTAGTTTTCCAACTTGACTGAGCCTCTATTCAGATTCAGGTGAAAAAAAAACCCAGATAAGGATAAGACAAAACAAAGGAAGCTTCTGAAGCCTTCTGATTCCCCAGAAGTGAGGGAGCTGCTGAATGGGAGCCAGCAGCAGCCCCAGTTGGCCTCAGAAGGCTGTGGAGTGGTCCTGTTGCCATGCTGTTTCCTCTCACTGCTGGCAGAAAGCACAAGTAGACTTTGTTTATGAAAGACAGGCTCTGGGGGGTGGAAAAAAGAAGATGCTAGAGTGTACATCAAAAATGTAGATCCTTGCTCAACTGCCAGAAGAGGTGAGAGGTGCATTGAGCATCTCAAGGAAAAGGAAAAAAAAGCAAGCAAAAAGGAAGGGAAAAAAAATAAAGGCAATGTCATAATAGAGCCCTGCTAGAAATCACCTCATCAGAGGGACACAGAAGAGTGAGGGTTGGGTTGTTGGTGTGTGCGACTAACAGAAGCATCCAAAGGGTGCCCTCTTCCTTCTAGTCCTTCAATCAGACACAGAGCTGTGCTGGAAAAGGAGTGTCAGCAGGAAGAAAATCCAGTAGGCTTTCAGGCCATGGGGAGGACAACTTCCTTTCAGCAAGATGGAAGAAGGGAGTGAGGAGCTTGCAGCTGTTTCAGAAGTGGATCTGACTGGTGGGGAGGAGCTGGAGGGAGAAGGTAATTTGGGTGAGAGTGATTACCAAACTCCAGGGCTCACAAAGCTAAAGGCAGGGAGGAAGGAGAGCAGCAGCCCAAGGACAATGGAGTTCAAACAAGCAGACTTCATCAAACTGAGGGAACTGGAAGGTAGGGTCTCTTGGGAAGGTATTCTAAGGGAAAAAAAGGCTGCAGGAGAGTTTGCAGTGCCTGAAAGGGACTATATTAAAGATACAATGGCAAACTGTCATGATGCAAAGGAAACAGATGGAGTGCAGTGAAAGACCAACATGGCTCCTTCAAAAAGCTCCTTAAGGGCCAGCAGAAAGAAAAGGGAAAGCAGGAAAATACAAAGAGCAGGAGCTACAGGTAAAGGAGACTAGAAAGGAATGAGATGCAGCACAGATCAAAGGAAAGATGAGTCTCATCTAACAAAAAAAAAACAACATAAAATGCAACAAGGAAAATATTTCAGGAATGAGAAGAAGGCAAGGAAAAGAATGGCTCTGGCTTGAGAGGGAAGGAAAAGCTGGAAAGTTAGCATCCTCTTTCCCTCAGCACTCAGGAGGGGTGAGATTTGATCAGATCTTTGCTACACACTGCACTTAGGAAGCCTACTGACACTTCAACATCCTTTTCACTAGCAAAAGGCACAGAATCCCTACAGATAAACCTCATGAAACAGGTAGGGAGAAGAAAGCACTTGCCAGGTGGTTATCAGGAATATGTGCCTGCCAGAAGATGCTGAGGGTCAGGCTGCAGAGATTCATGGAGCCTGCACTCAGGATGTGGCTCCCTCCAGAACTTCTCTGCAAGGCTTGCAGAGAGCTTCAAGCTGAAACAGGTTGCAAAAGCTCAGCAGAAGAGCTTCTCAGCTGGAAATCACTAATAAACAAAAGGCAGGACAGGGTGAAATTCAAGAAAGTGGAGTTCAAGTGAATTCAAGCTAAGTGAAGAGCTTAGGAACATTGAAACACACATATGGAGGGGGAAAAAAGGCTCTGGGCTTTCAAGGAATTAGTCATTTAAGTCAAAGATGTGATCCTGTTGTAAAATGACATCATTTGAGGGCATCATCTACAAGATAGGAGAGAGATGTCACCTAGAGTGCAGTGTCACTGCAAGGAAGAGATTAGCTCTTCTTTAGCAGACAGCACCACAGATAACAAAGATAACAGATCCTACTTGCTAAATCTGTTGAGATATGTCCTGTTTCAATAGAAGAAACAAACCTTTAGAGGCAACTTAGGTAGGACACTGGCCCAGGTTGCCCAGGGAGGTGGTTGAGTTGCCATCCCTGGAGGCATTGCAGGTGAGGCTTGCCAGGGCTCTGGGCAAGCTGCTCTAGTTGGGGATGTCCCTGGCCACTGCAGGGGGGTTGCACTAGATGAGCTCCAGAGCTCCCTTCCAACCCCAATGATTCTATGAAGTATCACTGGAATATGAGTTATACCAATCAATGCCATTGACAGCTTGAATCCTCCCAGAGCAGAAATGTCTGAGCTCTCTCTATACACCTCTTCTAACACCTTCCCCCCATAATAGAGTTGGCAAATATTATTTGGTAACTATTTTTATGCAGGTAAGGAATCAGAAATAACTAGTAACTAGTTTACCTGTCAAATCAAAACTAGAGGAAAAAGACATTTCCACATCTGACATGAAAGGAATTGTTCTGTGTTATTGAAAGGCAACTAGCAAGGCAGAGCTGGCTCTTCTGGAGATAAAGATGTCTGGACACATGGAGTGTAGGCTTTGGCTAGAGGAAGTGTGTGCTGAGCCCTGGCTGCAGCCTTGGAGCAGTTTACCGTTTTTCCACTAGATGTCCCCAGAATGTCACAGTTTCCGTGTCTCTTGCTGCTCTTAAAGGGCACGCACTTCAGAGGCAGCCTAGGCTAGGAGGATATTCTGATGAACAACTTTCCCTCCAGAGTTCACTCTACCTGGAAGATGAGCCAGGCACAGCTCCTCAAGAACAACACAATCCTTTCATTCTCTGCTTCCCAATTTAGGGAGCAGCTGACAATCATGGATGCTTTCTCCTCTGGAAATATTTAAGCCTTAAAGCAGCAAAAATCCTTATCTATCAGAAGGGAAGCCTCAGCAGGTTGGGGTTTGGGTTTTTCCCCTGTTAATCCATCACTTTCAAAGGATGTAGAACAGTTGCACAGACTCAGTCACCATTGCCTGTGCTAGCAGCAGGAGCCTTGCTTCATTTGAGCTTTAATGGATCTTTAGAGTGGGATGAGAGCAAAAGCTGGAATGATCACCAGTGGCACTGGAAGCCTTTCCCACCTCCTCAAAGTGGCTCCTGCAACAAAGCACAGAAGGAAGCTGGCAACAACTGCCACAGGAGACTCTGCAAGCAGATAAGCTGAGCTAGAGCTGATCCTGCAATACTTTGGGGGAAGTGCAGGAAGCTCTGTGAAGCTTTGGGATGCTGCAGTCCCTGAGCTGGAAGGGATGATGCCACAGCAGGGCTGGGATGTCCCAAGGATGCAATAAGGATTTCTAAGTGGTGCCAGCAGGACTCCAGCTGGAAATGTTCTATTTCTGACTCTCAGGGCATCAGATAAGCTGCTAGATGAGCAATTTCTCTCCAAAAAAACCCAACCTAGAGCAAGTACTCTGAGTGACCTTTCACTGTGCAGCTCTCACACAGCCCTGGAAGCATGGTAAACACTGGCTGGGGCTCCAATGCTTTCCCAGCAGAGCCACCAGGACCTACTGGGACAATAAAAGGCATATATGCCAATAGCAACAGAGAATAGATGCAGGAAATGCTGAAACAACCCCAGGTGCTCATGTTGCCAGGCACTTGCTACACAGCCTCAGGTATTTCACTTCCCACAATCAGCAGAGATGCTACTTGCTACCAGAAACAGCACTAATTGTCTCTTTTTTGCCTTCTCTTGTGTGAAGGACTCTAAAGCAGAACTGGCAAAGCTGCTGAGAGGCTTCTCCTGCTACTTTATGGCAGGAATCTTGGAGGGTTTGTTTCTAGAAGGACAATTAAGTGCCTAATTTTCAGCTTGTTCCTCTCTGCTGCTTTGTGCTCCATCCTTTTTGAGCTGAGCCAGCTCAGTGTGTATCCAAACTACTCAGGTACTTCTTCACCTTAGCCTCAAGCAAATTAACCCAAACCAATTGCAAGCAGTAGGTTCACCCCAAGAGCTCCAGCAGTGAGAGCTGGGGAGGTGGGTGACTGCCTGCATCTTCTCCAGAGCTAGGGCAGAGGATCTGAATTGGCACTGCAAAATCCCTCTGACTTTTTCTGTGGCAGAAATAGTGTTGGGTGTTCAACCCTGCTCCCAAGGGATGTCTGAGAGAGCCAAAGATAGAACAGTTCCTCCCTGAAGTTCACATGCTGGGCTGACATAAGCTCTCTGGGGCTTCCCCTTCTGCAGACTTCAAGCAGGGGAAATATCACCAGATAGATCAGATCATCTCTTTCCTTCTCTGCTTTCCTGTCTGAGGTTCCTCAGGACTGGAACTCCCCTTGAGCATCCCACACAGTTTGTCTGGTGGGCAAGGTAAAAAAAATCTCAGCTTTTCTTTTTGTCATGTGCTGCACTGATGAATTTTTGCCTCCTCATTCTCAGCCTGAATGAGTCTCTGCTAGGATTCTCTGCTTTGTCCTGTTCCCTATCAGAAAGCCATGAAGCAGGGAATGTTTACTGACTACAGAAGCTCACTCCTTATCTTCTACAGAGCTAAGCTCTGCCTTATTGATCCTTCTCCTGGTTTTCCATGTTCCATCCATCTTGCTTGAAGCTGCTGTGTGGTCTGAGCCTGCCATCTAGGCTCCTTCATGGGCACACATGGCATCTCTGGTTTAAAACTTCAGAGGATAAAATTACTCACCTTGGGAGGAGGTTTTCTACCTTTTCCCTGCTTTCTCTCTCTCTCTCTCGGAAGTCTAGACAAGATTAGGCTTAACACTTCACATTTCTTTAAGAAAAGAGACAGGATGACTTCCAGTCCCAGTCCCACTCCCTACAAGCTTCCCTCTTAGCTGCTCTTCCACTCCAGGGCTTTGGGGAGCTGCAGAGGCTTTTCTAGGAGCTTCAGAAAGAAGGAGTCATGCCATGATTTAAGGCTTGCTAAGCAGTTGATTCACTGAGCCAAAAAAAAGGCCTGGAAGTACTATTACAGTCTTCTCTCCTGGAAAAGGTTAGTGTTGCCTGCCACAACTGTGCCTGTGCAGAGGATGGGATGGTTGGAAAAAGGGGATACCTCACCAGCAGGGATTCTTACAGTGCTCTGAAACCAAGCTTTTGGGGACCTCCTCACTCTGCTGAGGCTGAAACCTGCAGCCCACAAGCTCCCAGGAGATTGGCCTAACCACAGCTCATGTTTTCATCCCAGGGCCCCAGCTCAGGCAGGAGCTCCTGGTACAGCCAGCTTGATCTGCTAGCCCACTGATGAACACCATGGGAGGGAAGGGGTCAAGGTCTTGGGACCCTACTCAGGGTGTAAAACAAACAGCTAGATGCTCTCCTCAGGGCCAGGGTATGGTAGTGCTAGGTGTGGTTAGACTTGATGAGCTTAGAGGTCTCTGCCAAGCTTAATGACTCTAAGAGCATCATTAAAACATCAGTGGAGCAGATGTACAACTGCCTTGGGCAGCAGGGACTAGAAGCCACTGTTGGAACCAATAAACCCAAGCAGATCTCAAGCCTGCCCCTAGCCACTCTCCTTGCACCATCTGTAAATGCACTGGGCTCCTCTGAAGAGCTCCATGAGCTTCTGCTGGATCACAATGATTTCGTGGAGCTTTCTTCCCAGTAAAGCAACACAAAAGCCTATAAATAGGTTTGAAATGGCTGTCTCTATCACACACAGCATCTCCTGGGAGTTGGATCTGTGTTAATTAAATCCAAAAGAACTAAGACTCTCCATGAGGTGTAATGAATGAGCGTGGAGGCCCTGTTTCAACCCCAGTGAAACAAATCAACTCACTTTTCATTATCCATCCACTTCAATTTAATCCGTGCCTTTCGACCATGCAAAAACCACACAGTTCTCCATAAATGCTAATTAAACCCCCTCAAAAATAGAAAGGCTTCATGCAAAGAGGGAATGCTGATGCACAGAGCTAGACCTGCTTGGCCTTGTGAATGAAAGAGTCCTTGGGAGAGCTGCTGGGAGAAAGGAGAGATGCCTAAAGAAACTGGGGAGAGGCTTCAAAAAGCACCACTTAGAGGGAAGCAGCATGGGCATTTCCCTGCCATCACAGCTGAGCCACACAAAGCTGGAGCTGTGCTGCTTGGGGCCATGCTTTGGGAGAGTTGGGGGGATGCTTGGACTCCATGAGCTCAGAGGGCTTCTCCAGTCATAACAACTCCATGAATCTTTGGAATCCATCCATCCTGAAGGCAATGGAGTGATCATCTCCACCTTATTAAGGTGTGGGAATGGTGATGCTTAGAGCAAAGCAGAGAAGCTGAGCCTGGTGGGATGCTGAGAGCAGCCCAGGGAGTGACTAGCCCCCACCCCAGCAAGCAGCAGGAGGGGAGGCAACGCACATGCACTACAGCCTTGCTTTAGCTCCTGCCTTTTACTCTGCCAAATTCTTTCCTAGCAAGATTGCTGCCAGATTTGCTCTGGCTAGATCCTGAACAGAATGGAGGATTAGTAGGAAGGAGCAGGAAAAGTTCACACAGTTAGAAATCTGCTTAGAGCCTTTGTAAGCATCCTTTCAATCTTGCTGCTGTGATTCTGTGCTGTTGGCTACATCAGGAATCACTTGTACTCCATTTCCTCTATTTGACTCTATTTTCATATTGATGTCATTATATATTAAATGATATGCACATATGTAAACAGAATTTATTCTATAATAATTATAACTTATATAAGAGTTGTTAACTTTACAACATGACAATTCTATTTCATTTCCTTAGACAACTAAGTCTATTTCCTTTCAATCTCAGCTCTCCTAATGCTCAGAGCCTGCAGCTCTCAGCTCTAGAGGACACTTGCTGCCTCACAAGCATTTCCATGAACACACGGCACAGTTGAGGCTAAATAAGCTGAGTTCCTCACCAAAAGGGCTGGCACCTCTTACTGGTAACTGGGTTGGTATTTTATTGACTGGAGGAAACTGAAGGCAGCCCTGAGTCACTCTCATTCACATGATGCTCTAGTGCCCACACATCCAAAGCAATGTACACAACTCTGTGCCCCAGAGCCTTTAGCTCTCAGGTGTCTCAGGCTGCAGCTTTCACTCGAGTTTCACTTTGTGTCACCATAACACTCTGAACATCAAATTGTACCAACCTGGGCTCATATCCCCAGACATCTTTCAGGAGACATGAAGTTGGCTCAGCCAGCAAGGGATTTTTTCCTCTGCCAAGAGATTCCTTAAGTACTTTTGAGCCAGGATAGTGTCTTTACCCTTGTTCCTGCAACAGTTGGAATGGGAAAAGCAAAACAGGAAGGAGCAGGGCTATGGTCTCTGCAGGTACCAAAAGAGCTTCCAGTGAATGGGGCAGAAGCAGGACACTGGAAAAGAAACCAAGATCCACCTCTGGCACCTCTCTGCTTGGGTAAGAAACAGGAGAAGACAAACAAAACCAGAGGGGAGAAAACTGAGTCATCTCTGCAAAGTCAGTCAAGCTCTCTAGTTTCCAGTAGGACTGCTCAGAAGGGGGGGGGGGCAGAGTAACCTATATAAATTAACATATTGGGTGGTAACAGAAATAATGTGGTAAGAAGGGAAAAAAATGCCAGATGGGCAAAATAGGGAAAACAATGGAGCATTTCCAAAGCTAGCAATTGAACTCTGAGCATACTAATTCCCCAAAAGCCAATGGGAGTATTTAGGCATGAAGAGAGTGAGTGAAGCTATTGCCTCTTGGCCTATCACTGGTAACTCATGAGAAGAGCCTGAGCTGGCTCCAAGCTCCCAAGGGAAGCAGAGGAAGAGAGCTTCCATGACACTTTGCACCCAAAGCTCCTTTTAAAGTCTTAGGGAGTCTGCACACAGCCATGGAGATGTCTCTATGTGTCTGTGCAGGTAAACCTCTAGATAGCCTCTGTGTGCCTAAGCAAGCTACATCACAAGCTGGATGACAGCAGACTTGGTGCCTGAACAACATGCACAAGTACAAACAGTATCCCAGTATGTCAGGGGTTGGCAGGGCCCTAGAAAGCTCATCTAGTGCAACCCCCCTGCCAGAGCAGGAGCACCTAGAGCAGCTCACACAGCAATGTGTCCAGGCAGCTCTGCAATGGCTCCAGACAAGGAGACTCCACAGCCTCCTGGGCAGCCTGGGCCAGTGCTCTGGCACCTGAACTGCAAACAAGTTCCTCCTCAGCTTAATACTAAACCTCCTGTGCTCCAACTTGCTCCCATTCCCTCTTGTCCTACCATTGGATGCCATGGAGCAGAGCCTGGCTCTCTCCTCCTCACACTCACCCTTCCCATATTTCTAAGCATTGCTGAGCTCTCCTCTCAGTCTCCTCTTGTCCAGGCTGCAGAGACCCAGCTCTCTCAGCCTGTCCTCCTAGGGCACATGCTCCACTCCTTTCAGGATCTTGCTGACCCTGGGCTGGACTCTCTCCAGCAGCTCCTTATCCTTCTGGAGCTGAGGGGCCCACAACTGGACACAGCATTCCAGGGGAGGCCTCCCCAGGGCAGAGTAGAGAGGGAGAAAACCTCTCTGGCTCTGCTGGCCACGCTCCTCTTCATGCATCCTAGGATGCCATTGGCCTCTTGGCCACAAGGGCACATTGCTGCCTCATGGGCATCTTCCTAGCCACCAGGACTCACAGATCTTTTTCCCTAGGGCTGTTTTCCAACACATCAGTTCCCAGTCTGTACTGATCCATGGGCTTGTTCTTTTCCAGATGCAGTACTTTACATTTACCCTTGTTAAATCTCACTAAGTTTCTCCCTGCCCATCTCTCTAGCCTGATCCTCTGTAGCCATGCTCTGCACACTGAAGGACATCTCAGAGGGAAGGTCAAGCCTTTGGATGCAAGACATTTCCTTTCTGGAGGCCAAGTCCTCACTCTAGCCTCCAAGCCTTGAAAGAAACTGATGGAGGAACACAACTACCTTTAAAATCAATTTGAGGAGGGCATGCCTGGCCTCTTGTTTAAGCATCACATGCTTTGCAATATGTTGCAAGAGGACAGATCTCCCTTTCTTCCTAGCTAAAAATACCTAGTGACATTTGAAAGAAGGAAGTATGCTCCAAATATAGCTGGGGGAGATTTCAGCATTGTCATCCTGGGCTGCTATGAGCTGGGGTAAAATAACTGAACACTCATTGTTCCACAGACACTAGGCCACTAGCAGATCACTAGAGGACATGCCATATTTTCCATGCATTTTCCATGCATTCAGGGCTTGCTTGGGATCTCTGCCCATGCTTTACTCCTTGAGCAGCTCCATTTGTGGCATAGAAACACATCCTAAAACAGCATTATTTGTAAATGCTCCTTCTAAAATGTAAGTAAATATAAAGAGAGGCTCCCATTTTGTGGGTTTAATTTGGAAGATTTATTCTTTCAAGGATAAATGGAGTGAAACAACCACTGATCTACTTTTAGTGGAGTAAAATAAGAGTAAAACGGTTATTTGAAACCTGAGGTGTGTCATGAAATGGATGACTTGAGAAGCCAAGCTTTTGTCTATTAATTCTGACTATTGATTGAAAAATATGTACCAAGTACTTTGGGAAATAAGAGGAAAGTGACTGTTACTTGGAAAGGAAAAGCACCTTGGATTTTTGAGTGATTCTAGCATTTTGTGATCAATTGCTGAGCACTTCTGTGTGACAGCCACTTCTGCAGACACTTCAGGGGTAGTGGCACATGAACAGGTTTCTTGCCTGCATCAGATCTGCAGAACCTGAATGCCACTAAAGCATCAGTTCTTTGGGTTTCTTTTCCCCCTTTTTTTTAATGGGCTTTAAATATACACTAGCCAAAGAATAGCTGGAAAAAACAGGACCTGACTACCTCCTGAGTGTCAGATATTTTAAAGAACACTCTCATTTTTTCCTCTCTTTCACCCAGCTTCATTTTCCTTGGCTTGAGAGACCTGTGACAGTTAGAGAGATGACTTTGCTGCTCCCTTGCAGCCAGGCCAGCTATTCCAACTAGAGAATCAATTTCTGGGTCTGTCCCTGTGCCATTCTAAAACTTCTGACCAAAATCAGCAGTGATGATGCAATGTGATGTCCCATATCATTGACATCTACTTCTTGCAGTTGAGGGGTGAGAGGAAGCCCTCCTGCAAGAGCCTAACTGAGGCTGACCTCAGTCACACCAGATTCTACACCTTCCAAAACCCCACACCACATTTGCTGCTCTGTCTTTCAGCAAAAGCACAATGAAAAGCCAAAAGAAGACAGACCAAGATCACTGAACTCTGCTTTCACCTGCACACCTTGGCTTTTCCATGCCACAAAAGCTCAGCTGGAGGAGCATGGCCCCAAGGAGGGCACCAGAGCTTGAGCAGGACCAAGCTGTCAGCCTTGAGCTCCAGCAGGACAGGGACACTCACAGCTCCTTTCCCCTTCCTCAGCCTGCAGCAGAAGGGCAGTCAGGCCAGGCCAGCAGCCAGCAGGGATTTCTAGTAGGATATATCCAAGAATAAGATACAGCCAAGACCAGCAGCCCTGTCTCTAAGCATCTCATGAAACACTGCACCAGCCATGGAATAACAGCAATGCAGCCAGGAGATGCCAGGCAACATTTCCCACTTGCTCCTGAGCTCTGCAGCATCTCCAGAGCCTAGACAAACACATTGGCATTAGTGCCACTGCTTCCCTTCACAGAGCACTTTCCCCATTTCATTAGCCCTTGAATCTGTGCCATTCTAGGGCCAGGAAATGTCTTCTCCTGTTTGCCCAATAGAATGATCCCCAGGCTGTTCAGAACCTCTCTGGAATCCAAACTCATTAAGAGTGTTTCAGTTCTCCCTGAAAGCAATGGATTATTTTTGATTCAATCCATTTCACTCAGTGATATCTGCTTTCTTGTGCCTATATCCTGAAGAAAGAGTCTAAAAAGGTTACCTTCAGTAAAGCTGCAGGCCCATGCTTTGCTGTAAGTGTGTTGTGCATTGGCTTTTCAGCCTCAGGCCATGCTCTCCTCCAGTGTCCCATGAGCAAATGCCTCTCCCCTTTGACAAGGGCATGCTATATAAACCCAAGGCACTTCCCCTTTTGGGGCAGAAAACTCATTTCCCACTTATTAAACAGAAATGGTAAGCTGTGACCAATGGAGAAGCACAATTGGTTTGACTACTGGCAGCCTCTCAGGAGGCTACTCATTTCAAACCAGAAATAGGCATTTCTAAAAGGCTCTTCTACTGAGGCCAAAAACCAGCACAGCATCTGTTAGCAAATGTCCATAAGAACTCAAATCCATGGGTTCAGTCTAACTAAAACTAAATTTAGTTACTAGAACTAGTATTCAACACCAGAACCCAAACAAAAGAGTATAACTGACAACTATTTCCCTCTAAGGTCAACTGCATGTAGAAAAAAACCCTAATATATGTAAATATCTTCGCATAAATGATGGGTATAATCTCTTATTCACTTGAAGTGTTGCAGTAAATCAGTACACCATTTTGTCCTCTTTTCTAGGCTTTTCTCAGGGACATGGTGAGGATCCTTCCCTTGGGATGGTTGGACTCTGCTCCCCACCCACACATCCCAATGCTGGCCCTCCACATGCCATATGGTTTGCACATTGCTGAAGCAACTTTAAAGGGAAGTATCTGCCC
>VWZO01005315.1:71049-88498 GCA_013396975.1 Bucco capensis | reverse complement strand
AGAAAGAAATTGGAGTAGAAAGTGGATTAAAACCACTGCCAATGCTTTTAATGAGCTGCAATGCAAAGTCAGTGCTGTGCCTGTCACTCCAGGTCAAGGCTGGAGCAGCTGTGGCCTGAAGTTGGTCACTGTGGCACCTGAAATTGCTGGGCTTGCTCCAGTATTTCTGGAGACAGGCCAAAAAATGTCCATAAATCAAGCCAAAGCAAGCAAGGCACGTGAAGAAGCGAGAGCCAGCCCCAGCCATGGCACAGCTGCAGCCTCCAGAGCCCAGAGCACCTTCACCCTTGCTCTACCAGGAGATGTTTCTCCTTGTTTGGGGTTTGTATTGCACAAAGCCTGACCTTTCCTCCTGGATGTCACTCCTGAACTCTGCAACTTCCTGGCAAGGCCAGCCAACTGCAGAAAGATGCCTGAGGGGCTGGCTGGAGAGGGAAGCTGCCTCTTCCACCAGAGGTTAGCACATCTGCTGCCCAGGCACAGGAGCCAGGCTCAGCTGAGCCATCAGCCACAAGCTGAACATCAATTTGTCATGGCAGGGTCAGGAGGACAAGAGCTTGCTGAGGACAATCCCACCCCTAGCAGCCAGAAGAACACAGCAAGCACAGGCCTTTGTGCTCAGAGAGCATCAGTTATTGAGGAAGGGGCATCTTCTCCAGAGGTTGGGAATATTTTGCTCTGTGTTGATGTGCTGATGTGTTGTTCCAACCAATGCCTGGAATGGATTGGCCAGCAGAAGTAGTGGATTTCAACTCCTAAAGAAATAAAAGAACTCAGCTTTTATTCCAGATTAAGGTGTCTGCACAGCAGTTGGTTGGGCTAGACAACAGAAAGGCTGGCCCAGGTTATCCAGAGAGGTGGGAGATGTCCCACTGCTCCCTGAACCATCCCATCTCAGGTTGGTTGGGACTGGGAGCAACCTGCTTGTCCCTGCTGAGTGCAGTGGAGTTGGCCTAGATGAGCTCAAAAGGTCCTTTTGCAACCCAAACCAGTCTGTGATTCTAGGAGGAATAAAAGAAAAAAGAGAGGGGGGAAAAAAGGGAGACAAAAAAGGAGCTTTTCATTTTCTTTCCTGCACTGAAAACAAAAGCAAAGCCAAAGCATCTCAAGTGAGGTGTAGGGAGTCATTTCAGAGGGAGTATGGAAGAAGCTGATGCTAATGGCAAAGACAAAAAGGAACACAAAAAAACCCCCAATAACACTAAATACCATGAAACAAGGACAATACTAAGCCTTTGAGAGAGCTGGAAGTGAAATCTAAAGGACAGGAAAGTAGTCCCAGAGAGGAGGAAGCTTCAGAGCCCAGAGTGAAGGAGTGGGGTGACATCCTCATTTATCCTCCAAGCCTTTTACACTTCCTGATGGCTCAGTAATTATAGATCAGCCATGGGAGATATCCCCCAAGCAGGAGAAAAGCCTGGAAATGGGGACAGGGAGAGGGAAGAGAAGGGCCTGGGGAGGAGGAGCTGCTGCACATCAAGGTGAGGAAGCTACCATGGTTCAGGCAAGCTTCTCGAGCTGCACCATTTCATTTCTGCACCCTAAGACTGGGAGAAGGGCAAGGTAGTTTAAAGTCACCTTAGATTCCCCCTGGGAAGGAGAAGCACAGAAGGCTGTCAATGTGTGGAGGTAGAGCAGCTGGGAGACTCTGGAGAGAGAGAGAGAGCTAAATGAATAGAAACTTGTTAAATGATGTGAGTTAATGAGAGCCTTTTGGAATTAACCAGCTTCCCTGACTTTAAATAAAAGCCCAATGTCATTTGAAATTAGGTTTTTTCAGGGCCTGTAGTTCTTTCTTTCCTTTGGCCTTGGTGGGGAGCATGGAAGCACTCCAAGGGAAGCTCCTCAAGCCATTGGTGGGCAAAGAGCAGGGATGCTGCTGCTTCTCGAGGGGTTCAGAAAGGTGGGGACAGGGACAACAGCTCCTTGGGCTCTCCAAGAGGTGGGCAACTCAGCCCCCCATGTCAGGAGCCAAGAATGAGAAGGAAGGTGATTTT
This sequence comes from Bucco capensis, assembly GCA_013396975.1. NCBI lineage: Eukaryota > Metazoa > Chordata > Aves > Piciformes > Bucconidae > Bucco > Bucco capensis. The sequence continues at coordinate 86,501 of VWZO01005315.1, read as the reverse complement.
GGGCTGCCATCCTCTGCCTCTAGAGCATCACAGTGCTCACTTCATCTTCACCTCCAGAGAGCTTTTTGCCCAGCAGCTGGACACATCATGGCTTGGCAGTCTGGCCAAGGGCTCTCTCTTGCTCCCATGTTCTGGGCTGGGAAGACTGCTCCTGACATCAGTGGATCCTGAGAGCTCATCACTTCCCTGTCCTGCTTTTATGGCACTCAGCAGAGGTGATGTGCCTACAACTTCTCCTTCCTCTCCTCCTCCTTCTCCTTCTTCCCCTTCTCCTTCTCCTTCTTCTCCTTTTTCTTCTCTTCCTCCTTCTTCTTCTCCTTCTCCTCCTTCTCCTTATTCTCCCTCTCCTTCTCCTTTTTCTCCTTCTCCTCCTTCTTCTCTTTCTCCTTCTCCTCCTTCTCCTCCTCCTTTTCCTTTCCCTGCCCCTTCTCCTTTTCCTCCTCCTTCTCTCCTCCTTCTCCTTCTCCTCCTTCTCCTTCTTCTCTTTCTCCTTCTCCTCCTTCTTCTTCCTTCTCGTTATTGTTGCCATTATTATCATTGTTACTATTATGTACTATTACCCCTCTTATTATTAACCTTATATATTATGATGGATTATCACTGTTATTCTTTAGCTCAACTTCTCCAGAGCTCCATTATTTTAAAGGACAGACTCCCAGTGCCCCAGAGTGCCAGCTGAGGGAACAAGCTTTGTGACACAGTGCCCAGCCATAAAATAGTCACCAAGGATGTCCCACCAAGGAGAAGATGCAGGGAGGTTCTGCCAAGGCATTTCTGGCTCATATTTGGCTTTATGATAAGCATCCAAAGAAAGGTGAATCCTAACAACATTATGGGATGTATCATGTATGTTTTAATTAGCTAAAGGTAATCCAGTGAGGTTTGTCACCATTCTCTTAAGGTCAGGTCTCCACATGCTTTCATCAACAAGATATTAAGACAAGGGAGGGTGATGCCAAATTGGGGTTTAAGCCTAATCAGCATCATTAAACAAAGCTCTGTGTTCAGAGCTGCACCCATCTTACTGCTCTCTCTCTTTTAATTACTCTTGCAGAGTCAATATTAGCACCAAAACAACTCTTAATTAAATTTTTCCACCCCCCCATCCAAACAGAAAACACAATCTTCTTGTCATTTGCTATTTTTCTTGGGTGGAAAGGGATGTTTTTTCTTTGTAGCACAAACCCTTTCCAATGTGTGCTCAGATCATGCTAAGACATTCCAAAGCACTGAGACACTGACTTCCAACGTGTGGGAAAAGGGGAAACTACCCTGGCCTCAGCAAGCCATGGGAAAGCCATAAAAACAAACTCAGCATAATTGGAACTGATTGGATGCTTCCTGGTAAGAAGTCCTTGGGTTTCTAAATGCAAGAATGTGCATGTTGAAATGTGGTCAAGTTAGGACTTAAATGAGAAAAAGATGTTTGCTTGGGTTGCTCTCTTGCAGTATCTGGCAGGGCTGAGCTGCTGGGGAAGGAGTGTAAGGAACAGTTAGATGCTCTGCTCAGGGCCATGGGTTAGTGGTATGGGAGAGAGAGAGAGAGAGGAGCTGAGAGGTCTCTTCTAACCTTCATGACTCTGTGATGCTGTGAGTCAGGGCAGGAAGGTGGGATGGACAGATGCTTGCNCATCACCTCTCTGGATCATTCATGATTCTGTGAGTCAGGGCAGGAAGGTTTGCTGATGTGGCTTTGCCGTGGGATATGGTCAAATGGGACTTGGGTAGTTAGAAATCCAGAGGACAGGAGATTGTAAGGGCCTACAGATGTTTAAAGGTGCCTCTGCTCTAAGGCCAGGCTGAGAGAGTTGGGGTTGGTCAGTCTGGAGAAGAGAAGGCTCCAGGAAGAACTTACAGCAGCATCTCAGTACTTAAAGGAACCTAGAAGAAAGATGGGAACAGACTCTTGAGCAGGAGCTGTTGGGATAGGACAAGAGGTGACGGTTTGAAACTAAAAGAGGAGAGATTGAGACTAGAGAGAAGGAAGAAATATTTCACACTGAGAGTGGTGAGAGCCTGGTCCAGGTTGCCCAGAGAGGTGGGAGATGTCCCATTCATCCCTGGAATCATTGCAGCTCAGGTTGTTTGGGTTGTGAGCATCCTGCTCTAGCTGCAGATGTCCCTGCTCAGTGCTGAGGAGTTGGACTAGATAAGCTTGAGAGTTTCCTTCCAACCCCAACCTTTCTATGATTCCCTGACAGAGGAATTGAGGCCATAAAGGTCCTTTTGGCAGCTGTGATTAGCCAAAAGGTTGTGGTGTGCTGATGCTGAGAAAGGCTAAAAGTGGAAATCAAATTATCACCTCAAAAGGAGAGTAGCTAAGATATGGACCAGGGCAGGAGCTTTTCTGTCACCTCTCCCCAACATAGCATGACAAGAGTTAAAAATGTAGGAGCAGAAAGCTTCAGACCCACATATGAATGGTGCTGTGCTCCTGAGAGTGCCTCCCTGGCAAGTGTTGCCATCCAAAGGAGGCCAAATGAGCTCAGAAGTCTTCCACTCCATCACCAAGAACCGTTCTCTGGAGGAAGCACCAGTGGGGAAAAGCTTCCAACACTTCACCAGATGTGCCTGAGCCAGGGCCTCATTTGTCCAGGGAGAAATTTTTGCCTCTTTTTGAAAGGCTAGTTAATTCCAAGTCATTTATTTCCATAGGTGGAGCTGGATCCAGAGTGGTTCATCCGTCACCCTGAACAATTAGAGGTTGTCACCCAAGACAAATGTCGCCGTTGGTGTAAATAACTATTTACCTACAGGAGAAGGGAACCCACAAGAGTCAGCAGACTCTAATGAGCCATGACAATAGGGGGAGGGAAAAAAGAGGGAAAAAAAGCAAAACTAAACCCCTGATGGTTGCATCTGCTAACGCTGACATGGCTCCTGGTAAAAATTGGCCCAAAACAAGGCTTGTTTGTTTGATTTCATGTCAGAAAGAATGCTGCTTGAAATCTTCAACAGGCAACCATGCCTCCAGCCCATTTGTTACTTCTAATGGCCTAATTGTTCTCCTGGCAGCTATAAAAAATTAGGGCACTTATGTCATTTACCTAAATTTCTAATTAATGCAATGGTAATGGAGAAAGTGGAGCAGAAGAAAGGAGGAGGGGGGGGAAAAAAGGAAAGTTGGGTGAAAAATGTTCCTCCTGGCCTGTCTCCAATATGTCTTTGCTAGCTCTCCTGCAATCTTTGTCTCTCCATCAGCAGGTAGGCTGATGTTTGCAGAGCTGATTCCTAGTCCTCCAACTGGACAAAACCACTGGAAAAATGTGACTTCTTCCACCTGAAGCACTCAGCAGAGGGAAGAAAAGCAGCGATGGGCTTTAGGTAGCCTCAAAGGCATGGGCCATAAAAATGAGGTAAGAAATACTGTTCTATTATTCAAAACCAGCTCAGAAATCTGCACTTGGGGCTGCAATTCCATCCAGGAGCAGAGAAGGAATTCCACTGCTCCAAATCCTCCTGCAAAGCATATCATAGAATGAGTGAAGCATCCTCACTTGGGCTCATCATGGCCATGAGGTGCCCTCCTTAGGATGAAGAGGAATTTACTGCTGACTTTCACCCTCTCTGCATTCCAAACCATCTCCTCCAGCAGGCAGAAAGGTGATTTTGGGTTGGGTTTCTTTTTCTGTGCTCTTTTAGCAGAAAGCACTAAACTGCAAAGGAGCTTCAAACCTCCACCCAATGTGAGCCCAGAGTCACAGATGAACATCAAGTTCTGCTGAAGGTTGCTGTGGGAAGTTCATCCTTGCAGTGGGGGGAAAAGGCCTCACTATTTCTGATCACATCTGAAGCTGGCTTTCCACACTCCAAACACATCCCCAGCAGCTTTCCCCCTGGATCTTTCCTGCTTCCAAGCAACTTTTTTGATGTGAATCCTGAGTATCCTGCCCCTGCCAAGCCTTGAGGACCATCAGATGCTCCCTTTAGAACCTGGATGTGGTATTTTAGGAGTTAACAGCAAATACTGACCCAGAGAAGCTTGATCTGCCATCATCAAGCTCTGAGCCTGCTGAACAGATACCCAGGACAATGTCCCAGGGGCTCCCACACACCAAGCAGGCAGGGATGCAGGCAGGGATGCAGGTAGGGATGCAAGAAGATGGGATGCAGGCAGAGATGCAAACAGGGAGTGATGCAGGAGCATCCGCAGGCAGACAGGGATACAGGGATACAGGGATGCAGGCAGGGATGTGAGCTGCCTCCCCAGCTCCACTTTCCCACCTGGGCCTTAACATTTCCTCTGCATCCTGGGAAGCAGTTTGGCAGGAGCAAGGTCTAAGCCCAGGGCTTACAATAGCATGAGGACCTGGCAGGAGCTGAACCCCAGCAGCATGAGCAAGTGTTGCTAAAATAAACATGTTCCAGGCAAAGGTCAGGATGCCTGTAAATATAAAAGCCTGTGCCTTGTATAATGCATTCAAATGCTGCAGTGAGAGAGGGAGATAATATGATCCATTTGCCAGATTCCTCCTTTTAGTTGTAAGCTGAAGCCATTCTGGGCTGGAATGACCCAGAGATGATAATGAAAGGGATGATGATGCCATTGCCTGTGATAATGGTGTGACAGGGAGAATACCCTGGAAAACTGCACCAGCTGATAAGTGGAAAGGGATAAACAAACCCAAACAATGTAGACTTGGAGGCATCAGTGCAGAACAAGAGAGGAGGAGAAGCAAAGCCAAGTGCTCAACCTTTCAAACCCGAAGAACAAACCCTTGGCAAGGATGACTTCTTCAGCAGCTTTGGGTGGGTAGAGCAGCACATTTCATTCCCTAAGGCTTTCCCAAGTCTGAAGTGTCTTCTAGTGAGAGCTGAGGAGGAGGTGGGGGAGGTNTCTGCTCCATGGCATCCAATGGTAGGCCAAGAGGCAATGGGAGCAAGTTGGAGCACAGGAGGTTTAGTATTAAGCTGAGGAGGAACTTGTTTGCAGTTCAGGTGCCAGAGCACTGGCCCAGGCTGCCCAGGAGCCTGTGGAGTCTCCTTGTCTGGAGCCATTGCAGAGCTGCCTGGACACATTGCTGTGTGAGCTGGTCTAGGTGATCCTGCTCTGGCAGGGGGTTGCACTAGATGATCTTTCTAGGGTCCTTCCATCCCCTGACACACTGTGAGGTGAAGAACCACTTCTCCCTGCCCAGGACCAGTTTGTAGCGACGAGTGGGCGATATGAAAATGTCTTTAATGCAATTAATAATTGAAGAAGTGGAGAGCCTGTGCTCTCCGAGAGTTAAATGCTTGTCAGAGTGATAGATGCACGCTTCAGCACCAATACATTTCCTGGGAAGAGCAGAGGGATTTTGCAAACTTGTGTTGACCTTGGCTTGCAGAGCAGCAGAGGCAAGGCTGTGGGTGCTGCTGCTGCTGGGAGAGTGCATCAGCTCTGGATTTACAGCCCTCTCCCCAATTAAAGGCCTGTAAAGAACATTAAAATTAATGCAGTCTTCACTCCAGAGCAGGCTCTACTTTCTTAATTAGTGCATAATTATTCAGGTTTTTGATATCCTGGAAAATTATCACATGGAAATGATTTTAGGCACAGTAACAATAGCAGACACACACAAAAAATCCCCCCTCTTGCTCTCTTACCCCCCCCCCCACCCCAACTCGATTAACATGTGGAAGTAATTAACACTTTATTACAGTGAAAATACTCTTACTGCTCATGTTTAATGACTTTTGCCATTGCATCACGAGGAGGAAATTTAGAGCAGATAAATACAGGAGAAAGATGCTGAAGCAGAGGTGGATGATGTGATGCCATCCAACACATCTCCAGGAAAGAGAATCTTCTGGATCAAGTCCACTCTGGATCAAAACCCAGGTTGGATGTGTAGAGAGTAAGGCAGCAGTGCTGGAGCTCTTGTAAAAGGCTCTGTTAATCAAATTGGAATATAAAACCCCAAGCATAAAGTTATTTTCTCATAATGGTTTAATAGAAATTTCCCATCAAACAAAAGCATTATTAGGACCTCAAGTTCCTTGTATAAACAACTCTAACATGAAGTGGGGGTAAGTTCCCTGGGATTTATGGATTCCTTTGGGTTTTCTTATTGGATGTCTACTTTAGATCTCCTAGCAATGCCTCCAGAAGTGATGCTCCAGCTTCAGATGATTCCCACACACACACGGCAAGGAGGTTAGTGCTCAGGAAATATCATCTGAGTGCAGCTGGGCTGATGGAGCCAGAAGGGGAGAGAAGGGATGGATGCATGGATGGAGGAAGTTTGTCTGGAGCTGGGCTCTGAGGAAGGTCCAGAGTGAAGGTGATGCTCAGTAGAAACCTTTCACTCTCAGAAATGTGACTGGAGAACTGGATTTAACATCCAGCATAGCCACATAGAAATTCCCAAATGGAGAAAAGGAAGGAAGCAAAGAGAAAAGAAAGGAAGGAAGGAAGCAAAGAGAAAAGAAAGGAAGAGAAATCCAGGCTGCAAAGCTCAGGAAAGCTGCTAAAAGTCATCACTGTCTTATTTCTGTGTTGTTGGGCTGAAGATGAATGAAGATGAGCACTAATCAGGAGGCAATCCATGGGATGATTTAAAGTGTTAATATTCCATATGCATAGCTCCTGGGGCTTTCCCCTTTGAAATATTCTTTGGGATGCTTTCAAGTGCCATCCATGCCCTGGCCCAGTTCCAATGGCCACCTAATGCCATCCATAAATTAAGGGACCTCTAGTTTCAGGAACATCTCTTGATCCCTCAGCCATGGCTATGGAGAATTTGGCAGGAGGATGCTGAATCTAAATGGCTCTTTTGGAAGCAGCTCTTTCTTTTTTTCCCCAGCCAATTCCTGGGGTCAGGATGGAAGAAGAATTCACCTGAAGTGGACCTAGCTGTTGGTTCTGGGATGAACTTGTTGCAAGTTGCACATGAATCATGAATCCACCTCTGGGAAAGGATGGAGCTGAAAAACCTGAAGTGGATTAGGAGACCATCTGGAATACATTCCCTCTCTGGCATCAGGAGGAGCAGTTTCCTTGACAAGAGGTTGTGAAATATTGGAATTCCTCACGGAAGAAATATTGGAGTGCAAAATGACACACACACACAGAAAAGAGTCCCACAAGCTCCTTCCCTGACATGGAGCACTGGGAATGGGAATCCTTCTCTCTCTCAAGCCTCTGCAAACAAAGCTCCTCAGCAGGGGAGCCTGGCAGGGGTTAACCTTTCCAAAGCAGGCAGGAGACAGCTTCCCTCTGTGGGGAGAGATGATGGCAACTGTAAATCCACACAGGGAATTCCTCCTGAAGCATGGGATACCTTCAGCATAGGCAAGCCAAGGAGAGGGAGAGAGCCCAAGGACAGGCTGCTGTCACATCTAGTGATGTTCCCTCACTCCCAGAAGGACATTGAGGTGCTGGAGTGTGTCCAAAGGTGGGAAATGAAGCTGGGGAAGGGTCTGGAGCACAAGTGTGCTGAGGAGCAGCTGAGGGAACTTGGGATGGTTAGGCTGGAGAAGAGGAGGCTCAGGGGAGACCTTAGCTCTCTCTGCAAGGAGATTGGAGCCAGTTGGGAGTTGGTCTCTTCTCCCAGTTAAGAAGTGATAGGACAAGAGGAAACAGCCTTAAATTGTGCCAGGGGAGGTTCAGGTGGATAGTAGGAAAAGTTTCTTCTCCAAAAGGGTTGTTAAGTCCTGGGCCAGGCTGCCCAGGGCAGTGCTGGAGTCTCCATCCCTGGAGGGGTTCAAGAAACATAAAGGTGTTAGTGATATGGGAGTGCTAGACATGGCTGGACTTGATGAGCTCAGAGGTCTCTTCCAAGCTTCCTGATTCTGTGATGCTGCCATCACCACACTTCTGCTGGGCCTTTAGAGCAATGGCCATGCCAATGATGCCCTCACTCACCTTCTGCATGGATTCACTGCAGTCACCTTGGATAACAGGAGCATTCCCAAAGGACAATTGAAGGAGGTAATTGAGGCTCTGGGGCTTGCCCACGAGGGGCCAGGCCCTGCCTCTCTCACACTGTAAGCAGCTTACAGCAGCAGCAAGCATTTTGCAGCTCAAAGCTCTAGCTCTTCTCCAGCCAGCCTTCCAAAAGCAAAGCTCTCTGCTTGGCCAAGAGAGCAGATACCATCAGCACATCCCCAGGCAGCTCCTGCCCCACCAGCAACACCACTACTGCCCTTAGCCCATCACCAGAGCCTCCAGTGAGCCCTTTACCCAGCCCAGGTGGCATGCACAAGGACTCAGCCTCATTGAGGACACACAGCTAGCACCCATAGGTGACACTGAGGTGATGTCAAAGCTCTACCTGCCTAGCTGGCTTGGGGGGCCAGCAGGCCCCCCAGCCTTTCTCCCCCCCTGCCAAGCAGGGTGCACCCGTGGGGAACTCACCGGTGATGCCAAGAGGAGTCTCTGCCTCCCTCAGCCCAGCTGGGCACAGCTGGAAGCTGCTTCCCTGCCTGCCAAAGATAAAGGGCAGGGGCTGGGAGGGCACAGAGCCACACCTGGGCAGGGGAGGGGGCTGCAACTCAGCCCAGCTGCTCTGGGATTGGGGGGAAAAGAGCTAGGCAATGGGGTGGGAAAGGGGAGGAGGGAGATAAGTTGGGAGAGGGGTCACTGGGGCTCATCTCTGGAGATAACCCAAACCTGACTGGACACATCCTGTGCAAGCTGCTCTAGCTTCAACTGCTCTGGCAGAAGGGTTGGACTAGATGATGTCCAAAGCTCCCTCCCAACCCCTACCTGTCTGTGATCAGAAGGACCTCATGCATGTAGGAACTTGGAGGAGGAACTTGTTTGCAGTTCAGGTGCCAGAGCACTGGCCCAGGCTGCCCAGGAGCCTGTGGAGTCTCCTTGTCTGGAGCCATTGCAGAGCTGCCTGGACACATTGCTGTGTGAGCTGCTCTAGGTGCTCCTGCTCTGGCAGGGGGGTTGCACTAGATGAGCTTTCTAGGGCCCTGCCAACCCCTGACACACTGGGATACTGTGAACCCAAACATTTTGAGCTTCAAGTACTTTATGAAAGCCCATCCCTTGCCTCCCTCTTTGTCATTTCCAAGCCTCACAAAGCTCCTGTTTATCCCTGCTTCCCTGCAGGAAAGGGAATAACTCCAAGATAGATTTTTCTGTTGAGGAAATAGATCTGGGTTGAATTATTCAAGAAGGCTAACAACATCCAGCCCCTGAAAACTCAAGGCAAGGCATAGAATGCTCCAGAGCTAAGGGAGCCAATTGTTATGATTCCTTTTAATTAAAGACAAATGAATTAATTGATATGAAGTACTGCTAGGCAATTATTTTGCTGACATTGTGTCTCTTTGGAGACTCTCTTGTTTACTGCAGCTCTCCTCTGCCAAAGCTTCCCATCACCATCCTGACCAGCACTGAAGGAGTTAAAACTAACTTTGGGCTGTCAGAAACTTCCACATTCATGTCATATTTCTGTTAATGGGGCACACACACCAGGCCCAGTAGTATTTCCATGTTCTAATCCCTCTCCCCTCCCTAGGCCATCATTGTGCAGGAGATATTGCATCTTAATGAATTTTTCTGGTTAAAGATTTTGAAAGAGATGAATAAATAAATAAGTAATGAAAGGCTGATTTTTTTTAGCTCACTCTACACAAGTTTTCTGGTTGGATTTCCTTTTCCTTCCTTTTTTTGTATGCTTTCTGCTTTGCAATGGAATCTTTTCACCCCAAAGATATGCATGCAAGTACCACGAATGATGTTTGGGTTGGGAGCCAACCTCCAGTGGCAGCAAGCAATAGATTAGCCCTTAAACAGTAGCTAAAAGTGAAAGGTTAGCTGGAAAACCATAACTGGCCCAACCAGTTTTGATATCTTCTGATTATTTGAGGAATTGCTGTGCTGGAGATGCTGTGTGACACATCCTGCAGTAGGCATGTGGTCTATTTGCTTCAGCAGAAAAACTTGTAGCCTTATTTACTCCAGGAGAAGAGATTTTGTGTGTTCCTGTGATGCTAGGACCTGGCTCTAGAGCACAAGTGTGGTGAGGAGCAGCTGAGAGAACTGGGGGTGGTCAGGCTGGTGGTTAGGAAGATGATAGAATCCTAGAATCCTAGCCTGGTTTGGGTTGGAAGGGAGCTCTGGAGCTCATCTAGTGCAACCCCCCTGCAGTGGCCAGGGACATCCCCAACTAGAGCAGCTTGCCCAGAGCCCTGGCAAGCCTCACCTGCAATGCCTCCAGGGATGGGAACTCAACCACCTCCCTGGGCAACCTGGGCCAGTGTTCCACCACCCTCGTGGGGAGGAACTTCTTTCTAATATCCAGTTTAAATCTACTCTTCTCCAATTTAAAACCATTGCCCCTTGTCCTTTCCCTGCAGGCCTTTGCAAACAGGCCCTCTGCAGCCTGCTTGGAAGTTCCCTTTAGGTCCTGGAAGGTCACTAGTAGTTCCCCTGAAGCCTTCTCTTCTCCAGGCTGAACAATCCCAGCTCCCTCAGCCTGTCCTCAGAGCAGAGGTGTTCCAGCCCCTGAGCATTCTCGTGGCCTCCTCTGCACCTGCTCCATCAGCTCCATGTCCTTTGTGTGTTGAGGGCTCCAGAGCTGGCCCCAGTATTGCAGAGGAGGTGTGAGCAGAGCAGAGTGCAGTGGCACAATCACCTCTCTGGCTCTGCTGGCCACGCTTCTCTTGCTGCAGCCCAGGATGCCATTGTGCTTCTGGGCTGCCAGTGTGCACTGTTTGCTCATGGCCAGCTTCTCAGCCACCAGCACCCCAAGGCCTTTTCTGCAGGGCTGCTCTCCATCATCTCATCCCCAGCCTGGATTGATAGTGGGGATTGTTCTGACCCAAGGGCAGGACCCTGCACTTGGTCTTGTTGAAGCTCATAGGTGCTCATAGGTGGTAGTGATAGATGAGCCAGGATTGGGAACCACAGAAAAGAGTAGACAGCACAATGGCTCTAGAAACACTGAGCTTTGCACTTTGCTTCAAGTGTTTATTTCTCCAGACTCTTGGATAGAGTTTTCCCAAAGCACTCTATGCCTTTGCTAGCCTAGTGTCTATCTCTCTGTCAATCTTACCATCCGAGGAGATGAGGCTGCCTAGGGAATTAAACTGTTGGACTGGTTTAAGTTCTGAATCACCAATGATGATATGAGGATGATGAAAAACTTCCTGAGGTCCAGGCTGATATAAAACTTCTGTTTTCTTTAAGAAAGGCTGTGTGGAAGCTCCCCCTCCATGCTTCAGCAAGAGGTCTACAGAGCACCAAGAGGAACCCATGTCCTGCTTTCCAAGAGAAGATCTGTGTGGCTACCAGCTCCTGTCTCCAACAGCAAGCTGTGCTAGATTACTTCCAGTGGCTAAGCCAGCAGAGCACTTCCTTTGGCTCATCAGACCAAAAAAGCAGGTGTTACTGGAGCTGGAATTCCGTAGCAAGTCTCCTGAGATCTTGTGCATGACTAATGCCATGGCTGTGTCTCTCCACTCACTGCTCCAGCATGTTAGCATCCCTGCTAGGACATGGAGGTGACATCAGAGCACTGGTATGTGCTGGAGGAGGAATCCTTGCTCAGCACAAGCTGTGGCAGCACCACCTGGAAGCAGAGTCACAGAATCATTAAGGTTGGAAAAGACCTCTAAGATTATCAAGTCCAACTATCAGCACCATGCCACCAGAGCAGAATCAGTCCCATTTATCCCAGTTAGCTGCATGGATTCCTAAACAATAGGAGGACACAAGTGATGCTCCATCCCAGGAAGCAGCCCAGGCAAAGGTTGGATGTGTCCTTGATCTAATAGGTGTTATCCTGCCCATGGCAGAGGGCTTGGAACCAGATGGTCTTTAAGATCCTTTCCAATCCAAACCAGACTCTTCCCATTGTCTTCCCATGCAGCCACTGCCTGTCCCCATGCCTGTCCCTGTCCCAAGAGCAAGCTGGTGTGGTGCATCCATCCTCCCTTAGCACTGCATCTCCCTGCATCTCTTCCAGGCCTTTACAGTGCAACCCAATGTACAGCTCCTCTAATTAAGAATATGGCAGCTGAAACAAAGGAAAGCTCAGCTTGGAAAGCCAAAGCTCCATCAGATCAGGACATTATACATGAAAGACATTTCCCATTCAAATCAACAACAACATCTGAAGGCTCAGAAGACAAAAGCTGCCTGGCAGCTACTAGGAGACCTTTCTCCTCACCTCCAGGTCCAATTCATGTCACAGGGCATCAGGAGGCCACAGAGATTAATTGAGTGCAAGGGTTAGCTGGAGATTTGGGGAGGAGGGGGGCTCTGCTGTTCTTCTGAGTTCTTTTCTTCTTTCTCCAGGAAATCTACGTTCATGAAAGGCTTTTTGTCTCTCTGGGCTATTCCTGGGAGCAGCAGCATGGAGTGGAGGAGAAGAGAAGCCCAGGCATCCATTGTGCTCAGCCCTGGGGATGAGGCCTCAGGAGGCACTGGGAGAGTCTCCCCACCCAGGATGCTAATCCCTGCTGAGATTTAGCTCCAGGAGTACCTCCAGCAAGAAATCCAACTGGATTGTTTGCCAGCAAATGGACATTTTTTCCCCAGGAGATGTTGCTGTGGTGAGCAAGAGTGCTCCTGGCTGTGGGAGGGCAAAAGGGAGGATGGAGAGGTCAAGATAGTTGTGCAGGAGGAGATCTCCCTGGAGCAGATCTCCCAGCTGCACATGCTAAGGAGATGTGTAGGAAAAGCACAAGAGGATAGAGCTGGAGAGAGTGCATGGATTGGCAGAGGCTACAATCAGTGACCAGCAAGCCAGGCAGGAAGATGGAAACACAGAAGAAATGGAATTTCTCCAGGTTCATTCACATCCCCATTTTTCCTCTCCTGCATTTTGCCATTTGTTTAGATGATCACAAAGAAGGGAAAATGTAAAAGAGGAAGTTTTGAGGCTTTTCCCCTTTATGAGATTCTTCAGAGGCTAAGCACACAGTATGAGCACAAAGTCTTGGAATTCAATCCTGAATATTATATCCCATATCACATCATGGCAGACAGTGAGGAGAAGGAATCTTCCTTCCCAAAACAGGACAGCAGTGCCAAGAACACTGAGCACCATCCTGCATCCCTGCAGGAGATATCCCACTCCTGCACACCATGAGTGCAGTGAACAAAGAGAGATGCACAATGACTCTGCTAGGGATTTTTACACCTAAGAAAACTTCTTTTCTCTAAGAACCTTATTTTAGCAGTGCCCTGAGGTCAGCAGCAACCTCCACTATCCCATTTGCTCCAAGAGAGCTGTGCCTGGCCCTGGCATTAGGGATGAATATCAGTGGCTATCTATAAATATTAGGCTGGAAATCCTGTTTCAGATATAGAGTTTGATGCAGATTTCAATAAGCATCTAAATTAAGATAGAATTGCCTATGTTTTGATCACCCAGAGTCAATTGAGCAGAGCTGCTGGAAGTGCTGCAAAGTGTCAAAGCAGCCAGAAAGATGCAAGGGCAGCAAGGAAGAGCTGGTAGAACCATAGAGAATGAGTTGGGTTGGAAAAAAAACCTCTGAAGATCATGTGTAGTCAGCAGGGATATCTCCAGTTAGAGCAGGATGCTCAGAGAGCCAACCAGCCTGAGCTGGCATGGGGAGGAGACATCTCCCATCTCTCTGGGCAAGCTGGACCAAGGTCTCACCACGAAAAACTAGGGAGTCTACTAAAGAGAACTTCCAAACCCTCTCTTCTAGCAATGTCTTTGTCATTTTCCCATCATTTAAACACAGAAAGTACAATCTCTTCCTTTCTTATTTAACACACATTATCCATCATCACAAAAACATGTAGCAGGCACATTTCTTCCCCTGACAAACTTAGGCCAGAGAACTGATAGGCTTATTGTAGAACCTCTTCCCATAACAAATCATCCATGGTTTCCTGTGCTTCTCTCTCAGAACTTGGGCAACCAACTCTTTGTCCAAGAGCATATGCCTTGGAGCTAATATCTGATAGCTTTGTGACAAAATCTTTCCCTCTGCTAGGCTCACATATTGGAAGCATCATAAAGGTTTTGGTTAGCTACTAAAACTCAGGCAGAGTGACTGTGTTGCATGGATTTTTTTTGTGATCCCTGTGTGTTCTAGCAATCAGCAAGATTTAAATCCATTTTTTTTCCTATTGCTATTAGGAGAAAGAATCATCATTTACTTATTTATGACCAGAGTTTCACTGCAGTTTTCTTGAGTGGCTTTATAACGTGGGTTTTCCTGTTCACTCCCAGGGAATCTCTGCAGATCAGGAGTGGGAATCACACACTGCTGTTGGGAACCCATCCTTTGTGATGCTTGCTGACATCCTTGCCCCTTTTGACACCTTCAAGTCGTGGGCTCCTCCTCAAGCAGCTTGACAAATCTCTTAGTCTTCCAGCTTTGGGTTATTCAGCAGCTCCAATCTCATTAGAACCATCGACTACACTTTGTTAATATAATTTCTTCCCATTCCTCCTCTTACATTGTCATCTGGAGTCATCTGTTACAATGTCATCTGCAGTCCCACAGGGATTTGCAGCCTCTCCTTTCCCTACCTGCTGCCTTGAGTTGCTCCCCAAGCCCAGCTCACAGAGGCAGGAGATCTCATCCCCTTCCCCTTGACACTCAGCTCTTTCATTTTCTCTTCCTTCTGCCTATTTATTTGATCAATATTCTAATGCTTTCCCCTTCTTCTCAGCTATTTAGATGAGTTTGCTTTGGTTTTAAATAAATAAAAAGTCTATTTTCCAAGCATTTTGAACATATACCCCAGACAAGGAGAGGCAAAGCAAGTTGTTTTGATTATATCCCCCCCTTTTTTTTTTCCACAGCCAAGTGATTCAGATCATTCTGCTGCTCAATTCCAGAATGGCTTGCTTTATTTATAAATCCACACATATTTGATCATGTAAAAATGCTGTAAAAACTCAACTAGAAGCCATAAAAAGAAAGAAAAAAAAGAAGGCATGAAGTAAAGGAGTGAAGCCAAGCAGAGCTAAAAATCAGGGCTGACTTGCATCCAAATGTCTCCAGCTCCATTGCTACTGGTGATGCCATCTCCACAGTCCAGGCAAGCTGAGGTACAGGACCATAGTCTGAACTTTAATAGCCAAGATTACTACATAATCCCCATAAAATGCAACCAGGAGCTGCTCTTCCAGGTTTTCTGGGTACCTATAGCCCCTGCAGGGTTTTGCTGGGCTAGGCCAAACTCCTAGAGCTTCACCAACCCAACCCCATCCTCAAGGACACAAAGAGTTCTCCTCCCTCCACTCCAGCAGTAAAAGATTAGCCATGCTGTTGGCTTGAAAGATTTCAAGTCCAGGGACACTTGGGCCTAGTATTTTGCACTCAAGGCAACTTCAAACCATCAAGGTGAAGGTCAGAGGCTCACAGGGTGAACCCTTTGAGGTCAGAGGTTCAAGAGGTGCTTGAAGTGATGTGGAAAGAGAAGACAACAACTACTATTCCTTTTTCCTCTCCCTCTCCTCTCCTCTCCTCCCCTCTCCTCTCCCTCTCCTCTCCTCTCCATCTCCTCTCCTCTCCATCTCCTC
>VWZO01005315.1:42567-70874 GCA_013396975.1 Bucco capensis | reverse complement strand
GGAGAGGAGAGGAGAGGAGAGGGAGAGGAGAGGAGAGGGAGAGGAGATGAAAAAGGAATAGTAGTTGTTGTCTTCTCTTTCCACATCACTTCAAGCACCTCTTGAACCTCTGACCTCAAAGGGTCCACCATGTGAACCTCTGACCTTCACCTTGATGGTTTGAAGTTGCCTTGAGTGCAAAATACTAGGCCCAAGTGTCTCTGGACTTGAAATCTTTCAAGCCAACAGCATCCAAGTGTTTCATGCCACAAACCCAGAGCTTCCCTTCAGATCAACAAGTAACAACTCGTGTTTTGCAGCCCTTGCTAGCAGCCCTGAATGCCTGTGATCAGCATCATGATTGGCAGAGTGAAGGATGCAGCAGGCAGAGCATCTCCACAGGCAGATGATGCCCAGCAGCAGTGCCAGTTGGTTTCAGCATCCTTAGGAGGAGGAGACTGCTATAACTTTAAGAATGCAGCTGAGCTGACTTTGGAGCTTAGCTTTTTATTTTTCTGCTTTATAGCATGCTTCAAAACTACTTGGACAAATACAAAACAAGAATTACAGTGCCCCATAAGTTATTTTAATATCCTGTAGTGGTGTATACTTCCAATGAAATCCCCAGACTATTATTAAGGTTCTGTGTTTGTGTGAAAATGTCAAGTTGTTTCGAGTGACTACATACTCTAAATTATATATAACTGTTCCTTTATAGCTAATAGGCACTAAAATTACTTTAAAACAGAAATGTAAAGTTATATTTTCATCCTTTTTGACAGATAATAAAGCTTATTTATGGGATCCATTTTCTCAAGTATTAAAATATAGAATGTTTACCAAAACATTAAAAAGACCCCAATACTTGATATTTAAGCACCAAACAGAGCCATCAGGAAGATATTTTCCTGGATATCTCCAGCAGGAAGCCAAATGGATGAGAACACAATAATTCCACTTGTGAAAGTCATTTGTTAAACCAGTAAAAAGAAAAAAAAATGGAATAAAATAAAGGATATTGTGCCTGCAGATGAGATTGAGATGCTTTTCCTCTCCCTGCCCATCATCACACTGCAGGTACCAACTCCTCTAGAGCTCAGATGGTGCCAGCTGATGGATTCCCATTTTAGTTCCAGTTGCAGCCACTCATGGCTTTGCTGTCACATCCCTAGCTGAGGAGGCAGAGGGGAAGAAAACTTCCTCCTTTTTCCAAGCACTAGAGTCCTTTCTTCCCTTGTAAACTCCAGTTGGGATGGAGAAGTGATGGCAGGCAGGATTACTGTTGGCATGGCCTAGGAATCCCTAACCAACCAATGAGCCAAGGGCTAAACTCCAAAGGCTCCACATGCAAAAGGAGTGTTTATTCCTCTGGAGCACTTAGTCAATCAAAACACATCAACAGCACTTAGTAAATAAAAAGATCTCAGTCTCAGGAGCTATCTGCAGAGTGTGAGGGACAAGCTGCAGAGTTCCTGGGGCAGGAGCTGCTTGCTCAGCCTCTGCTGGGAGAAGGATTCCCTCTTTCTGCTCAGGGGCTGGGGCTAAACTGATGCTTCCTAGCTGCTGCCACTCTGCTCTCCAAGATTATGCCAAAGCATGAACAGAAGGAAATTACCCTGAAGGGCTGGAGTGCCACAAGGCATGGTGGCTATCAATCTTGGGGGAATGGCTATGCTAACCTGACAGGATGCATAGGAATTGAGTAATGGAAGCCCTAAAGTTAAAGGATGCTGTGAGAGAAAGGGTGGCTCTGGAAAAGGGAAAGGGGATGGCAAGGCTCTCACCTCTGCTTCAGCTCTCACTGAGAGGAGAAGAGCCTTTGGTTTGGAGGGGAAAGGGGAGTAGTGCTTGTGTCAGGAGAAGCCAAATGCAATCCTTGAGCTCTCCAGGAGCACAGCTCCCATGGTGGGAATCAGTCCTGGGTAAGCTCAGTGTTTCTGTGCTCAAGGAGGGTTAATGCTGGGTCCATGGCAGAGGTAATTGTCCTGCTTTGAGGTGGAGCAGAGCTGAGGTGTGCAGTGCTTTGCCTTCCCAGCTCAGGCTCTGCTCAGGGCTGCACTCTCTGCAGCTCCCAGCATCTTCTCCTAGCAGGGACAACAGTGCCCAGGCTTGGGCTGCACAAAGGCTCTGCCTTGCCCTTGCTGCTGGGCACCCCAAGGGCACTGCTCCAGCTTGGGCTGCAGCTGCAGGGAGGAGGGGACAGCACAGGGCACCCCAAAGTCACCAACAAGCCATGCCAGCCCAGCCATGGCATCTTCAGGACAAAGCTGAGGGATCCCCAGGATCAAGCCTCTTTTTCCCAGGAGGACTCTGTCCCTTCTTGTGTTTGCTGCTGCTCCCTGTGTTGCTGCAGGCAGTGGCAGCATGCAGCTCGTGCCTCTGCTTGCCCTGGGGCAGTGAGTGCAGTGGCAGTGCCCAGTGCTGCCACAGCATCAGTGGGGACAGGGACAGCCTTGCCCTCAGCCTTCAACATTGCTTTGGGTCTCTTTGTCTCTACTTCATCTTCTTGTTACCATTCCCATCCAAGCTGCTTCAGTTTCCTTTCCCAAGCCCTCAGTCTCTCTCCCTTCTTCCCTTTCTCTCCCCTTTGGGCAGGGAGTGAGCTTCCCAGAGAGCATCTCTCCCTCACCTAGTGCCCAGCCTTGCCCCATAACCTTTTGACACCATTATTTCAGGGCCCTGGTCGGCAGAGGATGCTCCTGCATCAATCAGCTGGATGCTTTCTGGCAGAAGGAGGTATCCCTGGGGGTCTCTGCCCCCCCTCTGCCCAAGCCTTGGTCTCTGCAGGAGGGCACAGCAGGCTGCTCCTGGCCAGCCCAGCTCCTACAAAGTGTTTAGCCTTGTTCCTGAAAGGCCTAATCCATGTTCCCATGGTGGGGGCTTTGTTCCTGCTCCTGAGCCATCATGAACTATTCATGGGGGGTGGGCTTGCTTCAAAGCTCTGCTTCCATTTGTTGTCTGCTGGCAGGGGAAGAGGAGAACCTTGGGATGCAGGAGAGCAGCTGGGAAGGCAGAGATGCTTTGTAAACACCTGAATGGTCCTGTTCATAGACTAAATGTGTTCAAAAGAAAGAAATATCATCAAAAATGAGGGGGGAAAGGAAGAAAAGTGTGGATTGATGTATATATGTAGTGAATCTTATCAGAAAGCTGCTGAAGAACTTGATGATTTGTTCCAAGAAGCCTTAAATTCCACCTGCCTGATTAATGCCAAGGTTATGTTGGATCTCCACTGGTAGAGCACAGGAATTCACAAACATATAGGAGAATTAAGGTTGGAAGAGATCTCTAAGCTCAAGTCCAATCATACCCAGCAATTATTTCTTGGTGATTATGGCCACCAGCACAAGGTAGAACCTGGTACAATTTATTAATAGCATCCCATCCTTTAAACAGAACACAGCTATCTCCACCCTCTTGGTCTTCATTTGGGTTTTGAAGCAGCATGAAGTGCCTGCAGATCCTTCTTTAACTTCAGGCCCTGGCAGACTTCATTCAGAACCTGATGATGCTTCATCACTTGACTTGGCTAAACTCTCTCCTCCTCTTGCTGTTCCAATTTGTCTTCTATCACCACTCAAGCTCGACAATGAGAACAAATAAAGGTGTTTGCTTCTTGCCATGGAGCAAATGTGATTCATTCCTTGTCTCTCCCAGGGCCTTCAGACCCCCAGACAGATGTTCAATGCTCAGCAGCCATAAAGAAAGCAACAGCAGCAGCTAAACAAATAGAGAGATACAGGTAAGGAGTATAAATCAGAGCAAGTTCTTCTGGCTCTGCTTTAGAGGAGACATGAGTGGGAATCTCTGTGAAATATTGTGTGCAGCTCTGGTCACTCCATTGCATTGTGGAGACGGAGAAGGTGCAGCAGGAGGATAACCCAAAGGATTCAGGGCTGGGGAGGTGGGAGTGAGGAAGAGCAAGGAGCTAGCTTCAGGGAAGGGCTCCAGGGAGGATGCTTGCTCCTTTGGGCATCTCCTTGGCCCAGCAGCACATCCTCTCCTAGGAGGATGGGGATGGTTTGCTCCTCACATGGCCACAGCCCAAGGAGAAAGAAGTGGGCTCACAGCTACAAGTTGCAGGAGTAGTAAATGGTTCAGGGACATGAAAGAAACCCAAGAGTGACAGGGAGGAAATGATCCATCCAGTCCTGGATGGAATGGGAGCTTAGGGGAGCTCAAAAGCAGTTCTAAAAGCACAAGCTTGCCTGGCAGCACGGGAAGGGGCTGGGCTCTGCCTTCTCCTCAAGCTGGGAGAGAGAAAAAGGCTCCTGCTGGCACCTGGGAAGAAAATACCTCTGGTGAAAAGGAATAGAAAGGAGAAGGAGAGAGGAGGAGAGAGGAGGAGAGAGGAGGAGAGAGGAGGAGAGAACAGTGTCCAAGCAGCAAGGAGAACAGAGTTCCAAGAAAACAGAGGAGGAAAGGACAAGCTAACAGCCAAACCTCTGTGTTTTTTCCTGTTTCCAAGAGCAGAAGTTCCCTCCCTCCATCCCAGAGTAACATAGGCTCACCTCATCCCCTCAGGCACAATGGGCTGAGGAACTGCTGAGTGGATGGAGCTCTTCAACACTGCATGGAAAATACACCTGGATATTGGTTCTGCCATGAGGTCTCAGGCTGGGAAAGAACTCTGAGCTCTCCTTAACTAAGCTCCTTGCTATGCCAGAGGATCCAGAGAGGTGATTCAGCCACTGCACTCTGCTCTGCTCACACCTCCTCTGCAATACTGGGTCCAGTTCTGGAGCCCTCAACACAGAAAGGACATGGAGCTGATGGAGCAGGTGCAGAGGAGGCCACGAGAATGCTCAGGGGCTGGAACACCTCTGCTCTGAGGACAGGCTGAGGGAGCTGGGATTGTTCAGCCTGGAGAAGAGAAGGCTTCAGGGGAACTACTAGTGACCTTCCAGGACCTAAAGGGAACTTCCAAGCAGGCTGCAGAGGGCCTGTTTGCAAAGGCCTGCAGTGAAAGGACAAGGGGCAATGGTTTGAAATTGGAGAGGAGTAGATTTAGACTGGGCATTAGAAAGAAGTTCCTCCCCACGAGGGTGGTGGAACACTGGCCCAGGTTGCCCAGGGAGGTGGTTGAGTTCCCATCCCTGGAGGCATTGCAGGTGAGGCTTGCCAGGGCTCTGGGCAAGCTGCTCTAGTTGGGGATGTCCCTGGCCACTGCAGGGGGGTTGGACTAGATGAGCTCCAGAGGTCCCTTCCAACCCTAACCAGGCTAGGATTCTATGATGTCCAGCTGTGCAGCCCAATGTCCACCACAAAGCTCCCTTTGACTTTGCTCTCCCTCTTCCAGGCTGAATTCCTCTGTCTGGCACCAGTGAGACCTTTGAATGCTGTCAACAGAGTGCAAGAGCAAATCAACAACCTCATGTGCTGTTGAAAAGCTAAACCATACTGAGGTAATGCTATTTAACTCCTGTAATATGCCAAAATGTATGTGAAGAGCATATTTGTACTGTAACTCCATTGATTGCCACAACTGGGATGAATTAGCCTTGCCTCTCTTAAGCAAATAAAATCAGCATCCTACTCAATCTTTAACTTTCAAGCTAAGCAGGTTCCAGCTCCACCACTCCTCTTTGCCTGAGCATCCCTAATACATTTATTCTCTGATGCCATTTTTCTCATGTCATTCTGCAATCTGATTGCAGCATATTTAAAATCCTGGGCTTGCAAGCCTAACCAAGTGCAGCACTTCCAATGCATTCCAGACACAGCTTGTCCTTGTGGAGAGTGCTTATTTGTCTCTGTCCTCTGAGGAAGAGCATGGGATGATGAGCAAAAAAGCTGGGCCTAATCAAGAAGGATGATGTGTAGAGCCCCACAGAAAGGATGCCTCTTTATTCCTTACATTAAAGATGTTGGGGAGTGTGAAATCTCTTCTCTGCTAAGAGTTGGAACAAAACTGCTAGGACTAAGAGAGCTTTGCTTGCTCTTGCAGCCAACAAACTGTACAAACCTTCCCAGATGAATAATTGATAAAGGGTTAAAACTGTTAAAAGCATATCTTTTCCATGCACCAAGGGTACTGCTCTAATAGGTTTCCACTGCAATAAACAAAGTCCATCTCCTGCTTCATCATTCCAAGAGAGTTTTCAAGTGTTAAGATAAGATGGGTGCTTCTCCAGGATTAACAGGGAGAGGAAATGGCCTCAAGTTGCAGCAGGGGAGGTTTAGATTGGATACAAGGAGGAATTTCTTTGCTGCAAGGGTTGTTAAGGCTTGGTCCAGGCTGCCCAGGGAGGTGCTGGAGTCACCATCCCTGCAAGGGTTTAAGGAATATTGGGATGCTCTCCTTAAGGCCATGGGCTAGTGGTATGGGAGTGATAGGGATGGTTGGGCTTGAGGAGCTCAAAGGTCTCTTTCAACCTTTGTGATTCTGTGAGCTGTTAATTGCAACAGGGAGAGCATCCAGGTTCCTCCTGCTAGGAGCTGGGATCAAAGCAGGAGATCAGCCATGGCTCTGGGAAGAGTGACAGTGATGGAGAGGGAAACCACCCCTTGAGGGGCAAGGATGGAGGGAGCATTGTGACACTGCAAAGCAGAGAATCCTCATGCTTGGAAGAAAAACTGTGCCTTGATTTGAAAAGCAGAGAGAAAAATGCCTTGTGAGCCAACCTTTGAGTTGCTCACATCCAGAACTTTTGGAGTAGTGAAGCCTTGGAGAAGTGGTGTGAGGTGTGGGCTGGGAGCTGCAGGGTTCTGCTGAACACCTACATCATGCATGAGGACATTGAGCTTGTGTTGCAGGTCTCTCCCCAGGTCATTCCTTCCCTATCTCTATCTAACTTGGTGCTAACAAGCTGCTCCATGCTTACAGCATCAGTGGTGATGGAGTTGCCATCAACAGTTTGCTTCTGCTGTTGGTTTTGTCTATATTTATATCTATTTCATTATCTTGGTATTATTTTCATCCAAGGAGTTTGTTTCTTTTCCAATCCCCAAGTCTCTCTCTCTGTTAATTCCCTTTTTCCTCCCTGGAGTGGGGGAGAAGGGATAATAGAGACTCTCTATCCCTAGGTTGGTCCAGCCCTAACCCTTGATGCACAACCTGACCTTGAATGGTCATCTACTTCTCATCTGGGCAACTTGTTCCAGTGCCTCCCCAACTTCACTGGGAAAAGTTTCTCCCTCAAAGAGAGCTTAATTTTATTTAGCATCCTTTGGTTTCAAAGCAAGTGAGAGCAGCAAAGTGAGGGCTCCCCGAGGGGCTGCCTCCTCCCTCTGATGCACATTGCCTGCAGCTAACACACAACTAGGACACTACACAGAGCTTGGAAATACTCAACCCTGCAGATGAGTCCATCAAAGAGAAAGAGGAAACAATAAAATAAAGCAAAAATTGATGATTTGCCATGCAAAAATTCAAATGCCACGGGAAAAGTGAGGTGCTTTAGCACATTCCAGGGAGGCATTTGAATGAAGTGCTCAGGAAGGAGAGAGAGGAGGCAGAGGTGTCCAGAGCCCTGTTGGTTTGTTCCCAGCACAAGGATATCCCATCCTGACATCAAATGATATAAGCACTGGCTACCAGAAAGGCTTGAAGAGGAGAGAAAATAATAATAATAATGACAATAATAATACAAGCAACCTGGTCTAGTGTGTGCCATCCCTGCCCATGGCCAGGGGGTTGGAACTAGATGATGTCTAGGGTCCCTTCCAACCTGGCCTAGAAGGATTCTAATAATAAAACTGGAAAGGGGAGAAGGAGAAAGAGGAGAAGGAGAAAGAGGAGAAGGAGAAAGAGGAGAAGGAGAAAGAGGAGAAGGAGAAAGAGGAGAAGGAGAAAGAGGAGAAGGAGAAAGAGGAGAAGGAGAAAGAGGAGAAGGAGAAAGAGGAGAAGGAGAAAGAGGAGAAGGAGAAAGAGGNAGAGGAGAGGAGGAAAGAAAGAGGAGAGTAGGAAAGAAAGAGGAGAGTAGGAAAGAAAGAGGAGAGTAGGAAAGAAAGAGGAGAGTAGGAAAGAAAGAGGAGAAAAGGAAAGAGAGAGGAGAGGGGAAAAGAAGAGAAAAGCCCTGGTATCAAAAATATATGCAGATTTTGTTTTCCAATGCAGGTCTACTAGGGTCACTTCTTCAGCCTGGCTATGTAAAAAATGGCCCTTTTCACAGCTGATAAAATCCAAATTAATCCTTGGAGAGTTTCCTATGTGCCTATTTCTTACTTTGCAGTATGGCAGTGGTGCTGCAATTAATAGAGCCAAGAGTCCCGAGCAGGCTGGGGCATTGGCTTGGAGACAAGGAGCAGATGCTGAGGTGCACATGTGGAGAGGAGCACCCAGGACATGAGGAGATTTCTCCTTACCAGCATCCAAGAGGAGGTGTGCTGGAGATGTCTTCCAAAGGCTGGCTCTCTCTCTTCTTCCATGGAGCCAACAGGAACCCCCCAAAGCATTCAATGCAGGTGTCTGCTGATCTAATGGAGTTTGTTTGGGGCTGGAACTTAGCTTTCTTCTGGAGAAAAGCAAACATTTTAAAGATTAAAGGAACATTTCTCTCTCTCTGGGCAGATGAATGTTTGTTTAACCTCCAATCTTTTATTTATTCATTAATCGCAGATTTTATATATTTATTTATTCAACCATTCATTCCTTCATTCATCTGTTTATTTATTTACTTACTCATTTATTTGCTTATTTATATATTTAAAGCACTGCTTCATCTATTTCCTTAAGGGTCCCAACATTAACCCTTGGCCTGCCAGCTCCCAATTCCCAACACATCCCCATGTGCTCTGTCAGGGCAAAAGTTTCTGACTCTTTATTTAGCAGAGGGAAATCTTCTTTTATTTCCCTGTTCTTATGCACGTACCTTGATTTTTTTTCTCCATCTGCTTAGCATATCTTGGGCTAAGAGAGAAGTTTCTGGTGCTTTTCTACCCTGCTGGCTTGGAGGAGAAAGTGATTCACATCCTCAAAGCAATATTGACACATTTGGTATTGCTCATGTAGAGATGTGTCTTAGATAGAAATGTATGTATGTCTCTGCATTTCAATAAATGAATAAGCTGAAGGTTATTGTTATTATTATTATTATCTGCCTCAGCTTCAACAATTTGTTGAAGAAATGGGGGGAAAAGGAAACTGATTCCATTTTTATCCTTCAGTAATGAATCCCTCAAATTACCATAAGCCTTGTTCTTTAAGTTGAAGGTAATGAGTGAGGTTTTATTCATATTTCTGAAGGGCTGACTGTTTCCTTTTGTTTATTCTCTATGACTCCCTCTCTATGATTTCCCATCTCTCCAGCAGTGTTGATTTAGGCTAAGAAGCTACCTCAACACCACTTCTTCTGCATCTCCTGTCCCATCTCAGCCCATGGAGCTCTTTTGACAGACAGCACAGGAGGGAGAGAGGAGGAGGAGAGAAATCATCTGCATAAGGAAAAGTAACTGACAGCTGGGGTCAGACTCTCTCTGCTTAATGACACTGCCAGTTACACATTTGGAATTGTTTAAGTGTGAGTCTCCAGCTCCATGCTCCTCATCATCATCTCTCCTCTTCCACTCGTCCCAGCCCCGAGCCAGGCAAGTGACACCTAATTACACACTCGCTGCTGCTCTCGCCGCTGCCGATAATTAACCGTGCCGCGGGAGGATTGCTCCTGCTGCTCTACAGCTGCGAGCTTGTCACGAGCTGGCCACTCCAGCAGCTTTGCCAGCCTCTCCTCTCACAGGTGGACCACGCACGAGGAGTGGGAGGGAAGCTCCTCAGCACATGGCTGGCTAGGAGATGCCATCAGAGAGGAGCAGGGTGAGCTCACACTAATCCCAGTGTGTCAGGGGTTGGAAGGGCCCTAGAGAGATCATCTAGTGCAACCCCCCTGCCAGAGCAGGAGCACCTAGAGCAGCTCACACAGCAATGTGTCCAGGCAGCTCTGCAATGGCTCCAGACAAGGAGACTCCACAGCCTCCTGGGCAGCCTGGGCCAGTNTCCTCCTCTGCTGTCCCTTCCTCCTCTTCTCCTCTGCTGTCCCTTCCTCCTCTTCTCCTCTGCTGTCCCTTCCTCCTCCTGTCCCTTCTGATGTGTTTCCTAGTGACTGACTGACACTAACCTTTCTTCCCTGCAAGGGTTGTTAAGTCTTGGCCCAGCTTCCCATGGAGGTGTTGGAGTCTCCATCCCTGGAGAGGTTGAAGAAACCTCTAGCTGCTCTCCTTAGGGCCGTGGCTTAGTGCTGTGGTGGTGAGAGGAATTGTTGCACTTGAGGAGCTTAGAGGTCTCTTCCAACCTTCATGATAATTCCATGGAACTCAAGGACAGGGAATGAAGTGCTGGAGTCCCCATCCCTGGGGGGATTTAAAGCCATGGAGCTGTGGTGCAGAGGGCCATGGGTTAGTGGTGAGCTGGCAGTGCTGTTAACAGTTGGACTCAATGATCTTGATCTCTGTGATGCAAAGCAATGCATTGCTGCTGGGGAATGCTTCCCTGGAGCAGTGCCAGTGCATAAGGCCTAATGATCTCTGCTTCAGTATAGCACTGCCTTTATCCCTGAGTCCTGAACCACACACATTCAATAAGCCTGGCCATCATTTCTGTGGGAAATAGCTGCACAGTTACAGAAAACCTAACTTCTCTTCCAGTTGGACTTATTTAGCAGCTGGAAGTTGCTCTGGATAACCTAGCAGGAACAGAGCCAGCAGCATGCAAGCAGTTGCTGGGTTGAACTTCTATCCATGCCTCTGCCAACCCATCCTCATCTCAGCTGGCCATGCCCAGTGCTCCAGCCCAGTCCTGAGCAGGATTGGCATCCTTGTCCTGCTGTGGAGCACTTGTCAGCAGAGCAAGGCAGGGACACTAAAAGGAAGTTCCCAAAGTCCATTTTCACTTGTGAATTGAGCCTCAGCTTGCCCCCAGCTCCACAGAGAGGAAAGGCTAACACAGTGCCCCAGTGTGTTCCCCAGGCTCTGCCAGAGCCTGCTGATGATCTGCCTGCTGCACCAGGAGCTGGGAGTGAGCTGGAGCTGCCTGGGGCACAGATGGCCAGCCAAGAGGAGATGGGATGCCAGGGAGCTGGCACTGTGCACAGGAGGATGAAGCAGCCACAGAACATTGTCCAGGTCTGAGGTGGAGCAGAGCTGAGCTGTGCAGTGCTTTGCCTTCCCAGCTCAGGCTCTGCTCAGGGCTGCACTCTCTGCAGCTCCCAGCATCTTCTCCTAGCAGGGACAACAGTGCCCAGGCTTGGGCTGCACANGTCTGTCTCCTTTCTTTCTCTCTCCCCTTTGGGCAGGGAGTGAGCTTCCCAGAGAGCATCTCTCCCTCACCTAGTGCCCAGGGCATCCCTGACCCTTCACAAACCCTGCACCCCAAGCTATAGTTATCAGAGCACCCACTAACCTCATTGAATCTTTACCCCAGCAGCATTCACACCCAAACCCAACCCCAACCCTTGCAAAGTGGCTTGTACCCTCCCAATCCCTCCTGTACCACCTAAATACACTGATTTTTTTTTTTGCAGCAGCAGCAGGTTGGAGGCTGGTGAATGGATTAGTAAGCACCTGCCCATGAGGGAGGTTGATTTCTGAACAACCCCAGTGCTTCCCAACTCAGCTTTTCCCCCCATTTTCTGCTTTCTTCACATCTCCCTTCTTGTGCAGCTTGCCCATGGAGCCCAGTGGCTGAGCAATACCCAACAGATGCTTACCTTTCCCATCCAGAAATACAGGCTCCATTCCAAGCCCTTCCTTAGCAGCATTCCCCAGCACAGAATAAATAGATAGATCTAGATAAATAAATAAAAGAGCAGGTAATTTTGCTTGCCTGTCATCTGTATCATCCCCACAACGTGTCAAACATCCCAAGGAAGGAGGAGAGGCTATTTTATTAGCTGATAAGCTGGACTCTGCTATTCACTGAGGAAGAAGATTATCAACCAAATTACACTGAGAACCAATCATAGGGGAAAGGTTAATGATTTCTCTCAGCCACCCAATTCCCCCACACCCCTTTAGTTTACTCAGAAAATTAGGGTTTCTTCCTGCTGAGCCTGGCTGGGGGGGGAACACTTCACTCCTATTGCAACTCTTGGAGCTTTTTTAGCATCACTCTTTTTCTAGCTGGAGGATTTACATGAAGGACAATTATAAACCTACAAAATATACTGCTGTTCAGGCTCTCCCCCCTCCCAAAAAAATAGAATATACAAGTTGTTATCAGAGAGCTGGGGATGTTCTTCTTGCCAGGCTCCAGCCATGGAGATTAAATTGCAGGGAGAGATTTATTTTGTGCTATTGTCCTGTGATTCACCAGAGGATTGTGCAAAGCAAGTAATCTGATCAGAATAATGCATAGGGACATATTTCAGGAAAACCAATAATTGTGCTAACACTCTAGCTCTGCCCAAGGAAAGGCCAAAAAAACCACCCCAGATCACTGTGCCCTCTGTTCTGCTGCAGCCTTCCCTCAGCCTGAGCATCCTCAGGTGCTGAGCAGGGGCAGCAGTGCTGGCCATGGGGAGATTTAGGGGAGAGCTACAGCACTTTAGCAGGCTGCAAAGCAATCCTTGTTGTTTAGAGGTGTGCCAGAGCTTAGCTCTCACAGCTTTTCCTTCTCCTTGCTCTGTCTTTTTGTTGTTGGCTTGAGGCTTTTCCCCCCACCCACCACCCCCTTTCTTTTTTTCCCTTTTAACATGCCTGCTGCAGGCTTGGTGATGATGTTAGGAAGCAGTTAAGGCAAACAACAGCAAAATTACTGAAACTGAATGTATTTAAATTCTGTTTACTTCCTTAACCTCTTGACTTAGCTCCACAGAAAGTAATCTTCCATAAACAAGTCCCCAAACAAAATCATTGCCTATTTTACTCTCCTGAAAGCCTGGTGGAATAGGCAGGAATTGGAACAAGAACCTGTTTTGCCTGTTGTTGGTTTATTATCCCTCTCCTATTTGCACTGATGTTATAAGTGCTGCTTGCTTTTGCCTCTGCACATTATCCCAATCAGGGCATCCTGGGATTAAAAACCATTTAGGGTGCAACTTTTCAAGCAGGTTCCTTCACAGCAGTATAATGAACATGATTTCTCTTTGATTCTTATGCCAAAAAGCTCACTTCTTCCTCGAAACCACAAAGGAATGACCATTTCCCAGCATGGCTCTGGAGCAGAGAGAGCACAAAAGGTGTCAAGAAGAAGTCTGAGATCTCCCTTATGGCAAAGGGGCTTGGAGACAAAGCTTCATGAGTTTTCTTTCCTTTGGAAGAACAGCTTTTAGCACCTGTCATCAGAAAATGAGGTCATCATTCCCTAATCATTAAGGTTAGAAGAATGACAAAGGTTGGAAGAGCCCTCTAAGCTCATCAAGTCCACCCACACCATGCCACTAAGCCATTGGAGATGGCTTATTTGGAGATGTCCCTGCTCAGTGCAGAAGGATGGACTAGATGAGCTGGAAAAGTCCCTTTCCCACCCAACCCAGTCTCTGATTCTAACAGCTGAAGGCTGCTCTGAACAGGGATGGATTCACCACCTCCTTGCCCAGAACAGATTTAAGCAGATGCTTAGCTATTTCTCTGGAGTCCAAAATGGGATTCACAGGAGTAGGGCAGTTGGCATTTGATGCTCTGCTCTGTGGTTCTGGACATTGCAAGCTCATCCTGAAGCCTGCTAAAGATTCCTCTGATATTTTAGCTAATATCCTGTAAAGCAGCAGCCTTTTCCTCCTTCCAGCAGCATCTCCCAGCCAAGTGGAGCTCAAACCCCTAGGAGGGAGGATTCTTGAGCCAGGGCTGAAATATTAGCATTCCTGTGAAATATAGCAGTGCTGACACAGAAAATAAATATGGGAGCCCTTGTTAGGAAAGAGAGTGCAGAAAAGAGCTGTGATGAATGCCTTTTGGAGGGCTGACTCTGAGCTGAGCCCTGGTGAAATGGGAGCAGACACTTTGAAACTGTCTCTGGACCCTGCTGGAGAGCACAAATGGTCTCATTCTGCATGGCATGGGAAAGGCAGGCAACCCAAGCAGGAGGAAACAGCTTACCCACTGCCCTAAAAATGCCTTTTCCTGCTGCAAATCCTCTTTCTGGGGAAGCCCTCCCCTTCTACAATCCACGTGGCATCCAAGTGCTGCTTGGTTTTCATGGAGGGAGGCAAAGAGCTGAGCTCAAGGAGCAGGTCTCCCAAAGCCAACAGGAACAAGGCTAGAAAGTCTGTCATTGGAGAAGCTAAGGAAGGGAAATTCCTCAGTAAGTGGAATGGGAATGATGTGTGGCAGGAGGATGAGCTAGAGGAGATGCAGCTAACAGCAAGCAGGAGGAGGATGAGCTAGAGGAGATGCAGCTAACAGCAAGCAGGAGGAGGATGAGCTAGAGGAGATTCAGCTAACAGCAAGCAGCAGGAAGATGAGCTAGAGTAGAATCATAGACTCATTCAGGTTGGAAAAGACCCTTGGGATCATCAAGCCCAGCCATTAACCCTACTCTACAAAGTTCACCCCCCCACACATCTAAATGCCCCTTAAAGCCCTCCAGGGCTGGGGACTCCAGCATCTCCCTGGAAGCTAGTGACTCCAGCAGATCCAGCTACCTCCTGGCCTTCACCAAAGAGATGCAAAAGCATCCCCAAACCCAAACAGGCAGGAGGTGTTTGTATTGTGAGGAGCAAAGTGCAGGGAATGGAGCAGGGAGCCATTGATTTCCAGGAGGGCAGGATCAAGACCATAATGCTTGGAGCAGCCATAGACATCAGTGTAAACTTATTTGTGCCAGAACCTGAGGGCACATTTCATGGGTGGTTGGGAGGAAAAAACCCCACTCACCACGGAGGGCAGGAGTGTTCCTGGAGAATTTATACTCCAAAAGAAAAAGAAGGAAAAACTTTCCTCTACCACCTCTCTGTGAATTCATCAATTTAACTTACACTTAAATGGAAAATCGCTATACAGAGACCATAAAAACCTATTATGTTATCAATTGAATGGTTTACACTGCTGGCAAGCTGAGGGGAAAACAGAGCTTTTCAGCAGCCCCAGCCTGAGTGAGCTGCATTAGGAAGGATCCCATATATATCTCCTTAACTTCTGGACATGGCAATTCTCCTCCTTCCCTTAAATCAAGTGAGTGATGAGAAGAAAGATGGGCACGGGGAGAGAAAGGGAAGAGAAAGGAAAGCCAAGAAGGAAAATCAAGAGAAAATAAAGTTAGGGGTGAAAAAGAGACAGAAATGGGAAAAATGGAGCAAGAAAAGGGCAAGGTGCTTCTCAGGAGTGCAGGGTAACAAATGCATCTCAATAAAGGCAAGTGGCTCTAAAAGGAAAACAATTCACAGGTCTTTCCTCCTGCATGTATATTCTAGTTTCACCATGCCAGGAGTCAGAAGGGCAAGAAGAGACCAAAATAGAGGCAAAAGAAGAGATGGTGCTGGGCAATCCCTTGGCTTAGGCAAAAATCTTCTGCAGTAAGCAGTGCTAAGCTGAGGCAATGTTTGATGCCCATCTCCATCCTGCAGGGCTGCTATCCTCTAGAGCAGAGCACAGCAAAGCACTAAAGACTGTGTGGAGGGACATGCAAGACTCATGTGCTGCTACTGCTGCTTTGCCAGGTGTTTGTGGAGAGGCAAAGCTGGAGGATGCTGTCCCTCAGTGGGACCAAGCATCCCTCAGGGGCCAACGTGTGCAGAGTTAGCTGTGGCACAGCTACACCTGAAGCACCACACTGCACCTCGGACAGGATAACAGCAGCTGGTCCACTCCCAGAACTGGTTTAGGTTGGAAAAGACCTCGAAGCTCATCAAGTCAACCCCTGACCATAAACCATGTGTACATGTGTTTGAAACACCTTCAGAGCTAGGGACAGCCTGGGCCAGGGCTCTGCACCCTCACAACAAACAAGTTTCTGCTGCTGCTCAGCTGCAAGCTGCTGGCTTGCAGTGTGTGCCCATTGCCCCATCCCTGGGCAATCCTGAGCAGAGTGTGGCTCCAGCCTCTTGCCTCATCCTAATCCATTCCTCTGCCCCTCCTGAGTCCGTGAGGCCCAGCAGGAGCAGTCATCATTGGGATGTCCCACTAACTCCTTGCCAAACCCCCTCCTCATGAACAGAAGTGACAGTGATAGGCAGCACCCACACTTGAGCAGGGCTGAAGGGCTCTTGGCACAGAGCAGGCTTTCCCAGTCCACATCCTCTCCCCCTGCAAGTCAGCCTGATCCAACCTCCCCAGCGTGTCAAGTTTCAGACTGCTCTACCTTCAAGTTTTATAGCCCAAAAGTGCCAAGGGAGCAGTGAAACTCTCACCCTTTCTGCTGCTCTGCCAGGCTTGGGCTTGCTGAGAAGGGCAGGAGGTTGCTCAGGTGGCTTTGTCCCTCTGAGCAGCTCTTGTGGTCCTCCTCCTGCTCCCCTTCCTCTCTCATCAGCGTGCAAGAAATCCACTCATGCAACAGGACAAACATTCCTCCCAACCTAGGCAACAGGAAAAAAAAGGCACACAGGAGATTTGGGGAATTATTTTTGGTTTAAATCCTTTGTGGAGAGTTTGAGGGGTTCTTTTGTTTTTTTTACCCATGATCAGCCCCAACACTCCTTTAGTTTTCATTTCTCTTCTCACTTTCCCTCCCCTGTAGTGATTACTGAACAATGCTGTCATGGGATCATAGATGTTAACCAGGCCCACACACAATCATGAAGGTTGGAAGAGATCTCTAAGCTCAAGTCCAAGCATCCCTAGCACTCCCATGCCACTAATCCATGGCCCTAAGGAGAGCATCTCAATGTTTCTTAAACTTCTCCAGGGATGGTGACTCCAGCACCTCCCTGGACAGCCTGGGACAAGCCTTAACAACCCTTTCAGACCCACAGACAAATTCAAGGAAATTTTGGGTTGTCCAACATGAAACTCAGACAAATGAACATCACTGGGGTCAACCTCACAGCAAGATTTGGGTCCCAACCTTCACCTACCACAGAGGAGCACGATTTGCCAGTGGGAAGCTCTGGAAGGGGTGTTACACATCAACCTCCTGGCTGTAAGCTCATCTCCAACCCTGTGACCAGGATAAGGTGTAAAGAGAAGATAATTCCCCCCCAATCCATTACTTCAGGGGGCCCAGGTGAGCCAGGCAAGATGCTGGAGGTCTCTGATGAATTGTCTCCTGGACACGTTTACAGCACGATTGCATCTCTGTTACATGAAGCTCTTGCTGCCCAACAACCACCTGCTAAAATCACACTGAGAAAAAGAAAAAACAACACCAAAAAAAACCCCAAAAAGCATTAGTTGTGTTGGAAACCTGTGCTCATAATCATGATCCACCTGATGTCACTGCCCACCAAAATCATGCTGGTGGTAAAGCTCTGTGGGAGCACTGGAGAAGCAGCTGGCATCAGCTTTTATTCAACTCCAGCCCCCTGAAGAAGAGCCCCATAAAAATGGTGTTAAAATAAACTTGGGTAGACAGAGACCTGGTGTAAACCAAGTGTAAACTCTGAGTGGATTTTTACTACAGGACCATAAACCTCTGAAAATAAAAGTTGGCAGTGGAAATAGGGAGAGCCATCGACCATGGGAAGGCTGGGTGCTGCCAGGATGCATCCCCTGCACATAGAATCCTAGCCTGGTTTGGGTTGGAAGGGAGCTCTGGAGCTCATCTAGTCCAACCCCCCTGCAGTGGCCAGGGACATCCCCAACTAGAGNAGCCTGGATTGATAGTGGGGATTGTTCTGACCCAGGGGCAGGACCCTGCACTTGGTCTTGTTGAAACTCCTGAGGTTCACCTCTCCAGCTTGTCCAGGTCCTTCTGGATGACATCTCACCTCCTTCTCCCAACCTCTTCCTCCTGCAGCTCCACTGCTGCCTCCTACCCTGCACAATTGCTCCAGTCCTGGCACCCTTCCAGTCTCAGGCCACAGCCAGCAAGGCAATTCCTTCTCTCACACTTCTTTCCTCACATCCCTTAGGGAAAACTTCAGGGAAAAGCCACAGCTTTGTGTTGCTTGTAGCACATCAAGAGTCCAAAATTGCTCCTAATTGTGACATTTGTAATTATTTCTGGCTGTTAATTTTTATAATGACTCTTCATCATGGTTCTGTTGACCAGAGGGAAATTGGAATCCCAAAAGTGCCCAAGTGTCAAAATTGTCATTACACTTCAGGAAAGAAAAAAAAATACAGAAGGAAATGATAAAGTTTACTTATTGAAAATGAGAAATGAATGTTTGTTGTCAGATTTCCATCAGAGATTGAACCCTTGTGTTTAACACTGGCTGGGAGTGCCAATTATTCAGATGTTTACTTTTGGATGCTGCTGTACTCTAATGATTCCATGCTCAGCACTGTCTTGGAGCTTCTCACTATCTTACCACCAAGAGAGAGTTAAACAAACTTCCAGCTCCAGCTTGCCATGCTGGTGGAAGAGGTTTGCTGGGACACTCAGTGAGGGGGAAAAGGAAGCTCTGGACAAAACCAACCATCTACCCATTGCTTCTGAAGTAGCATCAAGATGATCAGGTGATTGGTAAAATATAGGGGCTTTCTTCCACTGTCTCCTTCAACTAGGCTTCAGCTTGGTCTAAATGCTTTCAATTGGGGTTTTTGGATACTTTGGGTGGGTTTTTGGAGGAGATGATGGAGTTGAATGGAAAAAGGAGTTACCTACTTTGTTCCCAGTATTTTATGAGAAGGCTGAGAGGGGAGCTGCTCCATGCTGAGCAAGAGCTGAAGGGTGCAGGGGGCAAGAGGCTGGGGCCACACTCTGCTCAGGAGTGCTCAGGGATAGGACCAACAGGCACAAACTGGAAACCAGGAGCTTGCAGCTGAGCAGCAGCAGAAACTTGTTTGTTGTGAGGGTGCAGAGCCCTGGCCCAGGCTGCCCAGAGAGCTTGGGGAGTGTCCTGGGGTGCAGAGATTGCCAAGGCCCCTGCAGGGGATGCTGGGCAAGCTCTGGGGGGGATGCTGCTGGAGCAGGGGGGATGCACTGCATCATCCCCACAGATCCCTTCCAACCCTCCCCATGCTGGGATTCTGTGAAACTCAGGAGCTTTTACTCCTTCAGAAATGCCTACTCAAAACCACCCTTCCACCAGCCAGCAGAGCAGGGTAAAAAGGCAGCAAGAAACCCCCTGGGAAGGCTGGAGATCAGCACATCCCCTCCCCACCCTGGAGCACAGGGAATTACCTCAACACAGCCCACAGAGGAGGAGTTGGCTCATCCTGAGAGTGTGTTGAGCTCCAACCATGGCATGAGCTCATCCATATTCTCCCCTCTCCAAGGGCTTCCGTAGGATATCCTGTTTGTGCATCCAGAGCCTCAGATACAGGTGAGAGGAGTTCCTCCTATTTAAAGGAAAACCAAACTCACTCACACAAGGAGAGAGAAAAAAAAAATGTTCTTTTAAAACTGTTTTCTCCCTCATAAAACAGCAGAAAGAGGCAAACCCCCAATTTCCCCAGAATTCCCCCCCTCCCTCCCAGCCCTCACCTGTGTTCCTCCTAGCCCAGGAGCTCTGCAGCAGCCCTTGGAGGGTTTGGAGTTTGGTTTTTTTATCCCTGCCAGTATAATTTTTTTAAATACACAAATATTATCCTCCAGGGCATGTTTTCCTGGGCCAACAATACATGCCTCACTTTTATTGGGAGGCACCAGCCCTTTGGTTTCATCTCTTCTGACCTCCCAAGAAAGGTATTAATGACCCTATAAAGCTCTCCCTGGCAAGTATTCATATTAATACAATATACTTCTTTGTTTTTATATTACATAGTAAAAAGAGGGGAGGAGGGAGGGTGAAGAGAAAGGCAAAAGACAGTGCTTTCCATATCCTTCCACCACAAAATGTAGTTCAGAGGGGAAAAGAAAGGCCAGCAGTGAGGTGAAGATGGATAGCTGGCATGATTTGAGCTATATTTTAGGCTGGCTTATTTCTCTTCTGGTTTATTCCTGAGTTCCCTTCAGTTATGACTTGAGTCACTCCAGTAACCAAGTCCAGCTGCTGCTTTCCTCCCTCAGGTGCCTCCTGCCCTCCTTCTGCAGGCAGCATCCTGGAGTAGCCTCAGGGAAGGGAGCAGGAGAGCAATTGGAACTAACAACTCCCAGGAATCCTAGAATAGAATCCTAGAATTATTTTGGGTGGAATAGACCTTTAAGGTCATCAATTCCAACACTTTAAAGATCATCAAGTCCAAGCATTAACCTAACAGTGCCAGGTCACTCCTGGCTCTCAGCAGCACATCTCCAGGGATGTGCTTTTCAGTCCCTCCAGGGATGGGGACTCCAGCACTGCCCTGGGCAAATAAACACTTCAGAAGTTAGTAGGAGCAAGTTAGCCCAAGGCTCTTCCAAAAGGAAACCTCCAAACTTGGATAAAGTGGAGAAGGTGTCACCAGAGATGAGAGCACACTCCCTCAGAGCCATGCACACCACAGCAGGAGGACATCTGGACCTCCCCAGCAGCACCTCAGCTTGGAGTTTGGATCCTGAAGGCAGAAGAGATGGAAATAGTCCTAATTCATCATGACTAAACCAGAGCTTTACCTCTTTTATTAATATTGAAATTTAGAGGAAAAACCTGAAACCCTAGGAAGCTGTAGATCTTTGGCAAGCTCCTTGCAGGACACACAAAGAAATCTCCTTCTGCAAGTCTCCAAGGGGTTTAGGTATAAACTTCATCAGTGCCAAGAAGGAAACCTAAAACCACTTTTGGGCTTGTTTGTTGAGCCAAAGGAGTGGACATCATGTCCAAAGGAGAATGGTTTGGACTGAAGAATAAAGTGATGCACATTTGGGCTCAGGGCTGTCTAAGGAGCTTTCCAGGGAACCACAAAGATTCTTAGCTCTTACACTTGAGAGCTTCTCTTGCAGTTTTGGGGAGGCAGAAGCAGACCACAAGGCAGGCTGGGCTTTGCTTGTGGTGAGCAGAAGGCTTTGTCAGACCTACCCCAGCCAGTTTGAATCCAGGTTATGTGTTATGGGATATGTGGAAAGGTCTCGAGCTGACTCACCAGTGGCCTGGTTTCCATTAAGGATATCCACCTCATTCCATCTCTATCCTACTGAGAGCTTGGAATTGCCTTCTCCAGCATGAGTGAGTCCAATGCCAGGGCAAGCAGTTAGCAAACAGCTCTGTGCTGCAGAGCCCTCAGCCCATTGGTAAATGGGGAGAGTCCAAGACACTTGCCAGAAGCAGATGCTGAATTCAGCTCTCTGTGGCAGCTACTTCTGCAAGGAAATTTGCATTTGCAATCAAAACATCAGCAGAATTGACAGATTCTTTGTTTAAATGAGATTTGCTTCAGCTTTGATCTCTCTAACTGTTGTTACCAACAACACAAATGAAGGTTTATGCAAAGCCAATAGATTAATTCATTCCTTCCCCTGATTAAAAGCAAAATATTATACATGGGAAAAAAAATGAGAGTTGTGTTGTTGGTTGTTTTTTTTCCCTTCCTAGAGATATCCTAGCTCCCTCTTCTTTTATGCATCAGGTCACTTCCCACTTGCCTCTCACCCAAAATGAATGCAACAGAATCAGACAAACCAGCTCCAAATTCCTCTCTAAATATTCCTTGGTCGTAGCTGCTTTCCAAGTGAGTGATTCTCAGGGAGAAAGAAAAAAAATATGCAGGTGTAGTTGTGAAAAGGTTGAACATTTGTATTGCCCAGCTTGGAGCAGGCATATTAAAAACCTCTGCAAATGAGCCTCTGCTGACAGGGAGAAGTTAACAAATCTTCCCTGAGCTGCTTTGGCTGTCAGCATCTCCACCAGAATCCTCCCAGCCTTGCTCCCAGCTTCCCAAGGGCTGGGAAGGCACCTCTGGAGATCATCTAGTCCAACAAGGCAGGCTGGAATGGTCCAGAGAGAGCATTCCTGGGATTTCTCCTTGTGTTCTTATCCATATTGCTCTCAGTGTTCCCAATTTCCTCTCCAGAAGGCTTGTCCAGGCCTGGCCCAGGGCAGTGCTGGAGTCTCCATCCCTGGAGGGCTTGCAAATCTATGGAGATGTGCTGCTGAGGAACATGGCTTAGTGGTGAGCTGGCAGCTTGATGACCTGAAGGTCTCTTCCAACCAAAACAATTCCATGGCAGTGCTGCTCCCTGCTTTTTTCTCAGCCAACAGAACTCCATGCTCCAAAGTTTAGTATGTCCTAGTAATCTTAGGTGATGTTCTTGCAGAGAAGACACCTAAATCAGTGAGTTGTGACAGCATTGTCCCTGAGCAGAGGACAGGGAACATCACCAGAGAAAACAGCTCACCTCTCTCAAGCTTGAGGGGCTCCTAGTGTCCTACAAGACTCCTCTGAGCCTTTTGGATGAGTTTATGGAGGCCTTGAAGGGGCATCCCCTGCCAGGACATGAGGCACATTCAGCAGCACCTCTCAGTGCAGCTTCTTCTGAGGCAATTCCAACCAAAAAGGGCAAGAAATGGAAATACTAGGAAGGGGAACTAGTAGGAAGACTAGTAAAGGACCTTCTCCTGAGCAGGACCTACAAGAGTTTGGGGGAAAAAGGAAGAAAAAGGAGGGGGGGGGAGTGAAATCAAAGCATTAGGAAATGACTAGAAAACAACTGAAAGCATCTGAAAAGAGCAAAGAGCCAAGGCTCCCTGTCAGGAGGTTTGCCATAAATCCTAACTTCTCATCATCTGAAGATTTACTTCTTGAGCAGCAGATGGTGTGACCCTTCTGTAATTAGTTAGCTGTGCTCTTAGAGACACAGAGCTCTTCAAACCCCGGAGTAGTTGCTGACAGAAACATTTTTAAAGCACTGTGCAAACAAGACTACTTCCTTTAATTGCAGCATGCAAATGGGATGGAAGGAGGGGAATATTAAGCACTCAAGCCCAGTGTAGCTCTGAGAGGTATAGCCTTCACTTGCAGCACAATGTCCATGTCCAGGATGCTCATGCTTGGCCACCATGGAGCATTCTCTCCTAGGTAAGCACTGGAACAGGACAGGATGCCAGATGATACAGCTCATGGAACCTTTCAAGCTTATCTAGTCCATCCATCTTGGACATCTCCAACTAGAGCAAGTTGCTCACAGCTCCAACCAACCTGAGCTGGAATAGTTCTAGGGATGAATGGGACATCTCCCACCTCTCTGGCTAACCTCTGCCAAGGTCTCACCACCCTCAGTGGAAAACATTTCTTCCTTCTCTCTAGTCAAAAATCTCTCCTCTTAGTTCAAAACCATCTCCCCTCGTCCTGTCACAAGTCCTGCTAAAGAAGTCTTTCTTGTAGACCTCCTTTAAGCACTGCAAGGCTGCTGTAAATTCTCCCTGGAGCCTTCTCCAAGCTGACCAAGTCCAACTCTCAACAGCTCAAAGGATGCTGAACCACAGAGGGCTATGTGCTACCACCAACCTACTCCTGTGTGCCCACCAGAAGCACTTGTGGAGGCCTTGAACTTCACACAAATCCCTTCCCAGAGCTCCCATTAGACTCCTGCTCACCCACAGGACTCCATCCCCAAAGTGATCCAAGCACCCAAAATGTTTGCCTCAGTGAGATCTTGATGCACCTTTTCAGGTTGATTAGATGCTGTAAAACAAATCATTAAGCAGGAAAACCTTGCCAGCTCCAGAGCTCCCCGACCTTCCCTCACCCTATTATGGTACAGAAAAGTGTTTCTAACAAACAAAAGAGAAATTAGCTCCTTTTGTTCTCAGGACTGTCAAGCAGGTTAGTTCATCTAAGCTAGTCTTTTATTAATAAATGGCACAGATTTTCCTGCTAGCGTGGCGAAGGCAAATCACATCATGGTCTGAGAAAGACATACCTATTATTTTCCAGTGATATATTGCTTTGCAGCTGTAGCCAAAACAATCTAATAAGCACTATTAGATAAAGGTTTCTGAATATGAATGTATTGGATTTGTAGTGGGGGAAAATGAACATATTGCAGCATTTATGTCAGATTGGGTTAAGCTCGTGCATCTCTTTCTCCTTAATAAATGCAGATCAAAAGACTTCTCTTATGTAAAAAATAATAATACAAATTTCAGCAATATGAAATAACACAGCCACTTTGTAATGTTAGGAGGAAATCAGTCAGGCATTCGCTGTACTGAATATAAATGATTTGAGGAGGGCAAACAGATCCTGTGAATGTGTTGGTGTTGGGTGGGTTGGTTTTTTTTCCTCCTGCCACACATTTATATTCATCAAAGGTTCAAACAAAACAAAAAAACAAACAACCAACCAAGCAAGCCTAGAAACAATAGTAGTGATCTCTTTGCCATAAAGCATCCAGGCACTTGCAGTGTCACTTTATGACAGCTTTGATGGACGTGGGCTCTAGAAGAAGGGGAGGGGGGGAAAAAAATCTCTCCTAGCATTAATAAATTGATTAAACTTCTCCTCCAATTGTTTTGTGTGTGTGTGTCTTAACTTCTTCCCTCAGACATCACCTGGAGGAGGCTCTGCTTGTTGCCAAAAAGCCCATGTCCAAGGAGACAGTTTAATCGACGGCTGAGGCCTGTCAGCCTTTCCCCCTCCAATGATAAATGATTGTATAATGCAACAGTCTACTGCTAGTGCTGAATTATATTAGCCATCAGTGCTCCAAACCCATTTGAAACTTAATTGTGCTGTGATAGTGCTATCCCCCAGTCAGCAGAACAGCAGGTTTATAAAAATCATCTCCCTCTGATTGTTAAATGCTTTCCTAATGAAGCTGATGATCACAACACTTTGCCGTTACAAACGCGCCTGTCAAGATGTCACCCAACTGCACCATGGTGCTGCTGCTGCTGGGCCTTCTCCACTTGTGCTTGGGCTTTATCTCCACCACATGGAACCCAACAGATCGGGCTGCATATGGAAGATAATCTCCATAAAAAAAAAAAAAGAGGGAGAGAGAGAGAGGGGGGAAGAAAAAGTGCCATATATTAAAATGGGATTATCAACTCGAACATAATCACGCCAGTGTGTAATTAGATGGTGCAGCATACGTAGATGTGAACAATCATACAAGGGAAATAATTGAGGGCCATAAAACTTAATTCAGGAAAAATCAATAGAATATAAAAGCAATCAGATAAGGCCTCTTAAGAAATCGATCAAGGCTTGTACAAAGTCATAATGTGTTTTCCTAAGAGAAAAGGAGCTAAATGAAGCAGAGAAACCTACATAATATTCTACAAGTAGGTTTCTAGAGGTGCTTGTATATTGAAGAGGGGGAAGAAGAATGGAAAATGCAATTACATTTTACATGCTAGAGCCACGTGTGCAGGCAGGGAGGAAGAAGTAGATATGTTAAACACTGCCAGAGAAAAAGGGCTGTTAGACCAATTATTCCTTTTTGATCATTTATCTATATTTGTGTCTTTGCCTATCTCTCCAGAGCCTAAAAAAAAAATAAAAATAAAAAGCTATTATACTCTTGCTCATTGCAACTTTATGTATCTTTCCATATTTTACTGGCAATCTGAAACACTCCCACATTTAAATATTGGTCTAATGTGGAACAAAAAGTGCTCTCCACCAAAGCAGTGGGAGTGTTGATAACCAGGGCTCCACACACACTACAGGCATCTATTTCTTTTTAAAAGAGCAATATTTTGCTTTCTACAATTACCACACTAGTGCTTTGCAGACCAAAATTTGGCCACAGTGCTTAAGAAGGAAAAAAAAAAAAAACAAACCTAAACAAAATAACTCTTAAGCTGATAATGCTTTAAAAAAAAAACAACAAACAAACCTATATTAAAATATTAACAAGGAAAATAGCTTTTCCCTAAAGGTGTTTCTCTCTCACTTCTAAGGAAATAATCCTGAGGAAAATGAGTATATTTTGTGTCGTAATACCATCCATATCCTGTGCAGCTCCATATTAACAACCACTTGGCTGTTTATTCTACTTGGAAAACAAGAACAACAGCAGCTCCTGGAACCTTTGGTGGAAATCCATCCCTGCTGGGTGGAAGACACCAACACCTGCCCATCACCTGCATCCTCACCTAGCACTTTTCAACCTTTTCTCTATATCTGGCCCCAAATTAGAGCTGTGATCCCAGTGCTGAGTCCCTCCCAAGCATGCAGGCTGAAGCATTGGTGCAACCATGCTCCCTTCTCCTGTCCCTGAGGTGCCCAAGGCAGCAGGGAGCATCTTCTGCACAAGTTCAGCTCAGCAAACCAAATCCTTCAGGAGAATGGTGCCAATGTCTAACTGCAACCAAGGGTTCATCAAACTCAACTGTTTTCCTCCAGGAAATTCAATCTCAGCTTGGAAGGGACCTCAAGGATCATCTGCTCCAACTTGTCTTGGCCAAAGCAAAGCTGCCCAGCTGAACTTTCTAAGTGCCATATATTGGGATCTCCACCACTTCCCTGAGGAGATCATTCCAAGGGTTGATTGTTCTCACCCTGAAAAAGGTTCCTCAATAGCAGCAACCACCTAATAAATTAAAGCCCAGCTTCTAAACCACCTTGTCCATACTTTTTTATGGATATTAATGAGCTCAAGCCTCTGTGTTCTGCTTGGCCTGCATTTTGTGTTTATGCTGAAAGAATTTCTCTATTCCAATTAAAGGCAGAACAACAAAAGTCCAACTTTTTGTAGCTAACCACATCCTAAGGATGCTAAGGAGCAAGTTTCTCCAGGAGGTTTTGTTCTGCTGGTGAGGGTTGCCACCAGCTCCAGCAGAGGAGGGATTTATCAAGGGATTTCCATGGATTTCACTCCATTTAACCATTCTTTCAAGAAATGAAATTAAATCCATTTCCATCAGTGAATTTCCCTCCATTTATCCACATGGGAACTAGGTTCAGGAAGTGGATTCAGGAACACATGGAGCAGCATCAAAGGCCAAACAGAGTCCTCCTGGGACATTGGCCAGGGCAGAAGAGGCTTGATCCTGGGGATCCCTCAGCTTTGTCCTGAAGATGCCATGGCTGGGCTGGCATGGCTTGTTGGTGACTTTGGGGTGCCCTGGCTGTCCCCTCCTCCCTGCAGCTGCAGCCCAAGCTGGAGCAGTGCCCTTGGGGTGCCCAGCAGCAAGGGCAAGGCAGAGCCTTTGTGCAGCCCAAGCCTGGGCACTGTTGTCCCTGCTAGGAGAAGATGCTGGGAGCTGCAGAGAGTGCAGCCCTGAGCAGAGCCTGAGCTGGGAAGGCAAAGCATGCACAGCTCAGCTCTGCTCCACCTCACTCCAAGGAGCTTCCATCACCTCCCTGCACTGAGGCCTGGATGGATGCTCAAGAGGCTGGTGGCATGAGCAGCATCTAACAACAAAAAAAAGCACATCAGTGCTTTAGCAGGAAGAACAAAATTAAAAAGTGATTAAATAAAAGAGGGAGAAAGAAATCCAGAGATGAAAATCAAAAGCCATTTCAATGCCTTTCCCTTCCCCCCAGCCCCAAGCCATTTGCCCCAGGCCAGGATCCAGGGCCACCCATGGACTGCCCTTGTCTTCTTCTCTCACAAATTTGGCAAGATTAATTTGAAAAGAGTTGAAATAAAGGAGTTCTGAGCTGCTGTGCAGCACGAGGCAGTTGTTCAAAACCTGGAGAGAATGTGGTTTTATGGTCTTGTTTAATATTGTGTCCAAAGATGCCTCCAAAGCACTGAACAAGTTTCTCTCTCTCCCCCCACACCTCTCCCAACCTTACAAAGTGAAGCCCAGGAGAGAAAAAAAGCTCTTCTTTATGCAAAATGTGTATGTATACAAAACTCTTAGGTATAGTATTAACATATTTAAATTATCATAAAAATAAATGGTGCACCAAACCCTTTTTTTTTTTTCCTTCTTTCCTCCTCTCCACCCTTAAAAAATAGTTATGGATATTATTCTCAGGGAAATGCCTTCTGTGTGGGCATGCTAAGAATCCCTGATTTCATTGCCCAGCAGAGAATATGTGAGTTTTATGTGTGATTCACAAAGAAAATTAGGTGTGAAAGTGGGATAAGTACTGGGATGTACAGCAGAGAGCTACCTCCAAGGCAAGATTTACATACAGATATTTGTCTTGTGTTATGGAACCAACTTATTGTGCCCATAAAAATTATCTGTACAGCCTTTTCCATGGAGCCAAATTCTAAACATGTGGGGAGAAAAAAAAAGGGGAGTTAATTCCTCCAAATGAGTTTTTTTACACAAATACCAAGGGGGGTGGAGGGGAAAGATGCAGCAGAGACCAGAGAAACAGCTTCATCCCATGGCACAGCAAAGAGGATCCAGAAATCCACAGCAAATGGAGAGCAGAGAACTCCATGAGGAGCTCTACATGGTGTAGGAGCAATGGAATCAGACAACTCTGCCTGGGAAAAAAACAAACCAAACAACAAACCCACCTGTTTTCCATCTTGCTACCCAATTGCTAGAAGGGATTTCTGTTGGCAGAGGAAGGCGTGAGGCCCCGGCGGAGCCCCAGGCGCGAGGCCCCGGCGGAGCCCCAGGCGCGAGGCCCAAGCGCGA
>VWZO01005315.1:28637-42517 GCA_013396975.1 Bucco capensis | reverse complement strand
CCCCAGGCGCGAGGCCCCGGCGCGAGGCCCCGGTGGAGCCCAAGGAGCTCAACTGTTGCACTTGTTTTATTCCTCTTCTTTTTTTAACAGAGGGGAAATTATTCACCTGGATATTTGGGATCTGCACAATATTAACTGCAATCCCATGCCATCTGAATAATTCCAGTGAGGAGAAGGTCTCTGCTCCCTTTCCACCTCCTCACTCTTTCCCCCCTATTGATAATCATTAATAACTATTAATAACCACCCTGTGATTATTAATCTCCTGCTCTAGCTGACACTCTCAGGCAGCAAATCATTTTTAATGGAGAGCAAAAAGAGGGAAACTGAGGGCTTGCTGGATTTTGGCCATGGTGCCAAAGAAGTTGATTTATTGGGAGACTTGGGCTCTATCACTTGAGCATCACCAGCAGATGCTCTGCAAAGCAAGGATGTGAGTGGCCCCAGTTGAAGCATCCCAAAATCCTGCCAGGAGGAACCACAGGAAATAGGAATATCTGGGTTAGGAATATCTGGGTTAGAGCCAAGCCCGCAAACACACACACTGAGCCCACCAAGGTCTAAATTGGACAACATGTCTCAGCAAAGCCCTTTTGAGACAGGAGCAGTATTTAACTCATGGATTGCACTCATCTAGGCAGAATTCCAACACCCTCAGGCACATGGTGGGATTTTGGGGGTTGTCCTGTGCATAGAGAGGAGTTGGATTGGTTGATCCTCTCCTGGGTCCTTTCCCCACTCAGGACATTCTCTGATCCCATGAAATATCTGGATTTACTTTTGGCAGGTGGAGAAATGAAGCTGAACAGCATCTGAGCTCCAGCTGGAAGAAAAGGCAGGAACCTGAAATCATCTCTGAACTCCAAGCAGGATTTGTCCTTAAAGCCAGAGCAAAATCCTGCCCAAATGGGTTGAACATTGACTTGTCCAGCTTCCCACCAGCTGGTTTTTAAAGGCAGGAATTTACCACCTAACTGACCCCAGAGGTAGATGGAGGATCAGCCTCAGAGCTTCCCAAGAAAGCTCCTGGCAGCAGCAGGACTGCTGTGGCTGAGACAAGTGGCAGAGGAAGGAATCTTCTCTTTCCCTCTGCTAAGCACCAGCAGAAATGCTCTGAACTGTGCCCCAGCTCACCTGCACACACACAGCAAGCACCTTCCTCTTCCCAAACAATCCTAGAATTGTTTAGGCTGGAAAA
Organism: Bucco capensis; assembly: GCA_013396975.1. Classification (NCBI taxonomy): domain Eukaryota; kingdom Metazoa; phylum Chordata; class Aves; order Piciformes; family Bucconidae; genus Bucco; species Bucco capensis. The sequence continues at coordinate 41,319 of VWZO01005315.1, read as the reverse complement.
AAACCTTTAAGGTTGTTGAGTTCAACTGTTAACACTGCCAGCTCATCCCTAACCATGTCCTCAGCTCCACATCTCCATGGCTTTGCAAGCCCTGCAGGGATGGAGACTCCATCCCTGCCCTGGGCAGCCTGAGCCAGGCCTGGACAAGCCTTTTGGGGCAGAAATTGTTCCTAATATCAAACCTAAACCTCCCCTGGCACAACTCAACATCCCATGGCTCTACCTCCTGGCTGGAACTGGTGATCCCAGACTCTTAGGGGTTGGAAAAGACCTCTGGAGATGATCTAGTCCAACTGCCCTGCAGGAGAGCCTCCTCTTCCACTGAATTTGAGGAGAAACCAGCCAGCTGTTTATTCTTGGTTAAGGAGTCTGCTTGTTCTTTTCTTCCCACCCAACTATCAGAACAATTCAGGCACCAGATAGCAATTCCTGACAGCTTTGCACTGCTAATATCTTGCCCAGCTGAACAAAAGGATGGGATTATTAAGGTTTGTTATGAATAAATAAGATGCTTAATTATCAAGATTTTGCCCCCCCCTTTATCAAGACTTCTTTTCCCCCCTTTATCAAGACTTCTTTTCCCCTTTATTAAGAGGGTTTTTTTCCCTTTATTAAGACTTTTTTCCCCTTATTAAAAAGTTTAATTTATTAAGTTTATTATAATAATCTACCCCAAAAAGATGAGCTAGATGCTACCTTACAGGAGATTCTACTTCTTGGCATCACTATTCTGTATAGATTTGGGGGTTTTGTTAAGAAGAAAAAAAAATAGTGTAACAAATAGCTTTACCTTTTTCTGTCTAATTTTCTCAAGAAAACCCTCCTGCAAAGCTAGTAAAGAGGCAAAGTTAGCTCTTAGCTAAGAGTCCTGGCTGCCAAAAGCCATAATGTGACACAGATTGAGCCTGGTACAGTAGTCAATTAATGGCTCAGTGCTCATACAATAATGACCTACTAACCTGACGGTGTGTTGCTCTCCCATTTTGCCATCCCCTGGGATGCTACTGTCACTCTGTTATCTATTGCCTGCTTCCCTATCAAAGAAAATAAGCAGAGCTGAAATGTATGTAGGCATCAGGCTCTGTAGTTCATTGCACACCAAGCCCAGCGACTGGAGGAACAATAGATTTATAAGTTTATCCTACATTAAACCAAACATGCCTGACTGCACTGTAAATTACTAAATAATAAAGCAGGTGGTGTAAGATCCTGACTTGGACAGAATATAAAAATCTATCAACCTGTAAAATACAATAACCATAAACGTGGCTCTGGAGCTGATGGCTCAGGTGAAGCAGCCACCTCCAGCAAACAGAGAGGAGATGGGATGCTGGGGGTTTGGCTTGGGCTAAATTGCACCCAAAATGTTGACTAAAATTTAGGTGCAGGCTGCTTTTGTTTTCATTTTACACCATCCATAGGAGAAATAGAACTGGAGCTAAGAGCAGTGGCAAATGGGTTTGGGTTTTGTTTACATTTCTTTGTCTCTAATGGAGCTATTTGATGGTAATGTGCTGTGTTTCCCCAGCATATTGCCACGGGGCATTTAGTCTGATCTCTAGAAGAGAAGATGAACTGCTGCAGGAGAGGCATAACTCCTTCAGGATTCCAACTCCACATTCAAATTAGGCTGAAGGAGAGCAGGAGGTGCAGACATGGAGAGAGCAGCCCAAAGGTCAGGCCACTTGCTTCCTTTACATGGGCTAAATCTGGGTTTAAAACCAGCCCACAGCAACTCTGTTAGCCCCAAAAAAATGCTTTGCACACCCCATCAGCCTTAGCCCAAATGATATGTGGGCTCTGTGCTAAAAGCATCAGCCCTGTCCCAAATGGATCTCCAGCAAGTGAATTGCTCTCCAGCCCAAATGGAGCCCTTCAGTAGATCACAAGTCCAAAAAGGCCCCAGCCTAATGAATTGCATGGGAGGAAGGTTTGCAAAGGCAGCCCAAGCACGTTGGCTTTCTGTGCTTTACCCAGAGTGTTTGCATTCAGAGAGGGACAGCTAATTGCTGCATGGCTTGCCATCCTTGCAGGAGGATGCAGACAGTTTAATTAGGGGTGGCTTGCAGTTCACGCTAGGGCTGCTATCAGAGAGCTTCACTAATGTGCTTAGAGAGGATGATCACACACTAACACCAAGATTGTTTTGTTTCTTTCTCCAGGCTTTGTCTGCACAACAGAAAAATCAAGCCCCTTTCACATGCAGGCAAGCTGACACTGAGTGGATTTCCCCTCTCCTCTTTATTCACTTGCTCTCCAGACCATAAAGAAGTGTTTGTGAGCCTAACAAAGTGCATCCTCGATGGAAGGTGCATCTGCTTCACTGAGATGGGAGGGAAAAAACACACAGCTCCTGTGCCCAACCTCTCCCAATGAATGCTAAGCACCATCAAGTCCCATGGAGCTTAGTGGGGACTCCATAAGGAGTGCTCAGCATCTGGCTGGATTAAACCTCACAGGAGGAACACACATCCCCTTCATGGGGTGCAAGGATGCTCTCCTGCCTTTTTGGGGGTGACAGAATGGAAACTGCCTCACAAGGAGAACTTGGGCTTCAGCTAAGCAGGCAGCCATAGGAACTTAATCATAGAATGGATTGGAAGGGACCTTAAAGATCATCATCATCCCTGAAAGGAGCTTGGAGCCAGGTTGGTCTCCTCTCCCAAAGAAGAAGTGATAGGACAAGAGGAAATGGCCTCAAGATGTGCCAGGGGAGATTTAAGTTTGATATTAGGAACAATTTCTGCCCTGAAAGGCTTGTCCAGGCCTGGCCCAGGCTGCCCAGGGCAGTGCTGGAGTCTCCATCCCTGCAGGGATTGCAAAGCCATGGAGATGTGCTGCTGAGGGACGTGGTTAGTGGTGAGCTGGCAGTGCTGGGTTAACATTGCACTTGATGATCTTCCAACCAAAAGGATTCTCTCTCTCTCTGTATCTCCACATCACCACAACTGGTGAAATGGTTATGGTCTATTTAGCCTTATTTAATTATTTTTATACCCCCATCACTGCAGCATCTGGATTCATTGCAAAGATAAAATGCAACAATGCATTAAATTAAACTGTCTTAGAGTGGAAAACACAAACTGTTACTATCCCCACAACATCCCAATCAGTCCAGAGACCCCCAAGCCCTTCCAGTGCCCATACACATGGATAAAAGTCAAGAAGGTTCATTTTACACCATGTATGAGATAGACTCATAGACTCACAGGATCATTAAGGTTGCAAGAGACCTCTAAGCTCATCGAATCCAACCATCATGAATTGTTCAGGTAAGAAAGGACCTCTGAGATCATTAAGAAAGATGTCAGAAGTACAAACTATAGAATGGTCAGGGTTGGAAGGACCTGAAAGCTCCTCTAATTCCAATCCCCCTGCCCTGGGCAGGGACACCTGGCACTAGAGCAGCTTGCTCCCAGCCCCAACACTACCAAGGATGGAGCTGCCACCACCTCTCTGGGCAACCTGGCACAGTGGCTCAGCACCCTCCTGGGGAACAACTTCTGCCTGACAGCCAACCTAAACCTCTCCTCCTCAAGCTTGGATCCATTCCCCTAATCCTAGCACTCCCTGACATCCTAACAAGTCCTTCCCCAGCTCTCTTGTAGCTCCTGCAGATGCTGCAAGGCCACAAGAAGGTCTCCTGGGAGCCTTCTCTTCTCCAGACTGAACAATCCCAACTCTCTCAGCCTGTCCTCATCATCTGCTCTGGTGATCAACCTAACCATGGTGAGAAGAGGGAAATTCTGCTCCTCTTGCTATACAGCTCTACTGATTTCACTTTCTACACTGTAAGAAAAAAAAATGCTGAGATCATTCTGTGCCTTTTAATAGATTTTTTTTTCCCCTTTAGCTCCAGAGACAACCAGGTTGAGAGCTGTCATCAGCAAGATGCCTGCTGTCATTGTGCCATCTCCTGAACCCAATGTAAGGAAATTCATATTTAGCCAAGGAGGAAATTACTTGGGGTATGTATCATTCAAATCCTTAAGGATTATTGGCTAATTAGGAGCACAGCAATGTAAATTTGCCTTGTGTCAGGTTTTCAGGAACAGTAAAATAACATAATTAAGCAGTGAACAAAGTAGAGCATTTAAGCTACTCCTCACTGACAAATGTATATGATGTCTAAATAGAGCATGGGCTTCTAAAGTGGGAACTAATGAGAACTGGCTGTTCTCACCAAAAACACTCCAGATATGCTTTAAAAGAGCAATGCAGTGTGTTAGTCTAGAGTAAACAGTTGTAACTCCTGCTTCGTGCTGCTAAGGAGGAGGAGGAGGGTGAGGATTGCAAAGGTGCTCTGGTTGCAAGCCTGTCCCTGGCTGATAGGAACATGTGAGGTTGGAGTAGCTGCTTCCTAATATCCATCCTAAACCTCCCCTGGTGCAACTTGAGACCATGTCCTCTTGGCCTATCACTTGTTTCTTGGGAGAAGAGACCAACTCCAACCTCACCCCAGTCTCCTCTCAGGATGCTGCAGAGAGGGAGAAGGTCTCCCCTGAGCCTCCTCTTCTCCAGCCTAACCAAGCCCAGTTCCCTCAGCTGCTTCTCACCACACTTGTGCTCTAGATCCTTCAGCATTTCCTTGCCCTTCTCTGGACACACTCCAGCACCTCCATGTCCTTCTGGGAGTGAGTGAGGAGCCCAAAACTGAGCCCAGGATTCAATGTACTTCCCCATGTCTAATCATCTCCTACATCTCATGGTTAGTGAACATTTCCAGGATGCCAACACTGGGATTATCCTTCAGGATGCAGGAAGGCAGGATTGCCACTGCTCCAGATGGTTTGTAAGGCACAAAAATGGCATAAGGTAGGGATGAGGTGGCAAAGACATCCCACACCCTTAGCTACTCAACATCCTCAGCCTTGGAGATACTTTAGAAGAGTATGATGACCTTTCTAGCAGCTCTAAGGGTGTTAGCATAGTTTACAGGACACTTGGCTAACAAAGTTGCCCTAAATCAAGTCTAACAGGTACCAAACATCCACACAAAGTCCAATTCCTCTAGTAATTTCAGAAAACTTTGATAATGAAGAGTGTTCACATTTCCCATTCCTCTGACTGCACTGACACACAATTTACTGCTGGTTTCCATGCCAGGCTTGGCAATTACATTGAGTAAGTCATTTACAACCTTCTGCTAATCAAAGAGATAATACACAGAAGAAGTGTTTCAGAGCAATTAAATCTCCTTTTTTTTTTCTTCCTATCATTAACTAAAAAAAAAAAAAAAAAAAAGGGGATTTTGCAGCCTCTTTGTGCTGGAAAGGAAGAGCACAAATATAGTGCTTTGTTATCAGCTGGAAAATTGAAACCTCTCTGCATCTTTGCTTCTGGAGTCAAGTGAAGGAAAATTGGCTTTTGGGAGGAATGCTAGCAAATTATCCAAGAGTTTCTTTTTAACCAGGCTGAGAGAGGAGAGAGGCCAATGCCTTCCCTCCACAGTAATTGGGATTTCTATCTCAATTATTTGTGGGCAAATGAGAAGTGCCCAATCTGAGTCAGTTTTTAGTGGGGAGAATTCTATTGTAGTTTGGCCTAAAGGAAAGCTCAACAAGACAGGCCACAGAATCCTTGGAAAAGTGGGAAATATCTTAAGGAAAACCCAAGAGCTCTCAGCCTCCTGTGATGTTTATTAGAAAGAACTTTCAGTGAGGTGAGTAGGAGGAAAATTGTCAAGGAAGCAGAGCTCATGTCCTTTGAGATGCAGGACATTTGAGATCCTTTGGTAGCTGCTAGCAGCAAACCAGACTAGTGATGCTGGCATGGGAGAGTTAGGGTTGGTTAGTCTGGAGAAGAGAAAGCTCCAGGGAGAGCTTCTAGTGACCTTTCAGTACTTAAAGGCAGCTCATAAAAAAACAGGGAGAAAGATTTTTTGCATGGGCAGAGAGTGATAGGAGGAGGAGGATGGTTTGAAACTGAAAGAGGAGAGATTTAGATTAGGTTTCAGAGGATTAGCTCCTTCTCCCTTCAGTGGTAAGCTGCAGCTGATGGGCTGGTCACCATGGATGTGATCCACACTGCCTTGGGAACATCCATTTGCTACAGGAAACAATTCTGTAGCTAAACCCCTCCACCTTCCTTTCCTACCCCGTCATTCCAGCCCAGAAAAGGGCTGTTTTCACCCCAAAAATGAAGCCCTTTTTAGCCCTTCACAGCTAGACCTGCTCCAATAAATCAGCAAGGAGGAAAAGTGAAACTCGCAATAAGCTGCTCCTGCTGCCTCACCTCCTCCCTCATCTCTGCACATAAAACTTGCTGTCAGAGGAACTCCACAGCCTGAGGATTAATCAGGGAATCTCTTAAACTACTCCCAGCACCTTCCTCCTGATGACTAATTTGCCTTGCCCATTGCAAACATCTCCATCGATCGGGAGGAATAGACCTTCCCCATCCATCAGCCAGGGCAAGGACAAACTTCCACTCTTTATGGAAGACTGAGTGCAAGATGAAACCAAAATAGAAGATAACTAAACCAGGGCTGGCCACAACAGGGCAGGAGGGAGGGAAAGACAGGATGCAGTGGGCATCCTGGGGGGAATGAGAGGCTGGAAGCACCAGGAAGCTTCAGACATCAAGCAGAGGTGCAGGGAAGTTGAAAGAGCCTGAAAGGATCTCTTAGAAAAGCCCCCCAAAAAGCAGCTGGAATCCCAAAGGATGTAGTTTAGGATGAGCTGGGAGGAAAAAAAGGAGTAATAGGAAAAGATCTGAACTGTAAAAGTGGCCAGAATTGCTCTGTGGAGTTGGGAGAGGCCAAGAGAAATGCAAGAATGGTTCAGGTTCTGTCCAAGTGAGTCCAGCAGAACCCAGGAGGCTTCAGGGAGATTCTCTCTATCCATTAAGAATCAAAGAGGAAATCCATGGAAATCTTTGGAGATGGGCTGAAACAGCATCTGCAGGTGATGATGTGCACAGAAGGATGTGTACATCCAAGCCAGACACATCTCACCCATCTCTGGACATCTCCAAAGTCTTTAAAGGAGGCATCCAAGATCCATGAGGAGAGACTTTCTAACAGGAGCTGTTGGGGCAGGACAAGGGCTGATGGTTTGAAACTACAAGAGGAAATTTAGAGTAGAGAGAAGGAAGAAATGTTTCCCACTGAGGGTGGTGAGAGCCTGGCCCAGGTTGCCCAGAGAGGTGGGAGATGTCCCATTCATCCCTGAACCATTCCAGCTCAGATTGGTTGGGGCTGGGAGTTGCTCTAGTTGGAGATGTCCCTGCTGACTGCAGGAGGTTGGACTAGTTGACATTGAAATATTCTTTCTCACCCAAACCATCCTGTGATTCTCTTTCTGATCCTGTGGTGCTCTCTCAGGAGCACTGGGTCTGGGATCTTGCACAGATCCAGCTTGGGCTGGGCTGTCTCTGGAGCAGGAAGACTTTGCCATCCCTTCCTCACCAAGAAATAAGACAACAGCAGCCATGAAGTCCTAGATGTTAGGAGATTAAGGAGAAATTAAGCAGAGAAGGCAACAGCAGAAGGAAGCATTGGAAACACATCCCATGGATTCCCAAGCACTGCCTGCTGAAATTTGGGTCAGGATCCATATTTTACTGACAAAAACCAGATCAATGGCTGAAAATAACCCCAAATAAGGAGATCTGGGTGGCAAGGCTCTGCTTTAACCAAGTGCTTGGGATGTGCTGAGCTCTGGAGACAGAGTCAGGCTGCTGGGCCTGAGTGGCACTGCACCTGTGAGGCTGTCCCATGATTAAAGTAATGGATGTGCTTAATTAGCTGGGTGAAATATGGCCCAGTTGGTTCATTTCAGTGAGGCAAGCAGTAAATCATCTCAAAGAGCAGCACCCTGTGCCACTGCTTCTGAGCAAACTTGCTTTGATGGGCAATGAAGAATGAAATGGCACAGTGGAGGAGGATTCCTTCCTGGGACAATCCACACATTTCCCTCCCCTGCAAAAGTAGCACAACAGATTTTATCAGGGGATAAATATTCACCTCCACGAGATAAAGCAGAGCTATAAATCTATAGTGCTAGAAAATGCATTTCTCTAATCTTTTGGATGCTAATCAATTCATTAAATCTTGGCTAAAAAACTTAAAATTAGCTAGATTTCCATATATATTTTTTCACACAGTATTAAAAGAGAATAAAACAACAACCCCACACAAGCAAGAACACTCTCCTCAGCTCATCCCTTTTTATCTCTAGCACAAAAAAGGCCCAGGAGACTCTAAATTTGACTCTTGGTACAACTAGTCAGATGGGTTTTATTAATTAAGAGGAGGCACTTATTGGAATTTACCTTGAGAAGACCACACAAGGTCCATTATTAGAATAATCTGCTTAGAAAGGATAAAATCAAAGAGCAGGGTAATTGCAATCCCTGCTCTGGCAGGGTCAGGACAGGTTATTGCTAACCTACCACCTGCCTCTAGCCAAGCAAAGCTTGGCTTCTCCACTCAACAAATGGACTAAATGGAACCAAGGAGATAAATATGGATCCTCTCACACACACACAAAAAAACCTAACAAAATAATATGTACTGCTCAATTTGAATGATTCTCACACACTGCAGGATATTTGAGATCCTTTGGTACCTGCTAGCAGCAAACCAGACTAGTGATCACAGAATCCCAGTATGTCAGGGCATGGAAGGGCCCTGGAAAGATCATCTAGTGCAACCCCCCTGCCAGAGCAGGAGCACCTAGACCAGCTCACACAGCAATGTGTCCAGGCAGCTCTGCAATGGCTCCAGACAAGGAGACTCCACAGGCTCCTGGGCAGCCTGGGCCAGTGCTCTGGCACCTGAACTGCAAACAAGTNTCATTCAGTCTCTCCCTGCCCATGTCTCTAGCCTGTCCAGGTCACTCTAGATGGCAGCACAGCTCCTGGTGTGCCAGCCACTGCTCCAAGCTTGGGATCATCCCCAAACTTGCTGAGGGAACACTCTAGCCCTTCATCCAAATCATTAGTGATGTTGGCATGGGAGCTCTGTGCTGGGAGGACAGCCTGAGAGAGTTGGGGTTGGAGAAGAGAAAGCTCCAGGGAGAGATTCTTATGACCTTCCAGTACTTAAAGGGAGCTCATAAAAAAAAATGAGGGAGAAAGACTTTTTACATGGGCACAGAGTGATAGGAGAAGGGGTGATACTTCTAAACTGAAAGAGGAGAGATTTAGATTAGTTGCTGGAAGAAAGACTTCCCTCAGAGGGTGTTCAGACACTGGCACAGGTTGCCCAGGGAAGTTTGTGGATGCTCCACCCCTGGCAGGTTGGATGTGACCCTGAGCGACTTGGTCTAGTGGGTGGCATCCCTGCGTGTGGCAGGAGGGTTGGAACTGGATGATCTTTAAGGTTCTTTTCAATCCAAAGGCCTTCTATGATTCCATGGCTCTGTGGCCCCAAATAAGCCTGGTTAGAATTTGCAGCTGGCTCTTTCTTGCCCTAGCTCTCCACATGATGTAAATTTGGTTGTTATCTTGATCCTCAAGATGCTCAAACAGCAAGGAACAGCCTACATCTGGGGAAAAGGAAAGAAAGAAAAAGAAAAAAGATGAAAAAAGAAAAAGCAAAGCTAAAGTAGCCTAAACCTTGGAAAAGCAAAGGAAGGCCAGCAAATCAAACCCATGTCCACTGATTTCACCTCCCAGGGAAAACATGATCCCCTTATAAACACTCAGGAGGTTTACAACTGTTTCCAAGGGGAATCTTGGCACTTTGGGAAGTGTCACCTGGCCTGGAGCTCTGCCAGGGCTCCACTGGCATCCTCCTCCAGCTCCACACCTCCAGCCAGCATCATGCCTTCCGATGATTAAACTCAGCTGGATATTAGCTGTGGGGTGCATTGATGGGAGCCATATTTAAGGAGGGCTAATTAGGGATTAGGCCCAGATTTTTAGGGATGAAATGGGGGAGACAATCTAACAAATCTAAGCAGGAACAAGATCAACAACTGGAAGTTGAAACCAATCATCCTGAGTCTCTATTTGAACTTGGATATGCAGATGTGGCTTGTGAGTCCCAATGGTTCAGCAATGCACTCAAAGGATCAACAGCCCTATAGACAGCTAAATTACTTGGAAAGCCAGGGAATTTATCAAACATGAATTTCAAAGTGGATTCTAGCCTGCAGGAAAAAAAATGGAAGTGCCCATTAATGTACATACAAAATAAATGTTGTCTGCAAGCTCCTTCAACTATTTATTTTCGAGGCAGAAAGGGCTAAAGAGTTTTAATTTACATAAAAAGGCACCAAAAGACTGGAACTTCTTTGATGGAAGAGATGGGAATAAATAGCATGAAAAAAAAGGGAAAACACACACCAAAAAAAAAAAAAAAGAAGAGAGGTTTTGTTTGTTTTCTAAAAGAAGCACTAACAACCTCCCAGGTACAAGAGAAAAGCATCATTTACACTCCTTCACATCTATTAGTGCATTATTTATAGCTAACTCCAATTGGAGGAGGTTGGCATTAAATCTGTTCCTCACATGTCAGGGAAATTCCTTACAAACTGATCATCTATTATGGATGAAAATGGTAACAGCTCCACTGCAAACTAGTGAAAGCAGGCACCTTGCAATGGAATGAGGGCTGGGGCTCTCCTCAGCCCTCCCTCAACTTAGCTGCTGCCTCATTCACTGCTTGTTTGACTCACCAAACCAAACAAACCACAACCAACTTAAATCCATGTCTTGTTGGCAGAGCAGTCATCAAAACAAAGATTTGGGGTTAATGTTTCACTGCCAAGATGAAACCAAACCCTAAACCTCACTGAATCCTCCCCAAGCTTTTCAGAACTCTACTTTGTCTAGCTAGAGGCTGAGCATCACTGAAATCAGGAGGAGTGGCACATAAATACTGAGTTTCTACTTAAATCTAGTGAAATCAAATATAGATTTCACCCCTACATGAAATAATCTTAAATCCTCAGCACAGCTTCAAGATGCCAACACAACCCTGGCAATGCTGGCAGCCAGGAGATCCTAGCAAAAGTTCATAGCTTTACCAATAAAATATCTGTGTTTAACAAAAAAACACCCAAATCTGAATAAATATCTGAGTTCTACAAAAAAAGAAACCCACACATCTCAATAAATAGCTGAATTTAACAAAAAACCCTCAATATAACAAAAACCCCATGCAAATCTCCATCAATAAATGAAAGGGAGAGAAAAACTTAACACGTCTCAGTAAAATAGCTGAATTTAACAAAAAAAAAACAAACCCAAATCTCAATAAATAGCTGAATTTAACAAGAAAAACATCGATATAACAAAACCCCACACAAATCTCAATCAATAAATGAATGGAACAGAAAAACCCAACAAATCTCAGTAAAATAGCTGAATTTAACAACAAAAAACCAAATCTCAATATATATCTGAATTTAACAACAAAACCCCACAGAAATCTCAATGAGTAATTGAATTTAACACAAAAAAACCAACCCACACATCTCAATAAATACCTGAATTTTACAACAATAGCCTGAATTTAACAACAAACCCCCAAAATCTCAATGAATAACTGAATTTAACAACAACCCCCAAACACATCCCAATGAATAACAGAATTTAACAAGAAACCCCCCCAAATCTCATGCTTTATTCACTTTCCTCTGTTTGCTTGCATGCTGAAGATTGCANTCAGTAAAATAGCTGAATTTAACAAAAAAAAAACAAACCCAAATCTCAATAAATAGCTGAATTTAACAAGAAAAACATCGATATAACAAAACCCCACACAAATCTCAATCAATAAATGAATGGAAGAGAAAAACCCAACATATCTCAATAAAAGATCTGAATTTAACAAAAAAAAACCCCAAATCTCAGTAAAATAGCTGAATTTAACAACAAAAAAACAAATCTCAATATATATCTGAATTTAACAACAAAACCCCACAGAAATCTCAATGAGTAATTGAATTTAACACAAAAAAACCAACCCACACATCTCAATAAATACCTGAATTTTACAACAATAGCCTGAATTTAACAACAAACCCCCAAAATCTCAATGAATAACTGAATTTAACAACAACCCCCAAACACATCCCAATGAATAACAGAATTTAACAAGAAACCCCCCCAAATCTCATGCTTTATTCACTTTCCTCTGTTTGCTTGCATGCTGAAGATTGCAAGACATTTGTATATCAGACCCGAAAAAAAAAGCTTTATGAGTCCATCAGCCACAATAAATATTTGTTTAACAAAGCCTGCATGAACTTCATGCATTAATCAAGATGGAACGTGGCCTGATCGGTGTGATTAACCCAAAAGTCAGATTCCAAATGATAAATAAACTCCTATTAACCTTGTGTGTTCATTAATAATGCAAGTCCTGCACAGTTCACCAACACAAGTGATACACTTAATTGGAGGAGCACATCCTTTACAATATTCATCATTACACCTCTACTATTCCAATCCTTCAGGAGCCAAACCTCATAAAAAGCAAACTCCAGGTGCTCCCCAAATTTCAGTCTCTCTCTTGCCTTCATTAACCTCTTGATGTGCTTCCTACAGGAGGACTGAAGAGAAATGGGATAGCGAGATGCAAACAGACATCATTACCTCCTTAAAAGAGAACTTCTCTACTTCAGAAGAATTTCCATCTCATCCAAGCTTTCCCCTCTGGTCACCAACTTCTGAGACATCCAATCTGGTAGGTACATTGCCCCAAAACCCCAACTACAACCCAACTACT
>VWZO01005315.1:0-25019 GCA_013396975.1 Bucco capensis | reverse complement strand
AGAGGAGAGGAGAGGAGAGGAGAGGAGAGATCACCAGGAAAAAAACCAAAAGCCAAACCCTCAGGTGCATTCCCATCAATCTTTCCTTTTGCAGGAAGCAGCATCTCAAACCATCCAGCAGAAGCCTGCATCAGAGGATGCAGAGAGTGCTAGAGATGTTACCCTCTGCTGGAAAAATATTGGAAGGAAGTTTTAAGTGCCCTTTACCTGAGGCAATAAAAATCCCTCTACAGTGTGTCCTAAACTTTGTATTCTTCATTTAACAAAAGACTCTGCCACCAATAAATATCAGAAGAGATTTGTTCATGCTGCACTATTGGCAGCTCAAAACAGATCACTCCAGAGTGGGAGAGTGAACAACTGCCAGCTGGTAATAAATGGATGGCTCAGCCTAAGGATTTACTGCCAATGGGGGGGAAAGGAGAGCTCTGAGAGCAGGAAGAAACTGAAAGAGTGGAAGAAAACACAAAACTTGGTGCAGTCTTCCTTAAAAACACAGCTTGGTTGGCAACAGTCATGGGAAAGAAGGAGTAAGCCCTAAGAATGTGAAGCAAGCTGCTGAGCTTGCTGCTCTGGTCAGATCTCCACCTTGCAGCAACAACCACGGGCAAGTTTTCCCCAAATATAATGCAAAATGTTAAAAAAACCCCTGCCTTTTGTTCAGATAACATGTGTGCAAACAGAGCCAGACCTCTTCTGTCTTCACCAGCACAGGCACAGATGTCTCAGGCAGGAGTGCAAGAGGATCCCAGTATCCCAGGATGTCAGGGGTTGGAAGGGCCCTAGAAAGCTCATCTAGTGCAACCCCCCTGCCAGAGCAGGAGCACCTAGACCAGCTCACACAGCAATGTGTCCAGGCAGCTCTGCAATGGCTCCAGACAAGGAGACTCCACAGGCTCCTGGGCAGCCTGGGCCAGTGCTCTGGCACCTGAACTGCAAACAAGTTCCTCCTCAGCTTAATACTAAACCTCCTGTGCTCTAACTTGCTCCCATTGCCTCTTGTCCTACCATTGGATGCCATGGAGCAGAGCCTGGCTCTCTCCTCCTCACACTCACCCTTCCCATATTTCTAAGCATTGCTGAGGTCTCCTCTCAGTCTCCTCTTGTCCAGGCTGCAGAGACCCAGCTCTCTCAGCCTGTCCTCCTAGGGCACATGCTCCACTCCTTTCAGGATCTTGCTGGCCCTGGGCTGGACTCTCTCCAGCAGCTCCCTATCCTTCTGGAGCTGAGGGGCCCACAACTGGACACAGCATTCCAGGGGAGGCCTCCCCAGGGCACAGGAGAGGGGAGAAGAACCTCTCTGGCTCTGCTGGCCACGCTCCTCTTCATGCATCCTAGGATGCCATTGGCCTCTTGGCCACAAGGGCACATTGCTGCCTCATGGGCATCCTCCTAGCCACCAGCACTCCTAGAGCTTTTTCCCCAGGGCTCTTCTCCAACACATCAGTTCCCAGTCTGGACTGATCCATGGGCTTGTTCTTTCCCACATGCAGTACTTTACACTTCCCCTTGTTAAATGTCATTCAGTCTCTCCCTGCCCATGTCTCTAGCCTGTCCAGGTCACTCTGGATGGCAGCACAGCTCCTGGGGTGCCAGCCACTGCTCCAAGCTTGATGAGCTAAGCTGCAGAGACACCAACACCTGCAAGTCCTCTTCAAGTACTGAAAGGCTGGAAAAGACTTTGAAGATTGTTGAGTCAATCATTCCCCAGCACTAAGCCATGTCCCTCAGCTCCACATCTCCAGGGCTTCTCAGTCTCTCCAGGGATGGAGAATCCAGCACTGCCCTGGGCAGCTTGGGCCAGGCCTGGAGAACCCTTTTGGAGCAGAAATTGTTCCTCATGTCCAGCCCTGGTGCAACCTGAGGCCATTTCCTCTTGCCCTGTTGCTTGTTCCTTGCAGACCTGGACCTGCTTCTCCACTGAAGGTTGCAATGGATAGAGCAACACCAGCATCAAATTGATATATTTTCCTAGAGATGAACCCAACCTAGCTAGGCAGGAATTGCTGTGTGACACATTCTTGACCTTCACACACCCAATACTAATCATTCCAGGACAAGAGAGCCGTTTGACATGGTGAAAGACACCAACATGAAGTCCCAGAGAAGAGGAGCAGCCTGGATGGAAAGTCAGGAGCAGCACTACCAAAGCCTAATAACTGTAGGGAAAAAGAAATGCTAATCTAAAGGCAGGAAAAGTTCCCCAGCAAACTGAGAGAGATGAACTTGATAATTACTTGGAACCAAATTAATATCAGGATGGCTGCCATTATTCTCCAAGGACAAGCATTTCATCTCCTCTGCAGGTATACTCTCCAAGAGTGGATCATGCTGATGAAAGAGTGTGAGAATTTCAATGACACCTTGAGGGATCTTATGAATAAAATATCAAAAAATGGACATCTCCTTTGTATAGGGAGATTTTAATGCAAAGACTGTAACAGGTTTATAAGTTACACCAAGAAAATAAGGGAAGGTTTATTCTGTCTTGGGCTGAAGATAGACAGATGTTGCCAAGTCAAAGTTGTTCACAGCCACAAGAGACTCTGCTTTCAAGAGCTCACGTTACCTCTGTGCTGGACTCTTATCTGAGCTGATTAACAACACACTCATAAACCAACAAAACTAACAAGTGACCCTTTCTCCTCCAAGGCCTGGAAATTAGCTAACTTCCAGAAGCAAAACTTGGGTGCAGGATCAATCAAACCTCCACTCTTTCACTAGGTCCAGCCCTGAAACAGGCAAGAGAGAGCAGAGCACAGCAAGAGTGGATTTAAGGACATTGGAGGAATAATAACCTTGCTCTGAAGGAAGGAGAAAAGAGTGACCATGGGGAACAAACTTACACCCAAATGAATGTTAGAGCCACTAGACTGGCTGAGATAGACCTGTTCCATGCCCTAGATTTCATCTCTGTATCATTCCAAAGTGATGTGCATCACTTACCTCATGGATTGGGGCAGTGAGCACCTCCAGAGATCCCACCACTTGCCTTCAGTAGGGATGGTGAAAGGAAGGAGTGTGCTGATGGCTGGGGAGGGGAAGGACAGAGCAGCTAAAGGTGACTACTGAGGGGAGCAAGGGCTGGCCAGGGGGACAGGTGGGGAGGAAGAGGACTTCAGGGAAGATGCTGAGGGCACTGGAGCATGTGTGGCAGGATGAAAGGCTGAGAGCCCTGGGAATGCTGAGGCTGGAGCAGAGCAGAGCCAGAGGGGAGCTGCTCCATGCTGAGCAAGAGCTGAAGGGTGCAGGGGGCAAGAGGCTGGGGCCACACTCTGCTCAGGGGTGCCCAGGGCCAGCCCAAGGGCCAGTGGGCACACACTGGAAGCCAGCAGCTTGCAGCTGAGCAGCAGGAAAAACTTGTTAGTTAGGCTAAATTCTGCTTGTCCTAACACTGCTTTAAATCCCCTGAACTAAGCCAGAATTCAGCTTTAAACCTGTGTGAGCTAAAGCCTGGTTTCACCATCAGCACTGAGCTTCTTGAACCCTGGGAGGATGGGCAGGCAGGGCTGGAATCCTGATGGAGAAAGCAGAGAGCAAGAAGATCACTTCTGTGGGGATACAGCTGCTAGCCACGTGCCTAGGTGACATCTAAAGGTCCTTCCAACACTAACCTTTCTATGATTCTCTGAAGCCCTGAGCTGTAATTCATTCTAAGGTTCAAGTTTCCTCCACCTGCATCTTTCCAAACAACACCAACAATGGGCACACACTGGAAGGCAGCAGCTTGCAGCTGAGCAGCAGCAGAAACTTGTTTGTTGTGAGGGTGCAGAGCCCTGGCCCAGGCTGCCCAGAGAGCTTGGGGAGTGTCCTGGGGTGCAGAGATTGCCAAGGCCCCTGGAGGGGATGCTGGGCAAGCTCTGGGGGTGATGCTGCTGGAGCAGAGAGGATGCACTGCATCATCCCCACAGGTCCCTTCCAAGCCCCAGCTGTCCCATACGAGCTCATCTTTTCTCCATCCGTGCACACCTCAGCGCTAAATTCCCCTGCAGGGCATGAAGGAGGAAGGATGCTGTGCCTGCCCCCCTACTCTGTTGAGGCTTTTCCATCAGGTAGACATCCCAGAGCAGGACAGCAAGCAGCTGTGGGACCAGCAGCATCCCCAGCATGTAGCCTTGCGTGCTCCTGTGCGCGGCAGCGGCGTGAGCCGGGGGAGGTTGAAGGGTGTTTCAGTAGCAGAGCTTATTGGGGACTGCATTTTCTCCAGGGTCCCAGGCAAGCTCTACATCAAAGGCTGATTGAGCAGAAAATATGTGCTAATGTTCACAGCAGTACTCTATTATGGCCTAAGTATGCTTGTAAATATTCACTCCGTGTTATTACGCCATTTGAACCAGGAATATTGGCGGGTGAGAGGTCAGCCCTAATGCTCTCTCCGGAGGCAGCAGTTTTGAATATAACCAAATGGGATAATGGTCAGGAATACCCAGAGGGGGCAATGTAGCACATCATAAAGGATTGTGCTGCGAGTTTTAAGTTTTCCAGGACAACAAAGATGCCAGGGAGATGGCTCCTAAGCAGTCATTATTAATGGAATGACAAGGGTAATGTTAAGCAGGATGTCTGTGCTCTAATAAATCTTGTCCCCGCGCCATTAGTAGTCCTTACAACTGCAAATAGCAGTTAGGTTATAACCTAACATGGCAGAATTTTATCCTCTCAATCTCTAATGTATTTTATAATGCTGTTAAAGTCAGGGATAGCAACTGTTTAAGCTCACTTAATCTGGGAGAAGTTTAAACAGGAATTTTAAATGGGGGAAGCTGCTTTGATAGTAGTTGCTCTTAATTAAATAGCTGAAGTAGCTCTTTCTGAGCAGGCACTGGGCTCTGCTAGAGGGGCTGGGGAGTGCTGATGAATTTAAGGCATTAAATAGTTTCCCTCAGATGTAAAGCTGGCATTCTGGGGGCGGGGGGACAGGGGGAGGGAGAAAGAGGCAGGTGAAATTTTAGTTTTAAAAGCTACTTCTAGATTAATGTGTGGCATATTCCTGTTGCCACAAACTTGTGATTCTCCAGTCCGGAAATAAAATGATACTTTTTTTTTTTCCTTGAAACATACTTGGGCAAATAAGAGTGTATTTTCTCTCTCTTTTGGGGTTTCTTTCTCTTCCTCTTTCTCTCTCTTCCTCTTTCTCTCTCTCTTCCGCTTTCTCTCTCTCTTCCACTTCCTCTCTCATCCACTTTCTCTCTCTTCCACTTTCTCTCTCTCTTCCACTTTCTCTCTCTCTTCCTCTTTCTCTCTCTCTTCCTCTTTCCCTTTCCCTTTCTTTCTCAAAGAGCAGTGAGATGTTTCTGCTCCACCTCTTCACTCAGCCCTTCAGCAATCCATGGGACACCTCTCCATCCACCTCTTGGCTCTCTGGGATGGCAGCCTGGCAGCTCAAGGCCAGGTGAGTGCCTTGGACCCAGCAGAGATGCAGGAGTTGGCTTAGACTCAGCTCTGTGAGCTCCTGCCCTCACTCTTCAGCCAGGAGCCAAAGTGTGAGGCAGATCCTCCTGGTCTCCTGGTGTCAGGAGACTTCCCCCTAGGTGACAATATAGAATCATAGAACCATAGAATGGTTAGGGTTGGAAGGGAGGTTTCAAGATCATCTAGTCCATCTCCCCTGCACTGAGCAGGGACATCTCCCACTGCATCAGACTGCTCAGAGCTCCAACCAACCTGAGCTTGATGGTTCCTTTTCCTTTCCCAGTAGAAGAAGGACAACTCATTATTCTGAAGGCTTTGGGTTCAAACCCTGGCAATAGATCATAGAATCCTAGACTGGCCCAGCTTGGAAGGGACCTTAGAGATCATCTAGTTCCAACTCCCCTGCCATGGGCAGGGATACCAATCACTAGCCCAGGTCACCCAGGGTCACATCCAGCCTGGCCTTGAACACTGCCAGGGATGGAGCAGCCACAACCTCTCTGGGCAACCTGTGCCAGTGCCTAAGCACTCTCTGGGGAAAGAACTTCCTTCTCATCTCCAGTCTCAATTTCCCCTCCCTCAGCTTGCATCCATTCCTCCTTATCATATTGCACTCTGAATACATCAAGGTTTGGGGTTTTTTTCCCCCATTTTTAGGAAGGCTGCCCATAAAAACCACCATTCCAAACCCACTCTTGACTAGCCAAAGGTTTCTTTCATGGAAATATTATCAGAGCACATTCAAGTTTGATGCAAGCAAGGCAAAGAGGAATTTGGCCACCTCAGAAGCGACTTGCAGAAGAAGACTGTGCTCTTTCCCCAGCTTTCCTTTGGCTGTGCCCATGGCCCAGCAGCAATGCCATGGAGCTGCTGGCAGGTGCTGGATGGCAGGAGCAGGCAGAGCAGCCCTGGGCTGCAGGCAGGAGCTGGAGCAGCTCCTTGGCTCTGCTTTTCCCACCCAAATGCAAAGCAGAGTGGGAGCACTCCCGAGGTCTGCTCTCTGGTGAGGTTCAACATTAAGATGTGACAAGCTCCTTATATACAAGAGGATAAATGATATGCAAAGTCCATACTCTTTGTTCTGACAAGTGTCCAGAGGGAAAATTCGGGAGATAAAGCTGTAGCTTTCCAAGGCACCAGGGTAGGGTGGGCAGAATGAAGATTTTTATCAGAGAAGTTGAGCATTGGAACACTAAATAAGAGCACATTGCCTTCCCCCTGCTCCTTGCCATCCCCCTCACCTCCCACCCAGCCCTTTGGCCTCACCCCAGCCCTTTGGGAGGTGGGTTTTGTTCCTTTTATCTTTCTTTAATAGCTAAACATATCTAGGAAGAGATGATCCCATAGTAAGTATTTAGTTTTCCCTTCTGAGGAAAGACTCAAGAGCTGATATTTCACCTGCCTGGCCTTGGTCTCATATGGATAAAACCTCTCTGGGGTTCCTGAGGGAGCAGTGATGGGGCAGACACCTCTCTGAAATCCCTGCCATGAGATAGGGAGCTCAGCTGAACACTCCTTTCCTCTCTATTTCAAGTCAGACACAGAGAGAGAGGGGAAAAAAATAAGAGACTATGCCAGGAAAAGGACTAACCTGAGAGCAGAGATGTCCATCTGGATGTGCAGGCTTGCACCAGCCCTAATGCCTGTCCAGAAAAGAACCTCTTGCCCTGCTCTCTTTTAGCATCATGAGCCCTGAGTTCTGCCCCAGCAATGCGAAGTCCAAAGAAGCCTTTCCATGCCTGCTCTGGAGGCAGCAGGTCCAATGGTTAAGTCCAAAGAAACCTTTCCATGCCTGCTCTGGAGGCAGCAAGTCCTCACTGCCCAACTCTGGAAGCACTTATGGAATGGAAAAACATAAGGTAGTTATTTTATTGAAGCAATAAAGTGATTGTTGAGCTGGGGAGAGGAACCTCATGGAGTTCAGCAAGGGCAAGGGAAGAGTCCTGCACCTGGGGAGGAATAACCTCCTGGAGCAGGACAGCTAAGGGATTGAGCTGCTGGGAAGCAGCTCCATGGAGAAGGAGCTGGAAGTGCTGGGGGACAACAAGGTGAGCTAGCAATGTGTCCTCAAGGCCAAGAAGCCAAATGGTCTCCTGGGGTGCATTCAGAGGAGTGTGAGCAGCAGGGCAAGGGAGGTTCTCTTCCCACTCTATTCTGCCCTAGTCAGGCCATGTCTGCAGTGCTGGGGCCAGCTCTGGGCTGCCCAGCTCCAGAGAGACAAGGAATTGCTGCAGAGAGTGCAGCAGAGGCTAGGGAGATGCTGAGGGCACTGGAGGAAAGGCTGAGAGCCCTGGGAATGCTGAGGCTGGAGCAGAGCAGAGCCAGAGGGGAGCTGCTCCATGCTGAGCAAGAGCTGAAGGGTGCAGGGGGCAAGAGGCTGGTGACCCTGCTTTAGTCTATTGGGCTAGATGATGCCCAGAGGTCCCTTCCAACCCTTAGCATGCTGGGATTCAGTGATGCTTTGGAATCTGGAAGTTGTGGATGCTCCATCCCTGGCAGTGTAGAGCAAGCTTTGAGCAACTTAGTCTAGTGCAAAGGGGGCTTGGAATTAGATGATCCTTAAAGTCTCTTCCCATCCAAAGCATTCTCTGATCTGTAAGGCTTCCATTGTGTTTGGTATGAAAGATCTTTGTGGCAGACAAGAGAGACATCCAGATAGGAAAGCACCAAAGTGTTGATTAAAAGCTCAGTGTGGTTCCCATGTAAATACAACAACATCAACATTAAAATTCACCCTTAACTCTGTTTACCTCAGCCCTGTAGAGCTCATCAATTCTTAGGCACTCTTTTAATGCACACAGTAGGGCCCCCTAATATGGCAATAAGTCCCAAAGACTTATGTAAAATATCTCTTTTTTAATCATGTCTAGTTTCATAGACAAAAGTAATCACTAAAAAGCCAGTGGCTACAGCAACTGCAAACAAAATGAACCTTTAAAAGCTAATGACTTAAGGGTGATTTTACAGACACATAAAGTATGTTAGGGGCTTACCCTATTTGTCATTAACACATATTCTGAAAGCTTGGCTAATATAATGTGACACAAAATTAGTCAAACACAATTCATGCAATATTGTTTAATTTTACTCCTCATTTAACTTGGTTTTAAGCAAAATCATTATGTCACAGGATAGCATTTCACTTGAGCAAGAGATATTTCATAATGGTGTCTTGTGTTTAGGAATGAGTTATTAGGAGCTGCATGCTGAACACATTCTTAACTAGGAAAACCATAAAGCTAATAGCTTCATCATATTTTGACAACATCTACATACTTTATGCATTATTTACAAGAAAGATATAAAATGAAAACTACTGAATATCTTGCCCCATACTTCACAGTCATCGTTAACTGGTTAAAAATATACTACATTTATCTTCTGCTGCCTGTTGGATTTGCATAGGAATATTTGCATCCCGGGTTGCAATGGGCTCTTAATGTAAAATTTAACCTTTGTGCTTTCTCTCTGATGTGGAAGGTATACTCATTAAGTTAAAAAGAATGGTAAAAATAAGTCTGCTGGTGATATACACTCCAGGAATTATTCCCCGGAGTGGTGAGGAAAGGTAAAACGTGGGTGGGAAAGCCTTTAATTGAATTAACTCCTCATTTCCTCTATTTTGATTTCCAATTGGGCTAGCAGAGCAATTCCAGGGCTGTTTGTCAGCTGCCCAAAGTTGTGCCTCCAGTGCCCTTCCATCCCACCTGAGAAGATGCAGGCAGAGGCCTCAGTGCCTGACACTTTCTCATTGCAAGGCTAGGAGTGAGTGGCTCAAGCAGAGCTTGCAGTGCTTGAACCTTCAGACAGTTCAAAGCTCTCCAATTTGCTCCACTCTCCTCCAACTCAGAAGCCCATAATGCCACTTATTTTTTTGCCTTCTCTCTCCCAAACAAAGCTAGTTTGAAACAACTCCTAAATACCCCACTTGTGGCTGCTCCTCGTTTCTTCATGCTTTGGAAAGCACAGACATCCTCTTCCTGCATGCAAAGCATATTGAGATCCCTGCCAGAAGAGCCTATGATCCACCAGAGCTTTGCTGCATCCTCTGGGAGCCCACACAAGAATCCCAGAGTGTTAGGGGTTGGAAGGGACCTCTGGAGATCATCTAGTCCAACCCCAGCCCCAGGCTGACTCTGCTGAAGGCCACGCAGCACTTTTGCCGCTTAACGTGCCCCCTTCTATTTTCCTTGCCAAAAAACCTCATCCAACTCCTTCTACTTCCGCCACCTCCCTATTCTCCCCCCAAAATAACTAAATCCCTCCTTTCTGTGAAGGAATTGTGCAGGACTTGCTTCCAAGGGGTAATTGGACCATTATTTTTGTCCCCTTTTTGCGGGCAGCTCTGGCGCTGGCGTTTCTGTGTGCTGACCCAGGGATGACCTGCACCACTGACCTCCAAGGACTACTTTCTCTTTTGGTGAGAGATAATTCAGCCTCCCTGGGTATGCCTCCTGGGCACAGTCAAAAATTATGGCTGGTGATTCTGCTCCACGGGCTACTGTCTGCTAAGGATTGAGCTAATACAGCGGCGTTCAATTAATTCAGGAGCCGGGGATGGCCTTCAACTGCCCTCCCTGATGGGGAGCAGCTCCTGCCCTGTCCCCACAGAGCCCTCACCTCTAATAAACACCACTCTTTAAGCACTCTTTAAGCAGCAGCAGCAGCAATTGGAGGATATGTAAATGCATTCATCTTTCATCAAGTTAGAGGCTGGTACCCAGCGAGCGATGAGGATGCTCAGATGTGGGGCAGAGATGCTTCAGCCACGCTTGCAGCAGGACTCTGCAGCCCCAGCAAGTTGTAAAGGAATAGCAAATAAGCTCCATTTTCAGCCCAAATCCAAGGCAGAAGATGAAGCATTGGACTTGTGCTTATTTACAGCCTCAGCCAGGCCTGCTTGGTGGTGGTTGGTGTCGAGATGCTCAGCGAGGTAAATAAAAGCATCAGAGCCCCAGCGAGTGGCTGTTATTGCCAGAGCAGGAAATAACTCTCCCAGGGATAAATTACATCTGATGAGGGCCAAAAAGAATACAGCTCCTATTTCAGGGAAGTCTTCCAGGCAAAAAAAAAAAACAAACAAACAAAAAAGAGCAGAGATTTGGCAGTTTTAGCCTTCCTTTCAAGACAATGCACATAGCCCCCAAAAAACATTACTCTTCCCAGAGTACCCCAGAGGCCTTTCCAATCATCTGGATGCTCACAGTTATTCCATTCCCTCAAATCCAACACAGATCTTCTTTATTAATTTTAATTTGTCATCAATAACCTGACAGGCTCTCTTTGGGCAAGAAATAGTGTATTAACTGTTTCACTCACTGTGGCAGCTATTAAAAATGTGATAATGATTAGCAGTAATGAGGTCAAATAGAATAATGTGAGGAGAAGTTGCTACCAGCGAAATATCTAACACCAGAGGATTTATTATGTTCACTTGCTGAAATGTAATTTAAAAACAGGATATTACCACCTGCTATGCTGGCTCATAGGGTTATCCAGAGCATTTAAGCATTTCCTGCTAATATGTTTATTTGCTTCTGGCAGATATTGCCACGACTGTATCTCCAAGAACTATACTTACAACAAAGTTAATTGTTACTATCTGTTTCATACAAATATTATGTAAGGCAATGAGGAGGTGGCAAACAACATTATGTGAGCATCAGCATCATTTAGGAGGGAGGGGGGAAAAAAGATAAAAGGGATGCAATAGCATTGAGAGTTTGGGGTAATAAATCAGGGATGTGAAAAGAAGATCCCAAGTGGAGCAACTTTTGGTAGGGAGATGGGTTAAGAGCTGTAAGATGAGTGCTGCTGGCACCTGGCTCCTCAAGACAGGAGAGCTGAAGGGTTTTTAAAGAGCAGGGCAAATGAAGTGAGACATTAAAAGTTGATCAATATGAGAGGCAGACAGATCAGCTCATCCCTCATCTGTGTTCTCCTAAAAAGATCTCGGATTTTGATGTCCTCACATCACTTCTCAATTTGTTGGTCTAAGTAGAGTAATCCTTGGTTTTCACTGCAGTGACACAGAGCACTTTGAGAGGGACCTGCAGGAAGCTGCAGCTCTGCTTGAGCTACAAAAGCTTCTTCAGATTGGGAAGATAAGAGTTTAATAAAGGGGGGGGGAAGAAACCCACAACATAAAAAGCTCATTCTCATCTGGTTGAGCTTTAATTTTGAGCAGAGATTATGGAGTTAGGCTAAATTCTGCTTGTCCTAACACTGCTTNAACCCTCCCCATGCTGGGATTGTGGGATTCTGAGATCTGATGTGGACTAGTAATTATTGGATGGAGTAGCTGAGCTGCTGGAAGACCTTCCCTAGGCAAAGCCAGTGTTCAAAGAACAGTACCAAACTTCCACCTGCTGTTTCCTGAGCTGAGCTTTGCTAACTTTTCTCAGGAAAAGAGTGAAAGATGGGGTAATATAAAAAAAAGACTCGGAAGAATGCAAGGTGGGCAGACAGAGCAAGGCTGTTCCAAAGCCAGCTGATTGATAACATGGCCTAGGGAAGGGCAGAGGGGACAATGAAGTGGCCACTACTCAGCACAACTCCAGGGGAGCTGCACTCCCATCCCTGATGCTGTGTCCTAAGGAGAAGTCATTAGGAGCTGCCCAAAGAGTGAAACCATGCCCAGGTACCCCCCAGCCCTCTGCTGTCACCCCAAGGCCTGAGTCTGCAGCTCAGCTAAATGGGACTTGATGCTAGGTACAGTGTTTGTAATCCCACATCAAGCAAGGGCTCGTGTCTGGCATTTATTTGTGCTGTTGCTCTGGCAGCTCCTTCCTGAGCCTCCTCTCATCTGCCATGTCAGCTCCAGCATCAAAGAGGAGCACTGAAGCCACTTTTACAGGGAGGCAAGCTGAATGCTATTACCCATGTATTTGTCACCAACCCTGCAGATCCCTGCCTCTAATCTGCCATCTGGATGGATGCTACAAAGTTAAGAGGCAGGGACATGCATTTCTCAGTAACTACCTGCTGTCAGCTATTATTTTAAGGATCCTGTGATTTTCTTTTATTTTGACTAGGAAAAACAAGGCAGCTGCAGTAATAAAAAGGCATATCAACTAGTCACTGCCTGGCAGATTTGTCACTGGGGTGGAGAGAGGAGTGGTGGCTTCTGTGTGTTAGCAAATGCATACAGTGCAATGCCATGTTGTAAAGCTGTAGCACCTTCTTCACAAGGCAAAAAAAAAAAACCCTAAATAAATAAAAAAGGCCTTTTTTAGAGCCTTCTGCAGCAGTGAAGGAAATAAAAAATGAAAAGCTCTTTGTTTTTCACCTTATTGGGCTCATGCATTGTGGTTTTGCCTTTTACAGTAGTGCCCATTGTGTGCAATGTGCTGGGGAAATAGGGGTTTGGTGTTCAAAACTCAGCTCAGCTCTCCTGCCCCAGGCCAGGGCTGCAAAGATTTACTTGACAAGAATCAGAGGTTATTCTGTCTGGAGAATAAGATTAACTTTTCAATTCAACATATTCCAATGAATATATTCTAATACTGCTTTGCCAAACAAAACACCAGACAGGCAAGGAGTGCAGGGATGGGAAAGTCTCCTGGACCAAATGAATCCATCCCTTGTGTGGCTCTATTTGTCACACACAGCATCATGAAGCGTGGAAGAGACCTCTAAGATCCTCAAGTTGTGCTAACAAGCAGAAGGGTTATAGCAGGATAAAATAATTAATGGTTATGACTTGGAGCATGAAGCACCTCAAGAGAAGGGATACAAAAAACCTTTTTTGCAGAGCAAAAATGATAGTTTGGCCCTAAAAACCAGGAAACTGGAGCAAATTCTCCAGCCTAGCTCCTGAGCCAATGCTTTCCCTTGCTTCCATTTCTCCCTCTGGTGCTTCTTCAAGTCAGAAATGACTCTCCAGCTACACTCCAGCAACTAAATAAGGAATAAGGTTGAAGCTGAACTCTGATGGCAGTAGGATTAGAGCTGAAACACCAAGAGAACTAGGTAAACATTGCTGGTTGTATCTGCAAATCCAAGTGCTCTCCAAGTCAATCTCCACTCTCAGAGCCCCAGTTCAGTTGCAGTTCAGATGAACTCAGCCCTGAAGCCCTGTCAGACACAGAGGCTTGAGCACACTGCATTTGCAACCAAAGCCAAGGGTTGTTCCCTCTGCAGGCTGTGAGGGTGCAATCATCAACAGAAGCTGCCCAAAGACCTGCAGAAGATGCCTTGGGCTCAGTTGCTCTTTGCTGAAAACATCATTTTTTTGGACTAAAAGGATGCAGTTAGCTTGGGTTATTTCACCTGAGAGCTGTTGAGGTGTAGAGGAGAGGCTGCAGGAGGAGAGCACTGCTGGATTCACCTTCCCCTTGCTGTCCACCCACCTGGAGAAGAAGACAGGGATGGGGCAGCACTGGGATGGGCTGAGAGGCTTCAGTCCTCTGGTCTTAGCCTTTGTCAAGTGCAAGGAGCTTGCTGGAGGCAGGAGAGGAGCAATCTGCATGCTTGCTTTGTCCTTGTCAGAGCTGTCAGAGGATCATTCCTTCCGAGAGAGCAGGAGGCTTCAGATCCTTGCATGGGAAGCTAATCTCCCAGATGAAAGCAACTGTAGGCTTAGTTAGTAGGAGATTCTGCTAACAGACTAAAAAGCTCTCCTGCAACCTTTTCAGGTTATTTATTAGCAATTTATTAATACAGCCAGAACAACAACAAAAAAAAAACCCCAAGCCTGAATGTTGTGTTCAGAATTCATTTCTCAGGCTGCAGAGCTCATAGCAGATGAGACTTGGGCCTTGGCTCTTTGGGAATACACATCAAACCCTGTTCATAATTCATGTAATGACATCTACTTGGACACTGATTAGCTACCTTATCAGGCCTGTAATAAAGACAGCCTATCCCCCAGTTTATCACTCCTTTATCTGAGTAATCCCAGAGGGTTGTAGTGGGATCCTTCTGCTGGGGAGCATGTGGGAGCCAGCAGAGCACACTGGCACTGGCAGAGGAGTCTGAGCTCATCCTGCTTCACTTGTCACACATGGGTGACATTGGAGTCACCAGGCTGCTGGAGCAGCAAGACACTCACACAAAGCATTAGCATCACCAGAGTGTTCAACAGGAGGGTGGAAGAAGCATCAGACAAGATGAAAGTGGAACTTGGAGGTGGAACTGAATGAGTGGCCAAGGAGCAGGTTGAATGTCATGGAATCATTGAATGGTTTGGGTTGGAAAGGACCTTCAAAGGTCATCTCCTTGTCAATGAGAACAGGTTGCTTCTTGCCCTCTCCAACCTGACCTGGAATGGTCCAGCAATGGTCCATTCACCTCCTCTCTCCATCTCCCTTGGCATCCTCCATCCACAGTACCCACAGACTTTGCTGACATTTTCCCTGGACATGAAGTTTCCCTTTAGACAGCTTAAAAAGATTTCTTCATGGCCTGTGAAGCTGGGAGAGGTCCTGAACAAATCATGGAGCTCCTAGGAAGGCCAACAGGCAGAATAAACACTAGCCACATGGATTCAGTGGCCAGCTTCCCATCTTCCTAGCATCTGAGGTGCACAAGCACTGCAAGATCACAGCAAAGCCAAGCAAGAGAAGAAGCAGANTTTAGACTTGATTCTAGGAAAAAGTTGCTCCCCAGGAGGGTGGTGGAACACTGGCCCAGGTTGCCCAGGGAGGTGGTTGAGTTGCCATCCCTGGAGGCATTGCAGGTGAGGCTTGCCAGGGCTCTGGGCAAGCTGCTCTAGTTGGGGATGTCCCTGGCCACTGCAGGGGGGTTGGACTAGATGAGCTCCAGAAGTCCCTTCCAACCCAAACCATGCTAGGTTCTATGATCACCCAGGCCTAGCAAGCTGGCATCTCTATGTCCTTAAGACCCCTGCTGCCTGTGAGTGCCCTGCAGGAGCGATAGGAGATGAAGAACAAACACCCAAAGATGAGAAATGGAGGATTTGGGGGGATTTTTTCCTGCTGGGGACAGGTGGAGGGGAGCCTTGGTGCTGCCTGCCTGATGCCATGAGAGAGCTGAAGCTCTGACAGATGAGTGGGGCTGATGGATGGAAAAGCTGGTGACAAGTTGCACTGAGATAATGATTGCTGGGCAGCAGGAGCCATCAGGGTGTGATGGAGAAAAACCCCAGGATTAATGAACATCTCCAGGTTGGGTAAGAAATGGGGGAGAAAATAAATAGGATGAGGAGCAAAATGTTTATTTTTCAGATAGTTCATCAAAAGAAGGCAAGAATTAAACTGGCAGTTAGTTTCTGACACTTTAATGGAATTATAACAGGGAAAAAATCAAGTAGGAAGAAAAGGTAGAGCTGAGCATCCTTTAGCCCATGTCAGATGGATGGGGTGACATGGCTTTGCCTCCTGTGACTGCCACCCAGAGCCACATGGGATGCTCTGGAGCAACACTGCTCACCCCTCAGACAGAAATCATCACTTCAGCAGGAAAAAAGATGGAAGCTTTCCTGTAAAGACAATCAAATCTCTTTCTAGTACCTGTTAATGTAAGGCAGTAAAAGCAAATGATTTTCTCCTCCCTCTTGCATCCAAGGGTTCCATGAGGAGTGTAACTCTGAGATTGTTTCTATTAGAGTGAAAACATCTTTGCCAGGGTCACATTTCTCCAGATTCCTTAGCAATCAGAAGCTCTTCCAGAAATCTGGGCAACTGAGTTCAAAGTTGATGCAAAAAGAAATGAGACTCAGCACAGAAAGCAGCAAATCACCTCTGGATGTGGAAGAGGGGATGGGCTCAGGAGGAAGTGCTGGGATGACATCCATGTCCTCACTTCCATGGAGGCATGGAGCTCCTGGAGCAAGTCCAACAGAGCTGCAAAGATGATTAGGAGCATCTCCCTTCTGAGGAAAGGCTGAGGGAGCTAAACAACCAAACCATTCCAAAGCTACCTGGAGGTGATGCTGGGCAAGCTGCTGTTGGTGACCCTTCTGGAGCAGAGGAGTTTGCCTGGCTGATTCCCAGAGGTCCCTTCCAACCTCTTCCATGCTGGGATTGTGTGAACTCTTGTGGTCCTTCACCTGGGCAAGGTCTAAACTCAAAGCCTACCTTGCTCCTGGGTAAAGATGAAAGTGCTGTTGAGGCACCAGAAAATGTCCCTTTCCTTTCAGTAGTGATTAGTCTTGATTGCAGACACAGAGCTCTGCTAACTCTGCCTTTGGTGGCTTCTTCTTTGCTTTGTTTCGTTTTCCTTTCTTTCATGATTCCAAGGGCCTTTGAGGTTATTTCTCACTCTGCTTTAGCTCAGTCAGCTCCTGAGAAAACCCAAGCTGAGTCCTTAAGAAAGAAACCTGGGTTATTTTTTTTCCCCCCTTCTCCTCTTGAAGAAGTCCTCGTGCCTGAACCATCTGTTACACATCTAATTAAAACATATTTGTAATGAGCTTATTACTGCAGAGAAGATAGCTTGAGCAGGGGTGTCAGGCAAGAACTGGGAGAGAAACTAATAGGAGTTTAAGGTGTGTTAAGCAAACACTGCCTTGCTAGGGCTTTTCTCTCCTGGAGAAAGCAGACACTCATCTCCTTTTCCTTGCCATCCTTTCTCCATCCTCAACTAGGTTGCTGCTCCTTTCTCCTCCAGAGTCAGCTGGCCTCCCCTAATTGCAGGATCCAACCTTTCTGTGCCTCAGTTTTCAACTTGCAGGTGATTTGGAATGATTAAAGAGGCACAACAGGGAATAAACAAAAAATGCTTACATGCAATTATTTTTAATTAGGATTTGGCTATAAAGTCTGTGCCTTCACAGAGAAGTCTGTTATTCACATAAACATCTGTTACCATCCACACACAAGGAAACACGCTGTAAGTCTGTCATCACATCCCCCAAAAACAGGCAAATCCTAAGGAAGGCTGGACAGGAAAAGCAACACTTTGGAAGGGTTTTTGTTAAACAAAAGCTAGAAGGCCTAACTGCCAAAACAGACACTGGGCCACACCTTTCAATCAGCAGGGCTGACAATCAAAGGAAGAGCTCTTACCAATGGAATTACACTTGAAAAAGGTTAAAATAGATGGAATTATTCTCTGGGAAACAATGGGATCTGTAAGCACGAGAAGGCTTCAAACTCTCCTGGCTAATTTTGCCCCAGCCAGAGCAATCAAAGCTTTTCCTGTTTGCTCAGGAGCTCTGGGTGCTCTCCTGACAACTTCTCCAAAGCTTTGTTCATTCTTGAAGCTCTCTCACCAAAACAAAAATGATAGAAAATAACAACCAAACCCAACCAAGCCTTTGCTGTGGCTGCAGGACATAAATCAAGGGGCAGTGTTCAGTTGTGGCTGTGCAGTTCTCTCAGGGACATTGACATCATTGAAGTAAGCAAGTGGCAAAGAGAAGGGAGAGAGATGAATTAACCCAGCACTAACTGATGGTGGAGAGATGCTTACTCGGTGCAACCCTGAGAGCAAAATGAGGAGGAGGTGGGAAGAGTGCCTTGCCCATGAATTAGGGAATGGGTGGGAATTGGGAAGCCTCCTGGCTGCCCTAGCCTCTCCAAGCCCTTCCTTCCCTCAGCAGAGCCTTCAGCACCCAGTTGGAGAGCCCAAACAACACAGCTCCATTTGCATCAGAAGCAAATCAATTGTTTAATTAAGAAGCACACTTGACAGGATCTGCAGTTGTGTCTCTGGAGTGAGAGAGGAGGTGGGGAGGAAGAAAATCATCCCTGCACCTCACTTGTGGCTCTGCTGGGACCAATCACTAAGCATTCCAGCAAAGCCAAGCTGGGGATGCTGGAGAGCAGAAGCCTGGATGGAGTCACCACCTGGAATCCTGAGCCAGCACCTTGACCCATTCATTGTGCACACAAATCTTTCTGTAGGTCTCATGTGTCTTCAAAATCCTCCCTCCATCAGCTCTAATACAAGTCCTCTGGGTCCAGCTTCCTACTCAAACCAGCAGCCCTTGGCCCAGAGAGGAGTCCAAAGTGCCCTCAGAGATGCTAATGGCAAAGATGACCCTCTGCTGGAAAGCATCTCAGGATCTTTTCCAGCTCCCCTTTGATTTACAAGCCTTCTCCTGCACATCAGCATTTCATATATCTTCCAAAGTGTCAGAAATATGAAAGTCATCCATTACATGGGAAGAAAGGCCCAGTTCATTACTATCATTTTATTTATTTAACAAATATGGTCTTTAATCAGAAGGCACTGACAGCTACAATTGTTTATTGCAATCATACAACACAGCAATAAATAAACACTCTGCTTTAAGGCCTAGGGAGAAGGAGAAGGGAAAACATCCCACATAAAAACATCCTTCCAGAGAATCCCTGACTGAGGGACAGTGCCTGTAAATCTGTTGACAAAGAGCTCCAAAAGGATGGAGCAGGAAATCAAGCACATGAGGCCAGACAAGGTAGGGTTTGCAGTCAGACAAGCACATGAATCCCTGGGTTGTCTCCAGAGCAGGAGGAGCTGGCTTCCAGTCAGCTTTGAACTAAAACAATAAGGAATTACACACTCATGCATCACAAGAGCCACATCAAAGTCTCCTCTGCCTTCTAGTGAGGACCAATTTAATGTCATCTCNTCTGGGCAAGCTGCTCTAGTTGGGGATGTCCCTGGCCACTGCAGGGGGGTTGGACTAGATGAGCTCCAGAGCTCCCTTCCAAACCATGCTAGGATTCTAGGATTCTGTGAAATCACCACTTCTCAGCCTACATCCATGACATGGAATGGGCTACACTGCCATGGAGCATCACCAACCTCCCCTCCACCCACTGCAGCAGGGTCTGCTCCCTGAACCTACAGCAGGTTATGGCTTAAAGCCCTCAACTTTCTTTTCTTCCATCTCTTTGGCTTAAGTGACCTTCTGTTCTCAGCTTTCTGTGTCCTGACTTCACTGCTAAAAAGCAAGGAAAATTAGGAAATTAGGAAATTAGGAAAATAGGAGGCCACAGCTGCAGTGCTGGGGCCAGCTCTGGGCTGCCCAGCTCCAGAGAGACAAGGAACTGCTGCAGAGAGTGCAGCAGAGGCTAGAGAGATGCTGAGGGCACAGGAGGAAAGGCTGAGAGCCCTGGGAATGCTGAGGCTGGAGCAGAGCAGAGCCAGAGGGGAGCTGCTCCATGCTGAGCAAGAGCTGAAGGGTGCAGGGGGCAAGAGGCTGGGGCCACACTCTGCTCAGGGGTGATGGTCTCCTTGCAGTCAGTAGGAACTCAATGCCTTCTATGAATCAAGTGCTTCAAAAGCAAATTATAAGTACTAATTAATGCCAGTCCTAGAGATAAACAAAGCAGAGAGCACCAATTGTGCCTGCAACAATGTGAGCTTATTGTGAGGATTTCAAGCAGTGTCACAGCTTTGAAAGAGGAATTTTAGTCCTTTGCTTTCTAAATTAATCTCTCTCCAGAAGCCTATTATTCCTCTAATGTACAACTTCAAAACAGGATGTATTTGGGACTTTCCCATTGAGGGAAACATGAAATAATGCTACAATACTTGATGGCTAGCATTGTGCCAAAATATCTCATCCATCTTTGTGAAGTTGAACTCAGAAGCAGTTGAATCCTTGAGACTCTCAAACACCACTTCAACCACAAGTACTGCCTAATTTCCACAAGCAGACAGAAAAATGACAACTCCAAAGCAGCCTCAGAGCCCAGGAGGCAAACACAGAATCCCAGCATGGGGAGGGTTGCAAGGGATCTCTGGGGATGATCCAGTGCATCCCCCCTGCTCCAGCAGCATCCCCCCCAGAGCTTGCCCAGCATCCCCTCCAGGGGCCTTGGCAATCTCTGCACCCCAGGACACTCCCCAAGCTCTCTGGGCAGCCTGGGCCAGGGCTCTGCACCCTCACAACAAACAAGTTTCTGCTGCTGCTCAGCTGCAAGCTGCTGGCTTCCAGTGTGTGCCCATTGCCCCTTGGGCTGGCCCTGGGCACCCCTGAGCAGAGTGTGGCCCCAGCCTCTTGCCCCCTGCACCCTTGCAGCTACTGCAGGTGCTAGCAAATGCTCAAAAGCAACACATACACCGGGGAAAGGATAAGAAAAGCACAACTTCCATTTGCTTTGGGAATTCTTTGGGAAGGCAATTGATTTCTGGAGGAATTATGAGGAAACAACAAATATCCTCCTGGGAAAAGAAGGAAATCTCACCCATGAGAGCTGCTTTCCCTTTTTTTTTGCTGTTATTTGAACAAGTCAGAGCAACAAATGTCCTGCTGGCAGAACTCTGAGTCTTTTGCATGTTGGAAGTTGGATGGTTTGCTTAAACTATCAGTGTGACACTTTCTGTCCTCCTTTCTCTGCTTCTCTGCCAGGGCTCTGGGCAAGCTGCTCTAGTTGGGGATGTCCCTGGCCACTGCAGAGGGGTTGCACTAGATGAGCTCCAGAGCTCCCTTCCAACCCAAACCATTGTATGATTCTAGGATAAGCAGGCAGAAGCTCCAGTCCCTTCTGCAGACAGCAGGAGATGGAGGATTTCTCCCTTCTCCAGCAAGAAGCCTGTCACATCACAACCTCTAAGAACAGTTTGAGCTCCATGTTTCAGCAAGAAGACTTGTTGAGCCTGTTTCTTTCTTTTTTCCCCTCCAAATCTCCTGATTTCCTCTTTCCTTCTGCTGGCCATGATCCACCAGGAGCTGATGCCATCTCATCCCTGCTGCCCTCCCAGCCAGCAAACCAACCCCTGCCTGTTTGTAGCCTTTGCTTCCTGCAACACAAACCAGTGGCATCACTAACATTTGATAAACTCCCTTTTGGAGGTATTTTTCCCTCTCTTTTTCTGCTGCTCTTTAATCAGCAGGAAGACTTTGCCAAGGCATCTGCTTCAGACAGGAGAGCATTTGCAGGCCTAGAGGTTAGTGCTGCCAGTGTCCTTGGAAGAGTCCAGCCTCACTGAGGAGGGAATCCATGGAATTAGCACTGTGCTGAGAAGAATCCATCATCAGGAGCCAAAAAGCCTCCACTTTTCTGGCAAACAGAACTATTTCAGTGGCTGGCTAAGTGGTCCAGGAACCATCTGCACCCTGGGGGGATGTTTGCTCCCTCTCAGACAGAACAAGGTGGGAAATGTGTGATAATTTCCTTACACTCCATAGCCACATGCATCTGCTCTGGGCAGAGCAATATGCTTACCATTTTACCCTCTTTTTTTTTTTCTTTTTTGGTGCTTTTTGCTCTTTTCTCTACTGTTTTCAACACCAGATGGGTCTCAGGATTAAAATGTCACCCTTTTTTTATAAGGCTTCCACTTTCACTGCTGCCAGCTTTCCCCTAACCCTGTGTTTATTCCCTCTGCAGAGCTGAGAAGAAGGTGGCAAGTATTCCATGGATCCTGAGGAGCTTCTTCTGATGGAGGAGAAGAGCTGCAGGAACTTCACTGCACTCCATCATCACAAGCTAGGTATAAATATGCTTTTAGCCATCCCATTTGTGCCTCAACCTTTCAGCACCCTTGCCACTTCTCACATTTGTGCAAGGTCACCCACTAAACACCATCTCCCCACTTGCCAAATCAATAGCAGCAACATCACACTTCCCATCCAAGGAGCTCTGCTTTGACTCCAGCCCCATAGAAAAGACAAAAACAGACAGAAAAACCCCAAACAAAACCAAAACAAACACAAAAACCCTAACAAAACCAAACCAAACAACACCAAAAGCCCAATTTACCCTGCAACCACTTGGCTGTCTCTTTAGTAAGAGCCAAAGAACTCAAGTCATATTCCTTCCAAAACAATGGATTTCCACCATGAACTTGGACTAAGCACCAGAAGAGGCATTGAAGATGTTCTCTTGCAGCCCAGTTAAGGGAATTGGTTATTTATAGGCAGAGTGTTAAAGGTTAAGTCTGGGCCAACTACTAACCCAGGGACAGAGATTCTCTCTTATCCCTTTTCCCCACTCCAGGCAGGAAAAGGAGAAATTAACAGAGAGAGAGAAACTTGGGGATTGGAAATGAAACTTAAACTACTGCAATGAAAAGAATAACAAGGAAATGAAACATATATACAGACACAAAACCAACAGCAGAACCAACTCCTTTCGATGGCAACTCCCTCCCCAGTGATGCTGCAGCAGGAGGACTCAGCAGCAGCCAGGACTCAGGCTCAGGAGCTGCATCCTGGAGCTCAGCAACTCTTGGATGGAGATGGAAGGCACAACACACAGAGTCCTGGAGGAACAGAGCTGGGCTGCTGATCCTCACCAAGCTCAGGTGCTCAACCTTCAGGGAGGATGGAGACTCAAACCTCTCCTTACATGTATGAGTTGTTAATTAGGTGCTAATGCTTATGGACCTGTTTTGCTTGGATCTTAGGCTTTATGGAAGAGATCCTAGCCTCTGCTGGACTCTCTGCAGCAGTTCCTTGTCTCTCTGGAGCTGGGCAGCCCAGAGCTGGCCCCAGCACTGCAGCTGTGGCCTGGCTAGGGCAGAATAGAAGAGGAGAACCTCCCTGGAGCTGCTGCTCACACTTTTCTCCATGCAGCCCAGCAGAACACTGCACTGCATATTTCTAAATAAGCAGTATTTAGATGTATTTTCACCTTTCTGGAGCCCTAATGTCAGGTGCAGTTAGCAAGGTATTCCTTTGCCCTCCCCAACCTCATGAGCCACAATCACATTCACATTTTGCCTTTATAAAAAGGATCAATTTTGAAAAAATAGAAGAATATGTAATAATTAGATTAGATTAGAATCCATCTGTCTATTTTCTGAAGCCTACTAAGCCCAGGGTCATGCCTCAAAGCTCTGGGAGAGAAAACTCATGCCAAGTTTGCAGAGATGCTTCCAGCCTGGTTGAGAAGATCTGAGCTCAATTCATCCCTGCCCTGCTGTCCCCATCCCAGAGTTTGCACTATTTCTTCCTCCAGTGTCCCTCCCTCATGCCAGGGGGGACAGGAGTGACCATGACACACTATGGAACCAGAATGCTTGTCTCCATTCCCATCCTTTCCCACATTCTTTCAATGAGCAAAATAGGAATGATTTGGGGGGAGTTTTATTGGGTTTTTTTTTTTAAGTGAAGCAAAGTAGAGGTTGAATGGATTTTTTTTTTCCCCAAAAAAATAGAAAGGTTTTCTTTCCTGGCACCAAAAAGGATGGATTCCTAATTCCAGGGCTTCTGGCTGTCCTCCTTCACAAAGAGAAGTGCACAAAGCCCATGGAAAGGCACAGATAGGCTCTTCTCCTTGTCTTCAGGTTGGACTCTCCCAGCTTAAATTTCATCAGTTAGGAATGTTCTAAAGTCTTACATTTTCTTGGTCAGTTGTAAAGTTGAGGGGCATTCAGTGGCAGAAGATAGCCTGGTGACACTAGCCTGGGAAGGAGAAGAGTTGTGGGTGCTTCCAGAAGATTGGGATTGCATAGCATAAAGGAAAAATAGAGGTGTTCAAGCCCTGCTCCAGCTCCCCATCCCTGAGCCCATCCCAGCTCCAGCTGGTTGAGCTGTGAGCATCCTGCTCCAGTTGGAGATGTCCCTGCTGGCTGCAGGGGCTTGGACTAGATGAGCTTGGAAGGGCTTTTCCTACCCAAAGCAGTGTGTGGTTCTCTGAGTCTCTGATTCCAGCAGATCATCCTCCTGCATTTCCAAGTCTCTCTACCCTCAATCTTTATTTTTCCTAGCTTTATTGCTAAGGAACACTCTGGCCTCCTGCAGCCATGAGGAGCAGAGCCATGGTTGAAAGCCAACTGCCCAGGAAGACACAAATCATCCTTTCCCCAGCCTGGCATCCCATCAGCCAGGGCTGAGGAACTCTCCTGGTGTCCAACCACCCTGCTTGGACACTGAGCATCCCAACACATCTATCTATCCAAGCCTCCAAACCTGCATCAAAGCTTCCCTCAGGTCTCCAAGTGCCTTTAATAGCAGCAAGACCTGGTGCTTTAAATAAAGTTAATATTTATGGAGCAAGGAGTAGCCCAACTGGAGGGAATCCAACAGCCTTTGCTGTTCCTGAGGACACAACCAAGCCTGAGTTTCATTATCAGGGTCTTCCTAGGGACTGGGGATGGATGCACTTGGCTTGAACTCTGCAGCTATTAGATACTACTTTTTATTGATTTTTTTATGCTTTTTATTTTTTTTTTTTGCCTGTAAGTCTCAATATTTTTCTAGTGTGGTCATAGAAAAAATAGTTATTTTTAGCCCCACCGTTTTTCCAATATCCTTCTTTTCATCATCAGTGTTTTCCTTCTGTTCCAAATGCTCCTGGTGACCAGTTCCATCTCAAATAACATCCAGAACTAGAGCATGAAAGAGTCAGGATTTTAGGCATCCAGAAAAGGAGAGGAGTCCACAGCACAGATAACAAGGGAGGAACACAGATTTTTAGTTAGGTTTCCAGAAGTCTTGCAGAACCACATAAAAATGAATATTTTTTTCCCATTTTTGGGGCTAACTTGCAGTGGAAAAGGTGTCATTAGGAGCTATCAGCCTGGTTTCCTGCTCAGGATATTAACCAAAAAGGATGAAGTATTCACTCTTTGAAGGCAGAAAAAGTAGAGGGAGAGAAATGCTGGAGACATGATGGGAATGAGACTAAAGTGAGGAAACTCCATCAGCCCTTCCCTTGTTGGAGCTGAGGAAGGAGACAGAGAGCAGAGTGAAGTGAGCAACAGAGAGAACAGAATCACTCACAGAGTCAGGAAGCTTGGAAGAGACCTCTAAGATGATCAAG
>VWZO01005314.1:191500-202600 GCA_013396975.1 Bucco capensis | reverse complement strand
CTCCCTAGGCTCCTTGCCCTTCTCTGCACACTCTCCAGTTCAAGCCCAGCCCTGAGCCATTCAGGGATGGCTGCCAGGCCTGTCAAAACTCCCCACAAGGACTTGCAGATAACCTGCAGACACTTACTGCAGTTGCAGGGGCTTCTCCTCACTTTCCTGAAGGTGAAGGATGTCCTGGTTTGCCTTCGACTGAGTGTTAACTCGCCAGCAGCAGCAGGGATTGCTCCAGCCCTTGGCCCAAGCTCAGCTGCTTGGATGACATCATGCTTCCGTGGTGGAATCCTACAGCAAGGGAACACCAAAGGAAAGGAGAATGCAGTTTGCCTCCCTCTTAGGCAGAAGTTGTTCCCCAGGAGGCTGGTGAGACACTGGCCCAAGTTGCACAGAGAGGCAATCTAACCTGAGCAGAGAATCGGTGTATTAATTACAAACCTTGTCTTGACTCCCTTCAGAGCAATGTGAAGCACAGAAAATCACTCACAAAGCAACCAAGCAACAGGAATTGTTCCTTCTCCTAGCAGCAGTGCACATACCCATGTGTCCACAGGTACCTGGATTCTCCAGCCATCACCAATAAACTGCACCTGGGCAGCAGAACTGCCACTGTATGCCCATCAGGGTGTTTGAACTCCATCACAGTCTGAAAAGGAACAAAAGCACCCAGCATGACACTCAGGCATTGCCATGGCCTTGCTCTGCTGGCCCCTGCACTGTGTGCATCACAACACTGCCAGGAAACAGCTCAACAGAGTCACAGANAAGCCATTGTTTTGTCCTAATGGATGCTTGGAAAAGGTTAACTTCCATGTCAAGTCCCCATCCCTGGAGGGCTTGAAGAAGCATCTAGCTGCTCTCATGGCTTAGTGGCATGGCACTGCTAGGGATGCTGGAGCAGCTCAGAGCTCTCTGCCAAGCTCAGGGATGCTGTGGTTGTGCAGTGCTTTGGTGCCAATGTCCATTGCTTCTGGAGGAGCTGAGCCTTTGGGGAGCAGAAGTGCCAAGTTGCTTCTCCTCTGTCCTCAGAGGAGAATTGCTCCAGCCTCTGAATGGGGCAGAGCTGATGAGGAGACACAGCAGAGCTCTGAGAAATGTTTATCAGGGCCAAGAGCTGATAGGAAGGGAAAAATATCTTGTGTGGGTTGGATATGCTCCTAGTCCTACTCAGCTCATTACACAAATGCCCCCTCTGCCTCTCTGAGATGCTGCTGAAGCAGGGATCAGGCAGGAACAGAGCAGAAGCAGAGATCTCAGTGTGGATCAAGCTCCTGCAGCAAACCTGCACAAGCAGAGCTGACACAGGTTTTAAGGAGGATGCTTTGAGGCAGCTGTAAACTGGGCCAGGCTCCTAGGGTGAAATACTGAGAAATGGCATCACTCTGGAGACACCACATGGAAGCTCTGGAAACAACAGCTACAGCACAGAATCCCTGAGAGCTCTGAGCTGCTCCAGCATCCCTAGCAGTGCCATGCCACTAAGCCATGGCCCTAAGGAGAGCAGCTAGATGCTTCTGCAAGCCCTCCAGGGATGGGCACTGCAGCACCTCCCTGGGCAGCCTGGGCCAAGACTCAACAAGCCTTGCAGGGAACAAATTCCTCCTTGGATCCAATCTAAAGCTCTCCTGGGGCAACTTGTAAACCCAGAAAATTCCCCTCAGGAAGGACTCTTCCCTGTTTTGCAGAGTGGTGTTCAAATTCATGGACACAGGACATAGGGTTTGCCATTAAGCTTAATGAAAATCACTCTGGACCACGAGGATGCTCAGAGGCTGCAGCACCTCTGCTCTGAGCACAGGCTCAGAGAGTTGGCATTGCTCAGGCTGGAGCACAGAAGGCTCCCAGGAGAGCTTCTTGTGGCCTTGCAGGGGCTCCAAGAGAGCTGGGGAGGGACTTGTGAGGCTGTCAGGCAGTGCTAGGCCTAGGGGAATGGATCCACACTAGAGGAGGGGAATCTCCTCAGTAAAGCATCATCCAAACACAAACACACGTGGAAGTTTACCTCAGCTCCTAAACTGAGAGAGATGATTTCCTCCTCAAAAGCAGAATGTGTATCAATATGAGGAGGAATTCCTGCACAAGAGAAAAAAAAACAAGTGAGCAGAACACTCACAGAGTCACAGCCTACCAAGGTTAAAGCACAGTGTCAGCTCCAGAGCTCAAGAACAACAGCTTACCTTGTCCAGGTTGATACTGGTTTACAGTCAGCTGATCAGGTTTCTGTTTGATGTATCCCTGCTCCAAGCACTTCTCCAGAAAGAGCTCACAAATGTCAGGAAGACCTACTTACAGGAACAAAACTGTAAGCAAGACAGGAGAGGATTTCACATTTTTTTACCCTTTTTCCTTGCACAATAAATTTAAGTGGACAAAACACTTGCTAGACAGGCAAGTCCACCTTCCAGAGTGCTCCCTCTGCAGCTGTGTGATACACACCACAATTCACCCTCCTAGCTGTGGAACTAGGCAACATCTCCAACAGCAATGCTTTTATGATTCTACAGCTTCACTGTTAAAATGAGAATCCTTCTGCTGGGAGCTGCACCCTGCATCACCTGCAGCTCCTTGCAGTTTCATAGGAATTTCACAGCCTGCTGTTCCTATTTTTAACTCCAAGGTGACTCACTCTCTTTGCTCTGACTCACAGCTCTCAATTCCCAAATCTTTCCAAAATGGCTTTCAATCCCAAGGGAATTTTATTTCTGGTGTGTGGCCAGCAAACTTCAAGCTAGTCAAGATAAAGACACAAAGCAATTTAGGTCACAACCTGCTGAGAACTGAGGATTTCATTTGTATCACAATCCCAGCATCAGGAAGGTTGGCACAGAGCTCTGAGCTGCTCCAGCCCAAGCATCCCTAAGCCATGGCCCTAAGGAGAGGGAGGCAGTGAATCTCTGCTCTCTTGTAGCCACAATCTCCCATCCCCATCTCAGTAAGCTCTCAAGGCATCAGTGCAACATCATTCTGATTCAACAGGGAAATACTCACCTCCAGCTAAAGGTTTGTCTTTATCCACATTGTTGTTATCATAGCAAAACTCATAGCCAAAATGTTTGACTCTTCTGTGCTTTAAAGTCTTCTGGGCTATAAAACACAAGTTTAAAGTAACAACAGATGACATA
Source organism: Bucco capensis (assembly GCA_013396975.1). Lineage (NCBI taxonomy): Eukaryota > Metazoa > Chordata > Aves > Piciformes > Bucconidae > Bucco > Bucco capensis. The sequence continues at coordinate 199,484 of VWZO01005314.1, read as the reverse complement.
AAGCAGTAGAGGTACTGTGCTCTGCTTCAGCTGGCCTGCTACTTAAATATTCTTTAATTAACAGATAAAATAATGTATATTACAGAATCACAAGGGTTGGCAGAGAGCTGTGAGCTGCTCCAGCATCCCTAGCAGTGCCATGCCACTAAGCCATGGCCCTAAGGAGAGCAGCTAGATGCTTCTTCAGGGCCACGAGGATGCTCAGAGGCTGCAGCACCTCTGCTCTGAGCACAGGCTCAGAGAGTTGGCATTGCTCAGGCTGGAGCACAGAAGGCTCCCAGGAGAGCTTCTTGTGGCCTTGCAGGGGCTCCAAGAGGGCTGGGGAGGGACTTGTGAGGCTGTCAGGCAGTGCTAGGCCTAGGGGAATGGATCCACACTAGAGGAGCTTGCAGCTCCCTGCCAGCTCTGGGAATCTCTGATTTATCCAGATGCAGACTTGTGGTGAACTGAACCTGCAGGAGAAACTCAACAGCAGCTCTGGAGTTCCATGGCTTTGGGTTTGCTCACCATTGTGAGGATCTGCATTTCCTCCCCACTCAATACTTTCCAACATTCTGCTTTCTTCCTCTGGAGAAATAATCTTCTCAATCACCACCAGGCCTGGAGGCAAGGTTGTAGGAACAGCATCCTGCCAGGAAACTAGGGTGCATGGAGAGGGAATACAGTCACTGTTTGGAAACAACAAACCTGGTCCTTCCAGGGATATTTACTGTGTATAAAATAGAGGATAGATAGAGAAATATTGACCTGGATACAATGGAGCCCTCACTGGGGCTACTTTCCTCCTTGACTTCAGACAGAGATTGCAAGACTAAGGTTAACAATTAATCCACTCAACTCTCCAGAGATCTCCTAAGTCCCAGTTTAGCTCCTTAATAACAAAACCTTCACATGCTGTATGGAACGGTCTGGAAACTACCTAAATCCCTTTCTTCCCTTTTGCCTTCAAGTAAAAGAGTTCAAAATAGAATAAACTGTCAGGAAATACAATCAGCAAAGATTATTTACCTCCTGAACCTTAGATTCTAGCTTTCAGCCACTGTGACTAATGACAAATGCTAGAACCAGAACCACAGAGTCAGGAAGCTTGGCAGAGAACTCTGAGCTGCTCAGCATCCCTAGCAGTGCCATGCCACTAAGCCATGGCCCTAAGGAGAGCAGCTAGATGCTTCTTCAAGCCCTCCAGGGATGGGCACTGCAGCACCTCCCTGGGCAGCCTGGGCCAACACTCAACAAGCCTTGCAGGGAACAAATTCCTCCTTGCATCCAAGCTCAAGCTCCCCTGGCGCAACTTGAGGCCATTTGCTCTCCTGCTGTCCCTGCTAAGCCTGCAGCACAGAGCTACCCCCAGCTCACTGCCAGCTCCTTGCAGGGAGCTGCAGAGAGAGCTCAGCTCTGCCCTGAGCCTCCTCTGCTCCACACTAAGCAAGCCCAGTGCCCTCAGCTGCTCCTCAGCACACTTGTGCTCCAGAGCCCTCCCTAGGCTCCTTGCCCTTCTCTGCACACACTGCAATGCCTCTGGCTCCTGCTTGGCCTGAGGGGCCCAGCCCTGAGCCCAGCACTCTAGGGGTGAGCTCCCCAGTGCTGAGCACAGGAGGATGCTCCCTGCTCTGCTCCTGCTGCTCACACTAGCTTTGCTCCAGGCCAGGATGCTCTTAGCTTTCTTGGGCCCCTGGGCACTCTGCTGCCTCCCCTGCAGTGACTAGCACCCAGCAGCCAGCTCCTTCTGTGGCAGCACCAAGCCAAGCACTGTGCCCACAGCCTAGAGCCTTGCCTGGGCTTCTGGGGAGCCAAGGGCAGGCCCTGGCCCTTGGCCTTGCTGAAGCTCATCCCATGGCTCCAGCCTCTCCAGGTGCCTCTGCAGACCTGTGTGCTTTCAGCTCTCCTTACAACCTAGGCAGTAAAAGTTGGATGTACAGGAGAACAGAAACAATGGTACCTTTTTCCACAAAATTCATATATAGAACAATCTTTTGGCCAAAATCTTCCAGTGTAACTTCTTTTCCATGAAGGGCATCAAAGGCTTTCTTGGCTCCTTCTGTTGTCTCATATTTGACAAATGAATATGGTTTATTTGGTGGCATTAAGAGTGTTTGCACTGATCCATACTCTTCCACTATTGTGAGCAGCTGCTCTCTGCTCATCCCATTCCCAAGCCCAGCATTGGCAATCACCAGGCTCTAAATGACAAGGAATAGGGGGGGAAAAAGGGGGAGAATTAGTGATTATTCTTGGCTCATTTCAAACTAATCATCTACCAAGAGATCAGCTCTGGCAAGGGAAAAGATTAAGCCTAAGAGTCCAGTTTTGTGTGTTCCACACAAGATATTTATGCTTCAATTAGCCTGAAATATTAGGAGTTGGGAGACCACCCCTGGGGTCCTGGGCTCAGTGCTGGGCCCCTCAGCTCTGCTTGGCAATCCAAAAGCTGCAGAAAGCTCCCAGTCTCAGGCAGGGAATTTTGGAGACCTGCCTTTCAAGAAAGCCTAGGTGAGGAAAGAAGAGAGATGAGCAGAAGCAGGGCTCTCAGTCACCTGTGATGCCTGGGAGATGCACTCAATGCCCTCATGTCTCCTCAGTGTGTGCTGAGCTCTCAGCTGCTTCCTCAAGACTTTCTTCTTCATTTTATGAACTTTCAAATGCTCTTTGCTGGTTTGAACTTCCATGCTGGTGATCTGGGGGGAAAAATAACACCTAGTAAGTGTCCTGCTTGAAAGATGAACCACTTCAGTCTGCTCTAGAGAGCTTCCCCAGCTCCAGAGTGAGCTCTAGGGCAGGGAGAGGACTTGAGAGACTTGCACATTCTATGTATTCTTCAGAGCTGGCAGAACTGAGCCTGCAACAGATGCTTTTCCTCACTCAACAGCACAATTTTCCCCACCTCTGAAGTAAGCTCCCTCCCAAAAATGGCCATGAAGATTGTCATGATGCTAGAGCTGATAATCTGAGGTTGAAAGACAACTTTCCATTCTTCCATCACCTCTGAAGTAAAGAGCAGAGCACAGGCCAGAGGAGATTTGGCTCAGCTGCCCAGACATTTAGAAGTGGCAGAGATGCCCTAGCCCACACTGCCTGGCCTTTCACCTGCTTCTTGAGAAGCTGAAGCCCTTCCCTACAGGCTGTGTCATGCTTGCCAGCAGCAGCCACAACATCAGCACAGCCCCACCTGCACTACTCAGACAGCACAACCTTCCCTTGGGCTCCAGCTGGGCCCAAACCCTTTGCCTTGTCTGCTGCATCATTACCTGAGGCTGAAATCTGCAGGCACAGAAACCAAGAGTCTGCCTTGATCCCTGACAGAAGCAATCACCCTGCAGCGTACAGAAGGGGAAAGCTTCCTTTAGCAGCATCTCACACCCCTTTACAAATGTGGCTCCAGAAGAAAAAGCATGCACAGCAGGAGATTCTTCACTACAGCTACCAGCTCCTTTCAGCTCAGGTTATAGCAGGTAACACAAACAGCCTGAAATGACCCAAATAAAAGTTTATGTAAAGCTTTAATGTAATGGAGGAACCACATCTGCAGCAAAGGCCACTTCTGAAAATGAAACTGCAGTGTTACAGGAGCTCAGGGGCAGCAGAGGGAGCACCATGCTCACTTAGCAAGCCTGGCAGTTTACTCTTCAGTTTTATGCCACAGACATGTAAACATAAACATATATAGAGGCTGCACACACACAGACAGCACAGAACCACGAAGGCTGGCAGAGAGCTGTGAGCTGCTCCAGCAGCCCTAGCAGTGCCATGCCACTAAGCCATGGCCCTAAGGAGAGCAGCTAGATGCTTCTGCAAGCCCTCCAGGGATGGGCACTGCAGCACCTCCCTGGGCAGCCTGGGCCAAGACTCAACAAGCCTTGCAGGGAACAAATTCCTCCTTGGATGCAAGCTCAAGCTCCCCTGGGGCAACTCGAGGCCATTTGCTGTCCTCCTGTCCCTGCTAAGCCTGCAGCACAGAGCTACCCCCAGCTCACTGGCAGCTCCTTGCAGGGAGCTGCAGAGAGAGCTCAGCTCTGCCCTGAGCCTCCTCTGCTCCACACTAAGCAAGCCCAGTGCCCTCAGCTGCTCCTCAGCACACTTGTGCTCCAGAGCCCTCCCTAGCCTCCTTGCCCTTAAACTGCTGGAAAAGAACAGCACAGTCAGGTTAAGAGTTTCCATCCAGACAAGCCTGAGAGCTCCAGCGCATCCCGAGCTCAGCCCCAGCTGCTCCAACCTGCCCCCTTCACCCCTCCAACTCCGAGCACTCGTTAACGATAACAACGATAACAGCAATCTCAGCAGCAAGGTGTGCCAGCTGCTTGTGCCCAGAGGAAACCCGGCGGAGGCTGGAAAAGCTGTGAGGCAGACGCAGCTTCGGCCCCCACCTTCCCCCAGCTCTCCCTGACAGAGCCAGGGCCAGGGCCAGAGCCAGAGCCAGAGCCAGGCCGCGGGCTCGGCTGCCCCGTACGGCGCGGAGGGATACCCGCGGAGGGATAGGCGCAGGGGCTTGCCACGCTCCCCGTGTTCCGCCTGCTCCCCCCTGCCCTGAGCCGCGAGCCGAGCGCTGCAGCCCGGGCCCGGCCCGCGCAGCACGTTACCTGGCTCGAGGCAGCCATGTTGGGGCAGGCAGAGAAGCTGCCTCCGCCTCCTCGCCATAGCACCGGCCCGCCCCCGGCGGCAGGGCACAGCAGGAAACCTCCTCTTGCGGGCGGAAACTCTCTCTGCCGAGCCGTGACGTGTAGCCCGTTATCACAAGGGCAGTGCCAAGCACTGATCGAGGCTGGGCAGAGAGAGGCTGGAGAGCNTCCTCTTGCGGGCGGAAAACTCTCTCTGCCGAGCCGTGACGTGTAGCCCGTTATCACAAGGGCAGTGCCAAGCACTGATCGAGCTGGGCAGAGAGAGGCTGGAGAGCAGCCCTGAGGAAAAGGACTTGGGATGCTGCTGGAGGAGGAGAAGCTCCCCAGGAGCCCTCAGGGTGCACTTGCAGCCCAGCAAGCCAAGCCTAGGCTGGGCTGCAGCAGGGGCAGGGAGGTGATTCTCCTCTCTACTGCACTCTGGGCACACCTCAGCTGCAGTGCTGGGGCCAGCTCTGGAGCCCCCAGCACAAGAAAGAGCTGCAGGGGCTGCAAGGTGTCCAGAGCAGGGCCACGAGGATGCTCAGAGGCTGCAGCACCTCTGCTCTGAGCACAGGCTCAGAGAGTTGGCATTGCTCAGGCTGGAGCACAGAAGGCTCCCAGGACACCTATCTCCTTAGGGGTGAGAAATAAAAGGCTACTCACTTTTCCCAGGAGCTAATCACAATACTTTCCATGCTGTATAGCTATTTTATCTTTGCCTCACTCCCAGGGAGAGTCAGTCCCTGGGAATCCACTAGATATGACAGCAAGTAAACACTTCTGTTTCTTTCAACAAGCTAGAAGTTCCTCCTGGTCTGTAATGTGGAAAGAGAATCTCACTCCCTTATATACCAAAGCCAGCCAAGCCATGCTTGAGCCTGATGTGATCACATTGGACTTCCAGCACTTTCAAACACAGCAAAAAGAAAATCACAGGAAGATCCTAGGATTTGCTCTATTAAATCTCTTGATCTAAGGAACTGCAGTTCCAACAGGGCAGGTTTCAGGAGAGCAGTTTGTTGCTGGAATGAGAGGAAACCTCTTAGCACAATATCCAAGTCATAAGCACCCAGAAGTAGTGCTGGAGAGGAGGACTGTAGGAAATGAGGAGACACAAGATGAGTGATGAGAGCAGAGCAGTGAGCATCCTCCTGTGCTCAGCACTGGGGAGCTCACCCCTAGAGTGCTGGGCTCAGGGCTGGGCCCCTCAGGCCTGGCAGGAGCCAGAGGCATTGCAGTGTGTGCAGAGAAGGGCAAGGAGCGTAGGGAGGGCTCTGGAGCACAAGTGTGCTGAGGAGCAGCTGAGGGCACTGGGCTTGCTTAGTGTGGAGCAGAGGAGGCTCAGGGCAGAGCTGAGCTCTCTCTGCAGCTCCCTGCAAGGAGCTGGCAGTGAGCTGGGGGTAGCTCTGTGCTGCAGGCTTAGCAGGGGCAGCAGGAGAGCAAATGGCCTCAAGTTGCCCCAGGGGAGCTTGAGCTTGGATGCAAGGAGGAATTTGTTCCCTGCAAGGCTTGTTGAGTCTTGGCCCAGGCTGCCCAGGGAGGTGCTGCAGTGCCCATCCCTGGAGGGCTTGAAGAAGCATCTAGCTGCTCTCCTTAGGGCCATGGCTTAGTGGCATGGCACTGCTAGGGATGCTGGAGCAGCTCACAGCTCTCTGCCAACCTTCCTGATGCTGTGCTTCTGTGACCTATCAGCAGTGATAGAATAAAAAGTCCTTTCTGGCCAAATTGTTGCTTCAAGGGATGGTAAAGTAAATGAGCATACTGGCTGCCTCACTTAGCTCTCATCTCTCTGCAGGCTGCATGAGCAAGCCTGACACACTTCATCTCTCATTTTAGCATCATCTACATGCTTTTGTTATTGTCTCCCATGTTCAGTTGGACAGCCCTTCAGTCCAAGGGACAGCAGTGAGACAAAGCATGGCACTGGAAATGAACAAAGGAACTGTGAGAGAGGTTTAGGAAAGGATCAGACAGGTTGCTTGCAGACTGCTTCAGTTGCTCCAAGATTCAGTGCATGAGAGCTTGAAAACTTGCTTCAAAATGCAAAGCATGTTGTGGTAGCAAAGCTCCAGTCTGGTAGCCCTGGTTTAGTGGGTTCCTGTGAGCACTGGATGCTAGTGGACAGCAGAGCCATGGCAGGGGCTGCTGAGGCCTGTCCCTGCCATTCAATCTGCTCAGCAGATCGCAGGCTCAGCCAGCTCCATCAGGCATGCTGTTACCAAGGAGTGGAAGAGGGATGGCTTGGCTCTGGCTGGAAGGCAGGCTAGGGAGCAGTCAGCTTTGCCTTCAGAGTAAGACATGGACATTTCCTAGTCATTTCATCTTCAACTTAGTGACCTGAGTGTTTCCACCACGCTTCTGGAATGTGACACTTGATTCTCGGATCAAAATGACTTCAAAAGGAGGTTCAGAAGAACTTAAACCATGTCCTTTAGCAGGCACACAGAAAGCTGTTTTCAGGTGTGAAAAAGAGGGGAATTAGCATTTTGAACAGACATCTGAAAAGCCCACAGGCTATTGGGCAATGTGATGATACCAAAGTGCTTCTCCCAGCTTCAAAGGAACATCTGGAGAGATGCTTGCAGCAGTAAGGATCAACAGGAACAGGAGTGGGCAACTTCAAACGATTCTGTGGATGCTTCAGGCAAGGATCATCTCTCTCTTGGAACGGGGTAGCCACAGAAATCACAGCATCAGGAAGGTTGGCAGAGAGCTGTGAGCTGCTGCAGCATCCCTAGCAGTGCCATGCCACTAAGCCATGGCCCTAAGGAGAGCAGCTAGATGCTTCTTCAAGCCCTCCAGGGATGGGCACTGCAGCACCTCCCTGGGCAGCCTGGGCCAAGACTCAACAAGCCTTGCAGGGAACAAATTCCTCCTTGCATCCAAGCTCAAGCTCCCCTGGGGCAACTTGAGGCCATTTGCTCTCCTCCTGTCCCTGCTAAGCCTGCAGCACAGAGCTACCCCCAGCTCAGTGCCAGCTCCTTGCAGGGAGCTGCAGAGAGAGCTCAGCTCTGCCCTGAGCCTCCTGTGATTCTGAGGAGCAGCTTTTAAACTTGGAAGAGCAAAAGCCTTCAGGACATGCTGCCGGGGAAGAAAGGTGAAGAGGCGCATCCCGCACCGGGGGCCAGTAGCCAGCAATCCCCATCCCCTCCCCTCGGGGCGGGCTCGGGCTCCGCATCCTCCTCCTCCCGCGCTCGCCGGTAGGCGCCACCCGCCATCCTCCGCCTCCTCCTCCTCACCTTCTCGCGGGTGAGCCAGCTGACGGCAGCAGCAGCAGCAGAGCCGCCCGGTGAAGGGAGGCCGCTGCGGGACGGCGGCTGCGCTGCGCCGCGCCACGGGGATGTAGCGGCGCGGAGCGGCGAGGGCGCGGCGGCGGCAGCGGGGCCCTAGCG
>VWZO01005314.1:163097-191322 GCA_013396975.1 Bucco capensis | reverse complement strand
AGCGGGGCCCTAGCGGCGGCCCCGCGGGGTCGCGTGGCGGCGGGAGGCGGCTCCGGGCATCGCATCACATCGCATCGCATCTCTCCTCTCCTGTCTGCGTTTCCCACCCTCCTCCTCCTCCTCGTCCTTCACCCGGCGGTTGGTGGGAGCGAAGTTTTGCCCCTTTGAATGCGGGACTCTGCCGGGGAAGAGCTTGCGGCGTAAGGCAGTTGCGGGGAGAGCGCTGGGGAGGTGGCGCGTTGGAGGCTTGTTTTGTTGGTCGGTGTGTTGAATTCCGTTATTTGTTAGCATCTTACCCTTCGCAAGCGGCGGAGGGCAGGCTGCGGGCGGGAGGTGAGCGCTGGGCTCGGCTCTGCGGCTCCGCAGTGGGCTCGGTGCCCTGCCCCGGCAGCAGCCCGGCCTGGCTTCTCCCTGAGCTCCCCTAGGCTCTGTGCATCGCGGTTCCACCGGCATGTGGACGTGATGCTGATTGACTGATGGATTGAGTGATTGATTGGTGCTCGTGGCCCTCTTGTTGTCTGCCTCTTCGTCCCCTCGCTCGGTCATTGTGCACTGAAGTTGCACTTGCTCCTGAGTTAACTCCAGGCTTGATGCCTGTGGTCATTTCTGGTTCTCTTTGTCCTCACCGTTTCTGCTTTTTATTGCCATGAAAATGGCTCAAAGAGAGGAGCTAAAGCATATGTCAGAAGTGGGAGGGGGAGAAGAGCTTTGTCCCAATTCAGTCAACTCCGCAGTCGGATCACAACAAGCTGGTTTTGGTGACAAAGACATTTGAAACAAAGGAGCCATTTTAGAAATGTGGAAAGAAATTGTTATTTTGTGGCTTGCACACTAGTCAATCCAAGTTTTCATGCTTCTCTGTGCTGCCTCCCTTCCCAGCTATCTAAGTGAAGCAGAGCAGAAGAAACAGCATCTCCTGAATGCTGCAGCATCACCAGCTTGCTCTTGGCCTTCTGTTTCAAAGCTGGTTCCCCATTTTTAAAGCACATTGTTTTGCCCTGGTAGATCTGTGAAGAGTTGAAACACTTGAATGTGCTTGTGGTGAGAACATCTTGTCTCCCTAAGAGGAGAACAGCACAAAAGGCTCATTGTGTGCAGTCATTTTTGTAGGTGTTGCATACTTCTGTCTGTCAGGAGACTTAGTGCTGGAGTTACATCTAGAAACATCTTCTGACTTGTTCAGATCTTGTCACTTGCATCTCATTTTCAGGGGGATTTCATCCCAAGCTAAAGCAAACCCACATTGCTGTAGCAATTGACTTCTCAGCAAGCCTAAGAGATGCTTGCAGCTCCCTGCCAGCCCTGCCAGCTCTGGGATTCTAGGATTCCAGCAATAGCTACCCTGGAGTTTCCTCTTCTTGTCCCCTTCCCAAAGCTGGCACTCAAGGACAGTAACATATTTCATGCAGTCTTTTGGTCTGTATCAAACAAAACATTCCAAAGGACTGTCAAACAAAAGCAAGCTTTCCCATCAAGAAGGATTGAGCAGATGTTCATAAAACAACATGCCAAAAATAGTGTCATGAGCCAGAGGGCACTAAATCCAACCAGATTTGATCTCCAGGCAACCCAAGCCTGCTCTTCTTGCAATTTTCAGCTAACACTTCAAATGACCTCTTAGGAAACACAAAGCTTGCCTGGCACTGTACAGCACTTTCTGCCCTGTCTGGACAACCCAACAGAATGTTTATTAACCTTGGTTGCAGCTGAGAATTGCTTTAGTACAAGTTCTCCAGCCATCTCAACCCAAGATGTGTTCAATCCTAGCAGCAGGCTGGAGCCTGTACAGAGCAGCATCTGTTCAGCAGCATTTCCCCTGCTTCCATCCCTGCAAGGACTCTGCTTTCACAGGGGTGATGATAGATAGCAAAATAATCACCTCGTGCAACACAGCCCTGGAGTTTTCCCCCCACTTAAGTACAGCTTAGCTCCAGGGGCTGTAATTCCCAGGCAAGAGTGACAGAAAGATGTTAGAGCAGAGGAGATGTTTGGGTTCACAAGTGTCAGTGGAGCTAATGGGCTGCTGTCCCCTGGCTAATAAAGCTCTCTCTCAAGAGCTGAGCAGGCAAAGGATGCTCAGACACTGGGAACATGCAGCACATCTTTTACTGTCTCTCAGTCAACCAGCAAGAAAGTTAACAAATGTATTCTCTTACCTGATTTTTTTTCCATTGCTTAGTGCTCTCCTAGAAGTATTTGCTGATGGTTTTGTGTCCAGTGACACCTGCAGCATCTGCTGTGGTCACAGCATCAGAGAGCCACAGAGCCTGCAAGGCCACAAGAAGCTCTCCTGGGAGCCTTCTGTGCTCCAGCCTGAGCAATGCCAACTCTCTCAGCCTGTGCTCAGAGCAGAGGTGCTGCAGCCTCTGAGCATCCTCATGGCTCTGCTCTGGACACCTTGCAGCCCCTGCAGCTCTTCCTTGGAATATAGACCAAAAGACAGTAAGAGTAAACTCCAGGGTAGCTTTTGCTGGAATGCTGGGAAGGAAGCCAGGTGGTAAGATTCCAGTTAGGAAAGCAGGCTAATGTAAGGCAAAAATGAGAATGAAACTGATGTGGAGCAGTGTGGAGAATGTGTGTGGCAGTGCAGAGCTCAGAGCTCCCTGAAGGCTTGAGCATCCTCAGCATCCCTGAAACAGAACAGGAGCCCAAGCACATCACTGAGCTGCAGCTGGAGTGCTGAGCTCTGCTGCACCACAGCACATGCCAAGCCTGAGGCTGAGCTGGAAATGCTGCTTGTTCCTGCCAGGCAGTGGAAAGAGGAGTGTGAGAGCAGAGGCTGCTGGAGCAGCTGCCTGAGTCTCTCCTCAGGGGCAGGAGGGACAGGCTGAGCCCTCCTGTCCATTCTGGTGTAAGCTGACCTGCCTGACTTTGCCTTCAGACAAATGATGGATGTGTTTACACTAGGGATTTGGCTTGCATCCAGCTGGAGTATCCGACACATCCTCTGGAGACCTTCTCCTGTTGCCTTGGGGTGGCTCAGGTCTCAGAGCAATCTCACTAGCAGAGACCTGAACTCTCCCAATGAAACTAAAGCAGGAATCTTGCTGTGGGAGTGCTTCCAGTCAATGCCTGAGTCTCGTGTGAAGGATACTGGTTTCATCTAAGTGCCTCTGGGCTCGAATGGAGTGACCAGTGCTCACCTGCTCTAGCATCAAACAAATGCAAAGGCCCAGGACAGCTTAGCTTCTGGCAGAGTGCTGTGTCCCACTCCCCTGCAAGTCCCACCTGGAGTACTGGGTCAGTTCTGGAGCCCCCAGCACAAGAAAGAGCTGCAGGGGCTGCAAGGTATCCAGAGCAGGGCCACGAGGATGCTCAGAGGCTGCAGCACCTCTGCTCTGAGCACAGGCTGAGAGAGTTGGCATTGCTCAGGCTGGAGCACAGAAGGCTCCCAGGAGAGCTTCTTGTGGCCTTGCAGGGTCTCCCAAGAGAGCTCCATTCTGATCTTGCATCCAGATGGTTCTAGCCTCAGTGACAAGTTGTGCAGAGAGCTCCATGGCAGACCCTCCAGAGCAGGGCAGGCACTGGCTGTCTGCAGATCCAACTCTGAGTTTAGATGCACTGTTCCCTAAGATTGGGTTGGGTTTTTTTCTCTCCAAACTTCATGGCCTACTATTGCATCTCCTGCTTGCTGCTCAGGGAGCTGCATCCCAGGAGGCAAGAAAGCAGGGCAGCTCCAAGGACACAACCTTGCTAGAAGCTACACTTGCTGCCCAGGAGATGATGTGCAGGGAGACTGCTCTGCTCTTACCAGTGTCTCCAGTGAGGAGAAGAGCAGAAATCATCTCTTTGCCCATGGAAAGCAGAAAGTTCTCTTCAATTTCAGCACTAAATATTGCCAGTTCCATGCTTTACTTGAAACAGGTTGAAGTCTTTCTCTAGGAAAAGGTTGGGAATGGCAAGAGAGCTCACCTGGAGTACTGCATCCAAGTCTGGAAACCCCAGGACAAGAAAGCAAAAGAGCATCAGTCCTTCACTTCTGGAAAGAGTCAGTTGGATTTCCCCTGGTGCTTCTGCAGTCCTTAGTCTGTCAACCTTGCTGAAGCTGTGATTCTGCTGTTTGTTCTTGCCCTGCACTGCTGGGAAGAGTGAAGAGTCCATCTAAGACTTCATGTTACCTCCCAGAGGTGCTGTTAGGTCTCCCCAAAGCTCTCTCTCTGCCCTTGGCTGAGCAAGTCCATCTCCTCCAGCCTCTCCCCTCCATCATCATCTCTGCTTAACTCTCTCCAGTTGATTGGAGTCTTTTGTTTACTGCTGGGGCCCAAACCCAGGCAGTGTCTAATTGTGGTCCCAAGAGTGCTGAGCAGAGGAAGATAATCCCTTCCCTCAATCTGCTTAGTGGCTCTGCTTGTGTTTGTGTAGCCCAGGCTGCTGTTGGCTGGCTTTGCATGCTACTGGCCTGTGGCAAGCTTGCCACCCACCAGCAGCCCAAGGGACATTTCCTGATGCCAAGCAGCTAGCCCCAGCCCTGGCAGTGTTGCAGGCCAGGCTGGCTGGGGCTGGGAGCAAGCTGCTCTAGTGCCTGGGGGGTTGGGAGAGAGGAGCTGGAAGCTCCCTGGCAGCTCTGGGATTCACCTTTGTAACTCTATTCTCGCAGATTGATGTTCAGGAGAGGATGGCATGAACATTTCCATCAGCAAGAAGAAGTCCTATCCAGTAGCAAAGCACTCCTGGCCACAGAAGGCTTCTCCAGAGCCAGTTTTAGAAACAGTCTGGTTTTTTAATGAGCATTCAACCCAGATTTGCACTTGGCTGTAGCTGGGAACTGCTCTTGAAGAGAGAGTGTCTTGGAGCTCCTAGCATGCACCCCTGGAAGAACTGCTGCTGGAGCTCAGGCAAGAGGAACTCCTCTCCCCTTGCAAGGAGGAGTAAAGCAGCATCCCTTCCAGCAAGGGCCTTGCTCAGCATGGAGAAGGAGCCTGAGCTCAGAGGCCAAGGCCAGCACAGCCTGTTAGCAGGGCTTGATGTGCCAGCTCCTGGCATGTTCCTGACACTGCTGCCCTTCTGGGTCAAATCCTGAGCTGAAGCTTCCTGGCTTGGAGTTGATGCTAAAAGGCTGAGACTCAGCTGTGAGAATCTTTCACAAGCTATCTCTGGCAAGGCAAATGATGAGAGTGGAGAAGGGGAGCAGGTTACATGCCCTGCAGCCCTGTGCTTGCTGCTGTTGCAGAGCTCTCAGCAGCTGTGGCAGGAGCTGTGAGGAGCCTGGCCTGGCAAGCAGGTGTGACTGCAGCAGCCCCAGCTGTGCTCAGGGCACAGCAGCAGCCAGCCCACAGCAAGGGCACAGCTCAGGGAGCAGAGCTCTTCAGCAAGCTGGGGCTGAGGGAAGCCAACAAGAGAGACATGCATTATTCTGGACTTAAATGCTGCTTCAGGTCCTGTCAGCAGTGTCAAACTGGCAACTGACTGAAGGGGAAGAGGAGCAGAAGGAAGGGTGAGAGGGTTTTTATCCTATCAGTGCTGACAGGTCACAGAAGCACAGCATCAGCAAGGTTGGCAGAGAGCTGTGAGCTGCTCCAGCATCCCTAGCAGTGCCATGCCACTAAGCCATGGCCCTAAGGAGAGCAGCTAGATGCTTCTTCAAGCCCTCCAGGGATGGGCACTGCAGCACCTCCCTGGGCAGCCTGGGCCAACACTCAACAAGCCTTGCAGGGAACAAATTCCTCCTTGCATCCAAGCTCAAGCTCCCCTGGGGCAACTTGAGGCCATTTGCTCTGCTCCTGTCCCTGCTAAGCCTGCAGCACAGAGCTACCCCCAGCTCACTGCCAGCTCCTTGCAGGGAGCTGCAGCAATGCCCCCCAAGCCCTTCATGCCTTCTGGAAAGCATCCATCCCATTTGGCCACTGCTCAGGAGCTTCCCCTTGCCCCTGGCAAGCTGAGGCAGGAGAGGAGCAGCAGCAGCAGCTGGCTGCTTGCTCTGTGCCTCCATGCTTTGCAGGGCTATGTTTCTGGCCTGCTTGCTCTGGTGCCAGATCTCCTGCACAGCAGCTTGTAGTGCCAGGCACTGTGTCCTAAATCAAACATCACACTGGGCAGCAGCATCCCTTCAAGCTGAGAAGCAATCCTGCAGTGCTGGAGGCATCAGAGCCAGAGAGGCTGCTGGCTTAGCTCACAGACTAAGGACTGCACAAGCACCAGGGGAAAACCAACTGGCTCTTCCCAGAAGTGAAGGACTGAGGATTTGTCTGTTCAAGATTTCTCACTTATTTCTGTGCTCCTAATCAGTTGGGTTTTTTTACTCTTCTAAACAGATCCATGGCTGATAGAGTCTAGTCACAGAACCATGAAGGTTGGAAGAGATCTCTGAGCTCATCAAGTTTATACATCAAAACTTGTGCTAGGCTGCAGAGTGTGAGCTAAGGAGCATTCTTCCTTCCATTGGCATGAGATTCCTCAACACCTTTCCCCTCTATTGCCAGAGATATTTGGTTCAGGAGCAATTCAGAAAGCAGAAGAAGCTCTTGTTTCTTGTGCCTGTTAGTAAAGATGTCTCCATCCTGTCTCTACAGCTCTGATCCCAGCCAGGAGAAGCTGTCACCAGTGACCCACAGAGTGCAGCCCCAGCAACACAAACCAAACCATCACCATGAAACACTTCCTGAGGTAACTCCTGTGTGCTTTTTGTTTCCAAATACCAGTAGTACAGGGGGTGTAAAATAGTTCATTCTAGATTGCTTTCTGCTCACCTCCATGCTATTTTAACGTGGAGTTTCCTTCCCAGTTCTTTGTGGAAGCAAAGAATGTAGGAGCTGCCTTGTGGGGTTGGGGCAGTGATCTCTAAAATCAGCAATGCCTGAGATGTCAGAGGAAAACAGGAGAAACAGGGACATAGAATCCCAGGGCTGGCAGGGAGCTCCTTTNAGAGGAGAATCACCTCCCTGCCCCTGCTGCAGCCCAGCCTAGGCTTGGCTGCAAGTGCACCCTGAGGGCTCATGTTGATGAAGATGCTGTTAGGCAATGGGCATTTGGAGTGAAGCAGCACCTTCTGTTGGTGACCTAGCTGCAGCAAACCCTGCTGCAGAGTGACTTGCAGGCTCCTTCTCTTGCCAGGCTCTTTGTGCAGGTGTGCCTCTACTTCTACTGCAGCTGCCTGTGGCGCTGCTTGAAGCTGCTGCTCAGGAAGCTGACAGGGCAGTGTGAGCTGCAGAGGATCTGCTACAACACCAAACCTGGAGCTGCCAGGACCATGAAAATAGGTAACTACAAAGCACTGAGTTCTGCAGGTGCTAAAAAGAGCAGGACTTCATCCTTACAAAGAAATGAGTTGCTGCCTGAATCCTTGGCTGACATGCTGCTTTGCACTGCTCTTCTCTTGCAGAGGCATCCCTGAAAGGCTCCAAAAGCAAGGTAAGTGCAAGGTCTCCTCATTCCCTGTTCCTTTTGTGTTCTGTGCAGTTGGTTTGCTCAGTCTGCTGCTTGCTGATGCCAGATCACTGGGAGATTTGATATGATTTTGACACTAAAACATCCTCTACTAAAGAGGACAGAGTTGTGTGGCCAGGAGAGGAGAGGATCTGCTGTGTCCTGTGTGCCAGGGACAGGCATGCTGTGGAAATCATTGGCAGTTTCTTGGTTCCTGTCTTAAAACTTCTGTAACCTACAACACATTTGACACTTCAGGGGGTTTTTGTCTGGAAAACAGGGATAAAAGTCTGAAGGCAGTTCTCTGCTTTCCTTTGAAATGCATTGGTAGAGAAGAGCTCTCTCCCTTCTTCCTTCCCCTGGTTGTGCTAACCTCAATCCTCGTCACAAAGCATTGGTGGATGTGTTAAATGGAGTCATGCAGCTGTTCCTTTCTCCTTGGCAATGAGAATCAGTGATGCTGGAAAGCTTAACCCTCAGCATCATCAGAGAGGATGTCCCACAGCTCCCTGGGCAGCAGATCCTCCTCGGTGGGAGCTGCCACACAACTGCAAGAGGCTGGCTGGCTACAGAAGTGTGGCCAAGGCAGCTAAGCTTTGGGAGGGCTAGTGCTCTGAAATGAGTCAGCAGGGCTGAAGAGGCTGGAAAGGTGTGGGTATACAGAGGTGGGATTTCTGGACCCTTCCCCCAGGAGCTTTTGGCTCTCAAATGGAGCCTTCTGAACTTCCAGAGGCATGACTCCCTGTCCCAAACCTCTTTGCAGCGGCTGCAGAGCTCAGTGAGTGTTCACCCTGATGCTATAGAGAAAACCATAGATGACATCATGGAGCTGAAAAGGATTAATCCAGACATAAATCCACAGTAAGTTGATGGTTTCCTCACAAAACAGCTGGGAACTATTGATTTCTTCTGTGCTGAGCTCCGTGGAGAGCTGCTTCTCCAGAGCTGCTGTGACAGACAACTGGGAGAAGAATTCTGTCTCTTGGCCTGAAACTACAACTTAAGCTTTAGCTGTCACAAAGGTGATGGGAAAAGGAATGATCTCTTCTGGTGGCTGTCACAGTCAAGCCCTGAATTGTGCTATCTTAGTATATTCTTGGTGCATTGATTGCTAGGGGATAAAATGCCACCAAGACAAGTGGGCCTGGCAGTGACAGTGATGACAAGAGGAAATGGCCTCAAGTTGCCCCAGGGGAGGTTTAGATTGGATCCAAGGAGGAATTTGTTCCCTGCAAGGCTTGTTGAGTCTTGGCCCAGGCTGCCCAGGGAGGTGCTGCAGTGCCCATCCCTGGAGGGCTTGAAGAAGCATCTAGCTGCTCTCCTTAGGGCCATGGCTTAGTGGCATGGCACTGCTAGGGATGCTGGAGCAGCTCACAGCTCTCTGCCAGCCTCAGGGATCCTGTGTTTCTATAACTGAAGTATCAGACTGCCAGCTCTGCTGTGTCATCACCCAGGTGCATTCAAGGAGTCTGCGTGCACTTCATGCATTCTCATGGCCTAAATCTGATGGAGTTGAATCCTCTCCTCCTTTTCCTTCCCCCTCAGGCTGGGAGTGTCTCTGCAGGCCTGCCTGCTGCAGATTGTGGGCTACAGGAACCTGGTGGCAGAGGTGGAGAAGCTGCGCAGGGAGCCCTACGACGCGGAGAACCCCCAGCACGAGGAGATGCTCCTCAAGGTAACAGCTGCACAGCTCCCCAGAGGGCAGGCCTGGCTCAGCTCAGCTCCAAACAGCCTTAGGAACCTCTCTAAAACACAGAGATGCTGTCACCTTCCTCAGGGATGGGCCTGCTTTAAGATAAGGCTCACAGCACATCAGGCTGCTCTGGCTGTCACTGCTGCCAGGCAGGCAACTCACTGCCTGGTGGAGGAATGCTGGGCTAGAGCTGGGCACTGGATACCTAACTATTCCTGCAGGGAACAGCCCTGCACTACCAACTCTGGGATAAAGGGGATTTATTCCAGCTGAGGAGCTGCCTTGTTAATTCCTTTTGTCCTTTTTTAATGTGAGATCAAGGACTGCTTCACCCCTTAGTTCAATAGGAAGGCAGCACCTGCTATTCATGGATGGATTTTTGTTCCTTTGCTCTCTGATTTGCTTCTCAACACTGGGGTGGCCAAGTCAGCATTCCTGATTTATAGCTCTTCCAGAGGCTTGCAAAAGATGCTGGAGAAAAGATTGCTGCAGAGCCTCAGGGACCTGAAGGCTGATTGCCTGCTGCTTTCTCAGTGATTTACAGCCCAAGTCCAGCCCATGGGAGACAGAAGCTAAATCACCCCAGGTCCTTCTATGAGATGATATAGCATCTTGGGCCTTGTAGGGATGAAAGAGCTGCCAGGCTGTAGAGTGTTTGGGGAGGGGCAGGGAGGTGATTCTCCTCTCTGCCCCACTCTGGGCACACCTCAGCTGCAGTGCTGGGGCCAGCTCTGGAGCCCCCAGCACAGGAAAGAGCTGCAGGGGCTGCAAGGTGTCCAGAGCAGGGCCACGAGGATGCTTTGGGGTTGCTGTGCTGTGGCATCAGAACTTATCTTGGTTTATAAAGAACAAAATGCTGCACTAATGAGCTGTACTAATGAATGATGTTTCTTTCCTTGACCTGTCCTTTTCCTAGCTGTGGAAGTGCCTGAAGCCCACTTGCCCCCTGAAAGCTCGAGTCTCAAAGCAGTGGTGTGAAATTGGCTTCCAAGGGGATGATCCCAAAACAGACTTTAGAGGGATGGGTCTCCTGGGCTTGTATAACTTGGTGTGAGTATGTTCCTCTGGGGATGGCTTGGTGTGTCTGGAATGGGGGAAATAACTTAGAACAGGGTTAGGGAATGCACATTAAAAAACAACCCTGAAACAATTTCTTTCCAAGGCCCTTGGCCTTGCTGAAGCTCAGCTCCTTGGCCTCAGCCTCTCCAGGTCCCTCTGCTGAGCTATTTTGAAGGTCTGAGTGGTAACTTCATGAACCTAGCATGCTAAATTCTGTTCCTCCTGCATAACACACAGTGACCTTTGAAAGCTGTGGGTATGGACAGCTGAGGATAACTTTGGATGTGGTTTTGTTGTGGTTCTTTATCAGCTCACCCTCACCATCTCCCTCTGCAGGTATTTTGCTGAGTGGGACACTGAGATAGCTCTGCAAGTTCTCTCTGATTCTCTTCACCCTAAATACAGGTACTAGTGGAGAATGCACTGCCCTGGGCTCGGGGGAGGGTCCTGTTGTTGAGTTGTTGGTTGTTGTGTGTTGAGCACATGCTTTAGGTATTGCCACACGCTGTCTCTTCTCAAGCACTGAGAACTCCAACAGGCAACTAGGTCCTGGTGCAGATTAGAGCCTGGACCTCAGAAAGAGTTCAACTCCGTGTTAAATGGCTTGGTTGTACTTATAGTTCTACTTTCAAGTGATTTTGTCTTTTTGTTTACCTTTCTTTTAATCCTTTTGTCTTTTCCCAATGAAGGGAAGTCACTAAGAAGGAACTGAGGTATTTTGTTTTCCTTTCTCTGAGTTGCCTGAGAGCCTACATGTAAATCAAGAGCAGATCATGCTGCACTTTGCTCTGTTACAGACTGACAGCCTCTGTTGAAACCCTCAGACATCCCTAGGCCTTCCTCTAAAGTTCACTCAGAGAGCTGCTGGTGCAGCACTGGCTGGATCTGAGCATGCTTGTAGTAAAGAATGAGACCAACCTTGCTTAAACCAGAGAATCATCCAGCTGGGAAAAGACCCTTGGCATCATCAAGTCCAACTGCTAATTCTCCTCTCCAAAGTTCACACCCCAAGCAGACCTAAAGAACCCTTCAACCCCTCAACTCCCTTCCAGCTCATTTCTAGTAGTAATACAAATCACACAGAATCCCTGAGGCTGGCAGAGAGCTGTGAGCTGCTCCAGCATCCCTAGCAGTGCCATGCCACTAAGCCATGGCCCTAAGGAGAGCAGCTAGATGCTTCTGCAAGCCCTCCAGGGATGGGGACTCCACAGCTCCTAGGTAGCCTGGCCCAGGGCCTGACCAGTCTTTCTGATGTGGCTAAGCACTGTCTTTCAGACCTACTAGGAGCAGACTTAAACCAAGCTGGAGTGGCTTTTACCTGGAGAAAAGTCTAAGCAGTGTGGCTAAGGTCACAACAGCTCTGAGCTGATGATCAGGAGTAGTTTAGGCCAAGGCCTTAGCAGCAGAGCTCCTTTCTTTGGAGCCACATGCTGTGTGTGCCCTGACTGACAAGGAGTCTAACCTGGCTAGTCCATTGCCCTGGACTGTTGAGAGAGAGAGGGAGGTACCTCCAGGGCCAGAAACTTGCTGTTGTCAATATGTGAAGAGGAGATTTACTCCATAATTCCTGACAGGAGGGGAGTGTTGGATCCAGGGATATGGTAATCAGTTGCCTTAAGGCTTCTGAGCCATTTTCCTTCTGCCAGTGAGGTTAGCTCTCCATAGAGCAGCTCCTCACATGAGTCCTGGGAAGCTTTGGACCTCCTCAGGATAACTCTGTGACAAAAAAAGGACTTGGAACACATTCCTGTTCTTCATTTACATGTTTGATTGCCAAGGCCCTGTTTGGGGTGCTGTGTGAGCATGTGCCATTGCTGTCCCTTGAGCAGCAGGGAGATGCTGCTGGATGTGGTGCCCATGGTGTTCCTCCTGGGCTGCTTGCTTAGCACTTGCTACTTTGTGATGTGAACATTATCAAGGTCACTCCTCTCTCTGCTGAACTGTATTGCTTGTCCACACCCTACCTGTGCCACCTTTCTTATTCACTCTTTGCTTGAGGCTTTCTATCTGGTGTCATGCCACAGCCTACAAAGATGGTCAAGGTGTTAGTGACTGGATGAAGAGTGACCCATTGCTGTTTAAGAGGTGAAGGTTTGTCCTCAGGCATGCCACCTGCTAACACTCAGGTGAGGATGAGCCTGTTAGCATCTGAAATGCTTCATGGCAACAATTTCTACATCCTAGATGAAGCTGAGGAGATTGGTTTGAGTGTAATCTATCCTTCTGCTAGGTCAAATACAGCCCAAGACCATCACTTTCACACCTAGCTGTCTACCATTTGGGATCTAAACCTTGCAAACTCTGAGCTACCTGCCCAGGGCAAAACTCTGCCAGGCATGTGTCAGTTGTAGCCCACTGGTCAGGCTCAGCTCTGGGCTTGCTTTTAGCTGCTGAGAGGTGCAGGCAATGGTTTCACAGGATCAGGAAGGTTGGCAGAGAGCTGTGAGCTGCTCCAGCATCCCTAGCAGTGCCATGCCACTAAGCCATGGCCCTAAGGAGAGCAGCTAGATGCTTCTTCAAGCCCTCCAGCAGCATCTGGATTCTAATGCTTTGTTTTCCCCTCCTCAGCCAACTCAGCAAAGCAGAATGGGAGAAGAAGAAGTTTGACAAGGCAATTGGGTAAGTTTGAAAATCCTTTTAAAGTTGCCCCAAACAGAGTAGCTAACAATGATGCTGTGGAGGGTGAAGTGCTGCCTTGCTCCTCCTGAGAGGAGATGTCAGTGTGCACACTAACATCTACTGCCCTAGCCATCCCTTGCTCTGGGCCAAAGAGCACAGGAAAAGCACTTTGAAGTAAGAATTAGGAAAAATAATCCCAAAATGTTGTTGTCAAGGGTTAGGCTGGGCCAAGCACAAAGCAGGGACAGAGATTCTCTGTTAGCTCCTGTTCCCTGTTCCCTACTCCAGGCAGGAAAAGGGGAATTAACAGAGAGACTTGGGGATGGGAATGAAACTGAAACTACTGCAATGAGAATAATAACAAGAAATATATATATATATACACACACACACAAACACAAATGCAGACCCAAACNTGAGCAGGCAATTCCAGCAGGGAATTCTGCAGGCCACCCTGCAGACCCAGGCACAACACGGAGTGCTTGGCCCAGTGCTGAAGCTCCTGGTGGCACTGGGAGCATCTGTGTCCCAAGGGAAGCACTGCTATCAGAGGGTGCAAAGCAGGCAGGGCCAATGTTCTTCCTCTTTTCCACCCTTCTGCCTTGGAAGCTGATGGAGGAGAGAATGAATGTCCTTCAGTAGCATACAACCTGCACTCCCACTGTCATCAGGAACCACAGGGAGAGAGCTGTGAGCTGCTGCAGCATCCCTAGCAGTGCCATGCCACTAAGCCATGGCCCTAAGGAGAGCAGCTAGATGCTTCTTCAAGCCCTCCAGGGATGGGCACTGCAGCACCTCCCTGGGCAGCCTGGGCCAACACTCAACAAGCCTTGCAGGGAACAAATTCCTCCTTGTAGCCAATCTAAAGCTCCCCTGGGGCAACTTGAAGAAGACAAACGTTGGTGCCTCTTTTCCTTCCAGCTATTCCTTTGCCATCGTGGGCATTAACATCACAGACCTTGCCTACAACCTGCTGGTGAGTGGAGCTCTGAAGACTCACTTCTACAACGTTGCTCCAGAGGCACCAACACTCACTCACTTTCAGCAGACATTCTGTAAGTGGCACAGGCTGGGAAATAGAGAATTTGTAGTCCTGCTCACACTTTGGGGATATATCTTGGGTGTTGTGTTGTAAAAAGCAGGGCTGCCTGCTGGCACAGCACAGACTCTCCTGCTGCTCTTGCTCTCCATGCTTGCTTTCAGTTGTGGTGGGTGATGGAAGTGTCAGGGTTGGAAGGGACCTTAAAGCTCATCAAAACTTATCACCTAAGTGTCTCTTAAACCCCTGGGTTTGTCCACAATGGGTTTAGCCCTGCCCCTGCCTGGCATGGTGAGGTCAGACCTCAGTGAGCAGGATTCTCTCTGGAAAGCATCATTCATTTGCAGCTTTCTTTTTAATTTGGCCTGTCACCTTTACCCACTCTGTTGGTCTCTTCCACCTGATTTTGCAGGCTACTTAATGCATGAGTTCCACAAGTTCTGGCTGGAGGAGGATCCCCTGGACATCATGGAGTTCAACCGCGTCCGAGAGAAGTTCCACAGGCGGATCCTGAGGCAGCTGCAGGACCCAGAGATGGCTCTGTGCCCTCATTTTGCTGCCTCAGAAAGTTTAATCAACATGTAGTTGCTCATGCAGTTCTCTTTGGAAACAGCCTGGCTCATGTGGTAGATCACTGGTGTAGACCATCACTAGCATACTGAATGATTGTATGCATGTTTTCCGTGCAGTATTCATCTCTCTTTGTCCCATGGACTAGATCCTCTGGCTGGGGATCTCCCGTTTGGAATGGCTGCTCCTGTGGCCCCAGGATGCAGTGTCACATTCTGAATTGATGTCCAGGGAGCAGAGCTCTTCTATTTTTTTAGCCCGTCCTCATGATTCAGCATTGACAATGGAATTGTCTTTCTCTAGCTGTGTTTTTGGTCAACGTGGAATAATAAGTAGCTGGGTCTTGTCTTGTGAAAGCTTTTTCACTTCTTGGTATGTTTTAAGGTAAACTGCTGGCATCTCCAGGCAAATCTGTGTTTGGACCTCATTTAGGAGATAATGTGTGTCACTTAACCTGATGCAGGCAAAGACACTGAAGTGCAGTTTTCTCCATGCAGCCCTTGGTATGCTTCATGCAGAATGAGTGAGGCTTAGGAGCTGCAAGGCTGAGGGAGAGGAGGTGATGCAGAGCTGCAGCACAGCTGCAGGAACACCAAGTGTGCTCTGGGGATGCTAACACACTCACAGGGAGCTGCAAACACACAACTGCTGGGTCCTGGCAGGGGCCAACGAGTCCTTTCCTCAGGCTGCCATCACCAGCAGCTCCCCATTCCTGCACATTCCTCTGATGGATCCAGGGCTTAGCATTTGGGGAAAGGCATTAGGATTGGGTCACATTGGTGAATTCAGGGGAGCAAATGACTTGATAGTTTTTGTTGCTTTGTTTGTCCCGAAAACTGGAAGAAGTAATTGATGAGAAGGTTGAGAGCAAAAGCACTTCTTGAGTTTCCCAGACTACTTCTAAATCATTAAAAATGGCAAACTTGCCTTTTTTTCTAAAGAGATCCAGAGGAAAAGTGTCTGACACTAGGACTCTGTAGTATATTGAGCAGCATCTACCATGGCATTTCATACCCATGGTATTTTTTTACCTTCTGAGCAATCAATTTTAGTAATTCTCTGTTTGTGTAAATCACTTGCAGGTGGGAGATGAAACTGAGCAGTGTCCAACTACCTGTGAATTCTGTGAATAAATGCTCTGTCATTCTCAACTGAGGCACTGTGGCTTTTCTTTGGGAGATGTGGAGCAGCACAGATGAAAGCTGTTTGACTTGTATGGATCAGAAGCAAAGGAGATGTAAGAGCTTTGTGCTGTTCCCTTAGTCTGAAGAGTGAGCTGAACTCCCTTGCACCAGCTTCTTTATTCTGTTTCTAGTTACAGCTTGGGGTACAGAAGGCAATGGGAGAGTGGTTCAAGGTCTTGGGAGCCTCCTGGGGTTGAAGGCCTCTGATCCTTTGCTGAGATGTAAGATGAGCATCAGCACTGCTCTGCAGGGCTGGAAACTGAGCCTCCTGGCAGAGTTCATCAGCAAACCTTGGTGGCTGTTGCAATAATTAGTCCTCTTTCATGGATCTGGAAATATGGAGCTGGGAATATGAACAATTTGATCTTGGGCATGAAAACACAAGGAATAAAATGTGTGCATGTTGAACTTGCTACTAATGATTGATGGAAAGTGGTTATTGGCAATCACAGGAGAGACCTCTAAGCTNACAGGAGGATGCTCCCTGCTCTGCTCCTAATCATTAGATGTTAAGGATTTCTCTGCATCACTCTTGAAGCTTCTAGAAGAAGTTTCTAGCAACACTTTTGATTGTTTCAGACTCCTGCTTTTCTTTTTCCCCTACTCCACTCTGGCTTCAACACCTCCTGCAGTTTGTCAGTCTGCCCTGCTTTATTTTCAATACTCTGCACTTGAGTTGCTGGAGTGAAGGGGGAGGGAGGCAGAAAGATTCCCTGCTACCTTCCCCCTGGTGTGATCCTCTCCCTTGTTCTGCCTTGTCTCAAGGTGTCAACTTCTAATAAACTCAGCAAATGTCACCTGGCTCTGTGTCAGACTGGGTCACTCTCATCTAGCTGCTTGCCTCTCTTGCAGGGAGATTGAGTCTAATGAAGCTTGGTGTGAAATTCCTCCTCCTGTGGAGTCCTAGCATGCTGCTCCCTGCAGAGCTCATTGTCCTCTCCCCTTGTGCTGTGTCTCCAGATTGGCCTGTGAGGACCTAATTCCTTCTCCTAGGGAGGAGAAAATGAAGGGAAAAGGAAGGGGGAGAAAAGAAGCTGTTTCAAGAAAGTAGAATCAATATTTATGATGAAAACATGATCTTGGCAGGTTGGATGTGATTTTTAGATGCAGAAATGTTTCCCTTGACATGCTTTAAAGGCAGAGAAAAAGGGCCAGATAGTGCTGTGATTGGTTCCTGCTGTACAGGAGATTAGACAAGAGTGGCCTCTATTTCTCCCTCTTGCAGATTCCTATCAGAGAAAGCTTCCTTCTGCTGGCTAAAAGTGAATTTCAGTGGTTGCCACTGCTCCTTCAGCAGTGTAGGAATTGGGTCCAGTGTGAGCTGGAATTTTGCCCCAAAGAATCCTCAGGCCACCCTGAGACAAAGAGGCTGCTTCTCTGTACACTGCATGGTGCAGCTAAAAACCCCATGAATGATTGAAATGGATGTTTGGGCAGAAAATAATCCTGAGACAGATCAGAAATGGGATGATTCACTGTTTTTCCTTAGTTTGCAGCAGGGCAGTTTTTCTGTAAGGCTTGCCAAAGATGAGACAGGAGTCTTCCTGCCAGAGCATGTCAGAATAGAGCAGGACTTGCTTTCTGCTTCCCCCTGTGAGCAGCACACACAGAAATCAGGTCATTACTTCTTCTAGTAAAGGAAACTCTTGTTTTCTATGTAGAACTATAATTAGGAAAAGAGATTTAACTCTCAAACCTCCAAGCAAGAACTGGATACAGCAGCTGAGGCCAAAATGACCTATGGGGAAAAGCAAAGGCTTTGCTCCTTGTTTTGCTCTCTTCTTAGACCTGAAGGACTCTAAAAGCATCTAACTAAAGGTGGTGTGGTCTCCAAAGACCAAGGGAGGTGAGCAAGACAGAGGAGCATGGGGCCAACACCTCTCAATCAGCACACGTGGCAGCTCAGCAAAGCAGAGCAGCAAAGAGGAGCTGGAGAAAGGGCCATGAGGAAGCTTGTTGTGTGTTTATTGCAAAGGCAATCAAAGAAGACACATGGAGATGACTGAAATACCTAAGCAATGGATGCCAGAGCATGGCACTGTGACATGCTGGAAATGAGGAGACATAGTCCTAGTGGTTACAACATGGCTGAGAAGGTACTTGAAAGAAAAACACAGTCCAAAGTGAGAGAGTGTGTGCTGAAGGGAGAATTCACAGAGAATGAGATATCTTGGTTTATAGCTGATGAGTAAAACTTTTGGGCAGTCTCTCACTGCCTTGACTCAGGTACTGGAGCAGCCACATCTCTGGCATGGATGCAGTTTGTGTTAACATAGCTACCGAGCACAAAAAACATCCTCTTGTCTTGTTTAAAGCCCTCATCACATCATCATTCTGCAACACTTGAAATCTGACCCTTTAGTGACAGCTAAAAGTAGCAAAGCAGAGACCCAAGCAGAGAGCGCAGCTTCAGGAGCCTGGACGGCTTCAGGACCCTGGACAGCGCCAGCAGGGCACTCCGGCGCCGCTGGGTCCGCGGGGGTGTCCTTGTTCTGCTTGGACTGCCCCCGCGTTCCAGCTCCGCGCTGCTAGGTCCCTGCTGGAACAACAGCAGCGGGAATGCTTCTGAGCTGTTGCCGAGAAAGCTGTTCATCAAATTCGGCTAATTAGAGGGAACTTTCTGGTGGAAATCCCACAGGATCAGGAAGGCTGGCAGAGAGCTGTGAGCTGCTCCAGCATCCCTAGCAGTGCCATGCCACTAAGCCATGGCCCTAAGGAGAGCAGCTAGATGCTTCTTCAAGCCCTCCAGGGATGGGCACTGCAGCACCTCCCTGGGCAGCCTGGGCCAACACTCAACAAGCCTTGCAGGGAACAAATTCCTCCTGATATCTAAGAAACTCTTAGATACCTGGGTCATGGTTAATCTCTTCAGGTCCCTAAGCCATAGTCATTTCAGGCCTTCCTGCACCCAGGCAGGGGCAGCAGTGCAGCACAGCCATGAAGAGGCCAGGACATTGTCATGGCAGACCATGTGCCAACCTGGCCAAGAGATCAAATCCACTGCCTGCCTCCTAGAAGGGCAGAGATGAAATATGAGGCAAAGAGTCATTTGGGAAGAGAGACACAACTCTGGCTGCTCTTCTGGGTACACACAGAGGCATAGATGCCAAGCCAATAAATCAAGGCACCATGCCTCACACAAACACCCTGCTGGACCCTGCTGTGCAAAGCTGTAGTAACAGAAGTATAGGTCTACATTTAGCTAAAAAGTGCTGCCAAAAACCAAATTATTACTCATTTCCCTCGTCCACCCACCCCAGGGAAGAATTGGCAAGCACAAGTGCAGCACAGCACACCCACACTGGCACCAAGTGACCAGCTCCATTCCTCTGGCATGGATATCTGCTCACAGCCCAGCCCAGGGTGAGGAGACATCAGCATGAGCTGATAAGCATAATGGAGCCTGCTTGAAAATGCTGTCATCTCTCTTTAGAAGCTGAGAGCTGAACTGTTAAGCTAAGAGGTCAAAGTTGATTGGCTTGAGCTCCAGCTATGTACAGGGCCTGGGAAAGATGCCAAAGGCTTTTCCAGACACTAATCTGTGGGTAAACCCTGAGCACAAGGGGCAAAGCAGCTCAGCTGTGTAGGTGAGGAATGATTTAGGAGCCCCTGCCATGGCATCCCAAGGTGTCAGCAGCTGTCAGATTTCTTGATCCCTTCTAGCTCACTGCAGCACCAAAATATAGATAATTATTGTGCAAAGTTCTTCTTGAATTGCAAGGGCAGCTCTTGCCTTTGGGACACTTCCAAAGGCAGAGGTATAAATAGAACTGGGCTGGACTTCTTAGGTAGTGAGGAGGTTATTTATGTTTCACATCTTGTTGGTTTGGTCCAGAGAAAGCTTAGATGC
Source organism: Bucco capensis (assembly GCA_013396975.1). Taxonomy (NCBI): domain Eukaryota; kingdom Metazoa; phylum Chordata; class Aves; order Piciformes; family Bucconidae; genus Bucco; species Bucco capensis. Next base: position 171,946 of record VWZO01005314.1, on the reverse strand, counting down.
ATCCACAGGAATGTCGTCTTGATAAGGCTGAGAACCTTGGGCTTGAACTGTCATGGTCTTGATAAGCTTAGAGGTCTCTTCCAACCTTCATGAGTCTGTGCTTGTGTCCCCTGGGAAAGGCAGGATGCACAAGAGGTCTGCACATCTCTTTTTAAGCCACAGGCAGTGCTGGTGAAGCCATGGTGTTCAGCTGGGGCAGGGAGTGCAGCCAGGGAAAGATGAGAGTCTCTCATGCTGAATTAGCAGCTATTCACTGCACTTAAAAATAGATCTTTTCATCTCCTTCTCCAGCCACTGCTGCAAGTCTCAGCCAAGCTTAGGAACACAAACCAACCATGTAAATGAGTGAAAACACAGCAGGATCTGCTGTGAGGGGAGCTGCACGGAGAGGCTGATCCCACTGCTGCCAGGAGTTCATTTCCATGTCTTGAGTTGCTCTCCAGAATTTTGCTCTCCCTGGAAATGGTGGAAGGAGGTTTGCTCAGTCACAGCCAAGACTAAACAACAGGTGATTTTTGTCATTGCACTGGAGTGGAGCTGGAGCAGAGGAGGCTCAGAGCAGAGCTGAGCTCTCTCTGCAGCTCCCTGCAAGGAGCTGGCAGTGAGCTGGGGGTAGCTCTGTGCTGCAGGCTTAGCAGGGACAGGAGGAGAGCAAATGGCCTCAAGCTGCCCCAGGGGAGCTTGAGCTTGGATGCAAGGAGGAATTTGTTCCCTGCAAGGCTTGTTGAGTCTTGGCCCAGGCTGCCCAGGGAGGTGCTGCAGTGCCCATCCCTGGAGGGCTTGCAGAAGCATCTAGCTGCTCTCCTTAGGGCCATGGCTTAGTGGCATGGCACTGCTAGGGATGCTGCAGCAGCTCACAGCTCTCTGCCAACCTTCCTGGTTCTGTTTTTGTGTCTGGCAGGAGGAGTGGCAGCAGCTGCAGCCCAGACAGCACACCTGACAAAGGGAACAGGTCCTTTACTAGCAATCCTGCAGGCACACACAGACACACTGCTCAGGTGCTGCTCCCACACTGGTTGCTCTCTTTCCTTCCCCAGGCCCAAGGCAGCAGCACTGCTCTAAGCACACCAGAGCCTTGCTTACCTCCCAGCACAGCCCTGCCATGCTCTCTGCTCCTTGCAGGGGAAGGAGACTTGGGGCAGCAGCATGGCACATATCCAGCTGCCTTCCTACAGAGAGCTGTGTGTTGTAGATCCTGATTCTCTGAAGCCATCCAAATAACAGCTGGAGAATGCCTAGAAGGAGCTGAATTACCACTTCTGCCAACCCAGGGCTCCTTAAGCTAGCTCAAATGCTTTTAGCAGGTGATGACACCATCACAGCAACCTAGACACACTCACAGCTCAGCTTGCCAAGGCTGAGCACAGCTTCCCCAGTGCCTGGCATGCCCCAGGGGACCCCAGGGGACTGCCACCCCAGGCAGGGCTTGCAGCAAGGGCTGGGGCCTGCCTCTGAGCCAGGCTTCTCCCTCCAGACACTGCTCCAAGCACAGCTGGGCCAAAAATAGGATCCTGGGAATCCCTGCCTGCAATCCAGCTTCAGGAAAGGCAATGATTGACAGCTGCCCAGGAGGACAGAGAGGTTCTTTAGGGAGTCCAAGTCCACAGGCACCAAGGGTGTCAATCACTCTGGACAGCAAAGTGACCTGAGCAGGTCACCCAGGGAGGTTCCTCCTCTGTTCAGCTGCAGGACTTCCACTCTACAGCCATTCAAACACAAAGCAGTTCAGATGCAGGTGGGAGGAAGAGGCAAACAGCCTCCCCTGGGCCATGGCAGTCAGGCCCTGCAGGAAAGGGATGAGGAATGCTACCAAAAAGATGGTTTGACATGTTCTTTATTGAAGTGAAACGAGCAAATGAAGGTAGAGCTTTCACATGCCTTCCTGCCAAGCCACTTTGGGCCTCTCAGTGCTGATTAGCACAGAGAGTTACATTGCATGCTGCAGCTGGACACCCCAAGCACCTGACACTGACACCAAAGGAGGCAGCAGCAAGGGCAGGGGCCACACCAAACCCTTCCTAAGGATCTGGCATCTTACATTTGACAGCTGGATCATTGCAGAATGAAAGAGAGACACTGCCACACACCCATCACAAACATCAGCACAGGCAACACAGAGCAGAGAGAGAGTAAAAAAAAAAGGAATTTGCTGCCACTCTCCACCAACTGCAAGCTAGAGGTGTGCTGCGGGTGCTCCTGAGCTCTGCAGACACACACACACTGGAATCACCTCCCAGAGAGCCTGAGGAGCTTCTTTCACTCCTGGTAAGACTTCACAAGGAGCCACATGAGCAGCACAGTGATCAGGACAATCATGAAGTTGAGGAAAAGTTCTTGTGTGGATCGCTCCATGATGCAGGAGGAATCAAGGGGAGAGCAGAGGTCAGCAGGCAGAGCACAGGGAGAACTTCAGGGCCTTGCCTGGCACAGTCCTTGAGCTCAACCTTCAGGTCACAGGCTCTTAGGAGGAAAGAAAAGAAGATGTGAAGAGCAAAGGCATGAATGAATCCAGGCTCTGCAGGGGCTCCAGGAGGGCTGGGGAGGGACTTGTGAGGCTGTCAGGCAGTGCTAGGCCTAGGGGAATGGATCCACACTAGAGGAGGGCAGCTGGAGCTTGGCTCTTAGGCACAAGTTGTTGGCCAGGAGGGTGCTGAGCCACTGTGCCAGGTTGGCCAGAGAGGTGGTGGCAGCCCCAGCCCTGGCAGTGTTGCAGGCCAGGCTGGCTGGGGCTGGGAGCAAGCTGCTCTAGTGCCAGGGGGGTTGGCATAGAGGAGCTGGAACCTCCCTGACAGCTCTGGGATTCTATAAGGCAGCAGGACTATTTCTGGGGGTGGAAATCCATGTTGTTTCAGTGGCTAGAAGGCAGGAAAACACCTGGGGATGCCAAGCAGTGAAAGCTCTCCTTGGCAGCTTAGCACATTCTTGGATTGCTCGCATTTGACCAGGAGCATTCTCAGTGTCACCCCAAAATACACTGTGCAGGGGTGGAAATTAGCACTGCTTTCCAGAAGCATTTGCAAGTAAACAATGCCCAAGCTCCATTTCTCCTTTTCAACAGCTACATCTTGTAAATCTACTCCCAGTTGGTAGCTCCTGAAATGCCTCTCTGGGGCTGCACGCTTGATTTTCTACAAGCAACTAGCTGCAAAGCATTGTTTTTCTAAACCCAAATTCTCCATGCTCCCTCTAAAAGCTCAAAGAGAACCAAAGGTTAGACCTCTTCGTGGCTGAGGAACTTCATCAATGTTGTGAGTTAATCCTAGGGCTGAAGGAGTGTTTTCTGAGCAGCTTCTGGCTTTTAGTGCCCATTCAAGCTACCATAGATCACTCCATAATCCCAGCCAAGCTGTACTCCAGAATTCTGCTGGTGGTTACTCCTTGTTCTAATTTGATCCTGGCTGGACTTGATGATCTAAGAGGTCCTGGAAGGGATCTCTGGAGATCAGCTAGTGCAACCCCCCTGCCAGAGCACAAAGCCTAGAGCTAAACGACATAGGAATAAACCCAAAACCTTGCAAAACTTGAGGCATCAGTTCCAGACAGAGAATCTCAACACACAACCAAAAAAAGCTCAGCAGAGGAATCAGATCAGGCTGGAAGATCTGTGGAGCACAGAGAAGCAGCCCTGGGAGCATCCAAGCACAGAGGAGGCTGAAAGAGAAACTGCTTTACTTTGCAGCTTAAATATTAAAAGCCTACTCCATACAGTTCAATCCCTACATTCCCAAGTTGTTTTGCCAGCCTCCTACACCCTCGGACAAGAGCAAATCTGACCTAATAAGTAAGCCAAGTGGTTTTTTACCTTGAGGAGGTAACTGGAGCCCTCTGGTTCTGCCTCTGGACTTTGGGTCACTGCACAGACTCTTCCCTCCAAGCTTCTGCCTGTCTCTCTCCCACTGGCTCTGGATGCCCTGGCCCTGGGTGGGAACTAAAGAAGGCTGAGGGAGGAGAGAGCAACAAGTGCTTTGGCAACCCAGGTGCTGACATCACCCCACAAATATCTTAAAGGGGCTCAGCTGGGCTGCAGGCTTTGCTTCAAGGCTGTTGGTGTGGGCTGATTCTGACCTGGTGCTAGGCACAGCTAGAGCAGCTTGCTCCCTCCTCACCCTCCTGGCCAACAACTTGTGCCTAAGAGCCAAGCTCCAGCTGCCCTCCTCTAGTGTGGATCCATTCCCCTAGGCCTAGCACTGCCTGACAGCCTCACAAGTCCCTCCCCAGCCCTCTTGGAGCCCCTGCAAGGCCACAAGAAGCTCTCCTGGGAGCCTTCTGTGCTCCAGCCTGAGCAATGCCAACTCTCTGAGCCTGTGCTCAGAGCAGAGGTGCTGCAGCCTCTGAGCATCCTCGTGGCCCTTCAGACATCACCCTGCAGCAGTGAAGAGCTGAGCTGCCAGCATGCAGTGTGTGTCTCTGGCAGCTGGAGCCAGGCATCTCCCCTTCCCTGCACCCTTGGCTGAGCTGCACCTTTGGCATGGTGCAGATGCTGCTGGAGGTGGTTCCAAGCTGCTCTGCTTGGAAGTGCTGTGTGGAAAGCATTGACTGGAGACACTGCTGCCATCTGCTCCTCTGAAGTCTCTTCCGGTTCTTCCTGACTGGAAGATGTGTTATCTGCCATCCCCCAGAGCTTTGGGGACCAGAGGACACCTCTTACATGTAGGATTCCTGGCTAAACCATGCATTCCTATTCATTGTAAGTCTTCCCTGGAAGAGAGGGTCAGGGATGCAGGTCAGTAGAGTCTTTGCCTTGGCTTGATGACATTAACAAACCAGGACTTCAGGCACAGGTCCTAGCAGCCAGCTGACACCTAAGAGGCCACTCAGGCTGAATGACATGAGACTGACCTCTGTCAAGCCTGGCTGACAAAAGGATCTCTTAATGCAGGAGGAAGAGCCAGGGAACCATGCTCCTGATTCATGGGCAGGTTTCCTGTGCCCTTAGAGAGGAGCAGCAATCTGTGCCAGGTCACAGAAGCAACTCCTCAAGCCAGGCAGCATGAGAGGGCTGTTGCTTCATTAGCTTGAGCTAAAGTTCAGCTTTCCACCCTAGCAGACTGGCAGGGGCTGGGGTTGGGGATGATTACCTGGCGCTGGCAGCTTGCCTAGCTCGTCTGGGTGTCTGTCTGCAGAAAGGATTGGGTCTGCACCAAGTCTCTCCTGAGATTTGCCAGCAAATGGGCTGGGTGTGAGCAGCCTGAGGGAAGGGGAGGTGCTGGGCAAATGTCAGCCAAGGAGCAGAGGACAAGTGAGCATCTATGTGTGCACAGGATGGGGGGAATACTCGGAGCCAAGGAGCTTGCTTGCTCCTCCCCAAAGGCAGCACTGGGAATGCCTTTGCCTGCTTACCCTCTCCCAAGGGATTTGGCTTGGAAGAAATAGAAGGTCTGGCCCTGGCAGGGCCCTAAGGGAAAGAAGAGTTCATTCAGCTTGGTGGCAAGGAAAAGAGGCCAGGCAGAGGTCTAGCCAAATTGAGGGAAAGTGATGACAGACAAGTCACTGGCTTAGAAAAAGCTGTTGGGTCCAAAGGACTTAAAGAGGTTGATAGGACTCCAGGAAGAACAGGAGTGAACATATCTGGAGATGTAACAGCCAGGGGAAGAGGAAACTCAGGGCACACCTTAGCTCTCTCTGCAGCTCCCTGCTCTTTGTCTTTCCACATGGCTAGGAGCAAATCCTCAGTTCCTGGCTTCCTGGAACTTGAGCTAAGCTCCAGTTCAAAACCAAACCCAAACAAACAGGAGTGTGACAGGATTCAGCTAGTCATCAGTCTGTCAGGGCTGTGTCTCTGCTGCTCCTTCTCTTCTCAACACAGCCTTCAGGCAAACAGAGAGCAAGGGAGTTTCTGCTCCCACTCCTGTTCCAGGCCTCCTGCCCCTCCTCTGCTAGAGCTCTTTGGGCCTTTCTTTGGGTGCTTTGGGGCTGATACACAAAGAAGAGTGTGCAGCTGTGCCTGGCAGAGCAGCAGCAGCAGCTCTGCACACTGCTGATGTGCACAGGGTGGGAGCCCCAGCAGAGGGATCTGTGCTAGCCATGGAGCCACCAGGGATCAGCTGCTCCACTTATGGGCCAGGAAACAGCTGGCAGAGCAGCTTCTGGAATGGGATAAGGGCATTTAATAGGATGCCATCTCCTGGGATTAATGAATTCTAGAATGGTCCAGGTTGGAAGGGACCTTAGACATCATGTAGTTCCAACCCCCTGCCATGGGCAGGGATGCCAGTCACTAGACCAGGGGGCCCAAGGCCACAGCCAGCCTGGCCTTGGACACTGCCAGGGATGGAGCACTAGAAGAACTGTAAGGTCAGTCCTGTGGCAAAGAAGGGCTCTGAAGGAAAGCCACCTCCCTCGGAAGGAATGTCACCTCCCTCGGAAGGAATGTCACCTCCCTCTTTTGCTGCTTTGATCTCTAGTACACAGAGCTGTGCTCTCACCTCCCTCTCTTTCTGGGATGGAAGCACTCAGGCATGCAGGAGGTTAACCTGCAGGCTAAGAGGAAGCTTTGGGGTAAAATGTGGGTAGAAATTCCAGTGCAGATTTGAATCCTGCATTTCTTTCTTTGTAACAGCCCAGTTTTATTCTGTGTTATAGCTGCTTTTTTGGGGGCTGGCGTTACAGATTTGTTTCTCCTCTATCCCACACAAGGATTAGCTTACAGCTCAGAGACCTCCTCCACCTCCAGTAGAGCACTGCCTAATTATAGCTGGAGCTGGCCTTTGGAACAGGCAGCACAGCCTCCCCACACAACATTCCTCTCCTGTCTTTTCCATGAGGAAGGCAGGCATGCTGCAATTGTTCACAGCCACTTGGATGGAGGAACCAAGAGCAAAATGTCTTCAGCAGCACTGAGCTCATCTTGATCCAGAGAACACTCTGCTGTGCTTGCTTGCAGAGGCTGAGAAGGAAAGAGTAAGCCCAGAAGGTTTCCAAAAGACATGGTAGGCAGGGCAACATGAGGAGGCTGATCCATGAGTTCTTGGCATGGAAGACTGAGGCTTAGCTGAGCCTGAAATGAGAGAGGTTCTCTTAACTGTGAGCCTGAGCCCTCTCCTTGGAGCTGTGGCTGAGGCACTGGGTTGGTTTCATTCCTTGCCCTTGTTAAAACAGATCAAAAAGTGGATTGGGATCCCATTCTGGGGGTAGGGATCTTCTGCAGGGTTAGCAGGGAGAGCAAATGGCCTCAAGTTGCCCCAGGGGAGCTTGAGCTTGGATCCAAGGCGGAATTTGTTCCCTGCAAGGCTTGTTGAGTGTTGGCCCAGGCTGCCCAGGGAGGTGCTGCAGTGCCCATCCCTGGAGGGCTTGAAGAAGCATCTAGCTGCTCTCCTTAGGGCCATGGCTTAGTGGCATGGCACTGCTAGGGATGCTGGAGCAGCTCACAGCTCTCTGCTAACCTTAGTGATGCTCTGAAACCATGGCAGAGTCTCTCTGGCTTTCCTGGGCTTCAAACCAGGCCCTAGAGGGAGCTTCTTTGGCCAGCTGGACTATTTCTCTGGGAGCACACTGCAGCTGTAATTTCCAGCAAACATTCACTGCTCCTCTACTGGCATGTTCACATTTGCCCATGAATATATGATAGGAAAACTAAGGAATGGTGCAGGGCTTAGAGATCAGATGGATTTCTGTAAGTGTTCACCACCTCAGTGAGCAGTTCTCATGGAAGGAGTGAGAAATGAGCTGTAAAACATTCCTGCCCAGGAGGAAGATGCAAGAAGAACCTCACTGCAGTGCCTCCTGCCCCAAGCCCTGGGGAGCCCCTGGTGCAGCCAGTGAGCAGTGGGAGCTGCAAGTCATGGAGCTGCTGGCTCCAAGCTGCTTCAACCTCCAGGGCCTGGGGCTGGCTGGAGACTTGCTTAGCTGCAGAGCTAGATGTCCAAGAGGCAGGCAGCCAGGTGGATTCACACAAGCTGCTCATCCATCCCAGCTCTGGCAAGCAAGAGGAAGGCTCTGTGACTGCAGTCACCTGCTGCCACACAGGAGATGTTCTGTGAGCAATGCTAAGCACTTACCAAGCTGCAAATTCCTTTTTAGCCTCATGAACTATTTAGCTTTACCTCAGGACACACAAAGGCATCCCTGAAGTGCACCACTGTCTTCTTCCTGCCAGGCCTTCAGGAGGGCTGAGGGGACCTTCCCCACCACAGAGAAGCCTTCAAACCACTGACAGCAAAACACATTGGGTAAAGAACTGGAGAGGAACCAAGAGAACAGGTATTTGGAGGCTGGCCCAAGCCCACCTGTTGTATCTCTCTGATTCAGCACACCCCAAATTCCTGACCTTCTCTCCATTTCTGATTGCAGTGGGGAGGATGTTTACCAGGAGCAATTGTAACTCGACCTACTTATGCTTTCTTGCTCTAAGAATAGTGTGTTGAGGCTGCTGCTGCCTGCCAGGACTGGCAGCTGCTTCTGAGATCACTAGCAGGCATACTTGAAAGGGTGTTTTCCACTTATGGAGATCTACGAGATGCCTTTTGCCTTTTTGGAGCTTTCACTTCTTGATGGGAAGAAGAAAAATCTTCATTTCAAAGTAATTGTGACCTAAAAAGAGCCTTGCAAAAAAAGCTGCCCCACAGCACCACTCAGCAGCTCTCAGCAAACCATTCCCTGGAGCTCAGCACTCAGCTCTCAGGCTGCAGCCTGGTTGGACTTTGCCAAGCATCCAGGCCTGGATCAGAACTAGTGTGAGCAGCAGAGCAGAGCAGGGAGCATCCTCCTGTGCTCAGCACTGGGGAGCTCACCCCTAGAGTGCTGGGCTCAGGGCTGGGCCCCTCAGGCCAAGCAGGAGCCAGAGGCATTGCAGTGTGTGCAGAGAAGGGCAAGGAGCCTAGGGAGGGCTCTGGAGCACAAGTGTGCTGAGG
>VWZO01005314.1:133926-163016 GCA_013396975.1 Bucco capensis | reverse complement strand
TTGGCCCAGGCTGCCCAGGGAGGTGCTGCAGTGCCCATCCCTGGAGGGCTTGAAGAAGCATCTAGCTGCTCTCCTTAGGGCCATGGCTTAGTGGCATGGCACTGCTAGGGATGCTGGAGCAGCTCACAGCTCTCTGCCAGCCTCAGGGATTCTGTGATGTCCTCTGCAAGCAGAAGGGCAAGACACTCCCAGACTGTAAAAGGCAAGAGCCTCTCCTCCTCTCAGCTCTCTAGGACCCATAGATCTAAAAGCTCCCAAGGGGACTTAAGAAAATCACAGAGAGAATGCTAAATAAACGTGACTCCAAATGCTGCTTTGGTTTCCAAGGGCTCTGAGCTGGCACCTAGGTGAGCATTGGGTTTCTTTTCTTCAGAGCTCTTTTGTTTCACGTACAGAGGAAATAAACCAGTGCTTTTCCAGAGAGCAGTGTGAGAAGATGCTTGCAAGTGGGCCCAGAGTCTCTTTTTCCCCTTTGAAGTGCCTTAGATGATATTTCCAAGTCAAAAAATTGCCAGAGAAGGCAATTTCTTCAGAAGTGTCCTTTGAGTGAGAGATAAAAGTGATGCCCAGCAGGTAGAGGCTACCAGCACTCAAAGAGAAGATGAACTCCCAGCAGGAGCTGTGAAGCTCACTCCCTCTAGTTCTGCTACTGTGTAAGACTGCACTGAAGCAATAAATGCACTCCCTCTGCCTGTTATTCAGCATTCCTTGCCTAATTCTCTGCTGCTGAGGATGTTTTCCCTGAGCACAGGACTAGGCCTTGACCTGCTCCATGCACTGACCAAGCTCTATCAAGAGGTGACACATTTGGCCATTTCTGCAGCCAAGGGAACACATCCCAGAGCTGGGGAAGCTGCACCAGTTTGGACCTCTGGGAATCAGGTTCCCAGGGTTAGCAATGAACTTCTGGAACATCAGTGAGCATTCCACAGCATCCTGAAGGCTGGCAGAGAGCTGTGAGCTGCTCCAGCATCCCTAGCAGTGCCATGCCACTAAGCCATGGCCCTAAGGAGAGCAGCTAGATGCTTCTTCAAGCCCTCCAGGGATGGGCACTGCAGCACCTCCCTGGGCAGCCTGGGCCAACACTCAACAAGCCTTGCAGGGAACAAATTCCTCCTGCTATCTCCCCTTCTGCTACCTGGGAAACTTGAGTTTGGGAGATCAAGTGACTGTGCCCAGGCAGCTAGATCCTGTGGCAGCCTAAGCCTCCCTGGCTCAGCTCCTGGGGGGCTGCTGGCTCTCAGCTGGGCTGCTCAGATCAAGGCAGTTTCTTTGTGTTATCTGAGAGGCTGTAATAAAATAGCTTATTTCCATGCTTTCTGAGTCACCTGTGCTCCAGGCAGCCCCATGGTGCTGGCACTGCAGGCAGAAAGCCAAGCAGCCTGGCCTGGCTCCTGCTTCCCCAGAGCAGCCCACAGCAGGCAGTGTACCTTTAATACTCCAAGTTAACTAAGTGTTGCTGATGCTCTCTGATCAATAAAAGCCTTCCAAAGTGTTCCCAGTGGTACAGAACTGAGCAGGGAGAAGTTTATCTCGAGGCAACTCAAGTTTTGTATCCAGAATATGCTGAAGCTTCAGCATGAATAATTCACTGCCCCTCTAAAATATTCATGCCACTGGTTGATGGCTTCTGGCTTGCTTAGGCTTGTTGCAAAGATGTTGACTGGAGGCAAGGATAGATCTTATTTCTGATGGGGGAAAAAAAAAAGCTTTGAAAATAGTCTAACACCTTTGCAGTTGAAAGTCTTTCCCCAGACAGGGAGTTCTGAGTGAAATGTGCTGTCTGCAAGGCAGCACTGCTGAGGAGAAGGAGCTGAAGCTCAGAGGAGAGCAGAGTGAAGGCACTGGCAAGAGCTCTGGCTGCTGTTTGCCCCAGGAGGATGCTGAGAGGCTGCAGAGGGCAGGCAGAGCCCAGCTCCAGCACCTTGCATGCTCTGTAGCTGATGGGTAAAGGTTTAGGTGCAGCCTCAAGCTAAAGAGGAAATGCTGTACTATCCCAGCTCATCAGATCCTCAGCAGCTCCAACACTTCAACTGCCAAGAGGCTGTGCTCTGGTGAAACACCTAGGAAAGGCAATGTTCCTTGGGAGAATCTGCTGAATGTCTTTTGCTATTGCTAAATAAAATCAGGTCAGATCCTTGCTGAATTCCTTTGCCTGACTAAACTACAGCACAAAGCACTCTGCATCATTTAATTGCCAGGATCTGCAGAAGATGTCCTAGCTACTCCTGAGGGCAAAGCTCAGTCATTAGCAGAATTCATCTGGTCATAAAAGGAGGACCAATTTTGAGCAATAAAGAAATTCCAGCTTACCAAAAGAAACCAACCAGGAGCCAACTCTTTAGCTGCTGCAAGTTTTATTCTTTTGTAACCCTCACACACCTGGGCTTGTACAAACCAATAAAAAAATGAGGTGAAAACTGCATCCTTGTGGGTTTTTAATCATTTACTGCAGATATGAAGAGGGAGAGGAGAACTGCCAATGGATCTACTCAAGGTTCCAAGCTTTTTGCTGTCTCATCCAGAAAGAAAACCCCACTCAGTTCCTCTTGAACAGAACCAGGGCCTGGCTCAAGGGAATGCACCAAAGAGAGCCCTGAGAAAAGAGATTCCAGACCCCACATCCTCACCCTTCCCTTCTCAGCAGGACCCAGCACACAGCACAGCAGCTCCTGCTGCTCCAGGGAGTGCAGCAGCAGACAAGCAGCTGGGTGGAATGGAAGCAGCAAATCCTCCTGTGGAGGGATGAAGTCCAGCAGCTGTGGGATATGGCTTGAGGAACTGGCTCCTGTCAGGAGCCAAGGGGCTGCTGCACAATGCTCTCTGAAGGTAGCAGGCACTGAGGTGTGGGAAGCACAAAGCCCTCAGCTAGTATCTTGCAGATTTAGGTCCCTAATGCAGTATAAAACATATTTGCTCCACTTAGTGAGCCAGGAGCTTGTTTTGCCTTAGTTTTTCCCCCCAAGCACTTGCTGTTAATGAAGCACTTAAAAACAAGTGTCTGTCACTTCTCAGAGACTGCACACAAATACTACTTTGTCTTCTCCTAGGGCCAGATTTTCTGCAAGGGTTAATCAATAAGAGTTTCACTGGTTGAGGCTCTGGCCTTCCAAGTCTCTGCAGTGCATTAAAATCAGAGCAGCATGGCACATGCCTGGGCAGCACAACAACTCTCCAGATGAATCCTGGAGGGAAATTTGGCAGTTAAAGGAAAACCAAAGCCTTCTGTTGTGAGCTGCTGCCATGTCTTCAGTCAGCACTGAGCACCACAGTGTCTCCCCTGCTGAAGTGCACAGTGATGCTGGCACTTGGGCTGCTGTTCTCCTCCAGCTTGAGGGCAGCATTGTCCAGGCCAGAGCTGCTGCTGGGCTGGGGCAAGGAGGTGGCTTCTGCTGTCCCAGTGGGAGTGGAGCAATACAAGGTGAACCCCACCATGATGATCACAAAGGACAGGATATAGAGACCTGAAAACTGGCAGAGAAAAGCAAGAGGTAAGTCTTGTCCCATGGCAAATCATCTCAGTGCTGCCTTGTGAATGTCAAAGCTGCCTTTCCTTCCAAAGGTTATCTGAGCAAGGCTTAGCACCACAGGCTGGACTGGCTCTGAACATCAAGCTCCAACAGCTCCAGTCCCAGCATCACACCCCTGCAGGGATGGGCACTGCAGCACCTCCCTGGGCAGCCTGGGCCAACACTCAACAAGCCTTGCAGGGAACAAATTCCTCCTGACATCCAATCTAAACCTCCCCTGGAGCAACTTGAACTTTCCCTGGATTTTTTTCCTCCTTCTTTTTCATTTCCAATACTGCAGGCACTTCAGCCTCAGACACTGATTTCCCTGGTACCTGTGCAGCTTGTGTCCCCACACTCCCTCTCAAGCTTAGACTCCTTTTCCTGGAGGGCTGTACCTCCATCTAGTGTCTGTGTCTGCAGCACACTGCCTTCTGCAGGAGTTCATACAGCACAAGCCTTTGGAGACTAGCACCCAGCAGCCAGCTCCTTCTGTGGCAGCACCAAGCCAAGCACTGTGCCCCAAGCCTAGAGCCTTGCCTGGGCTTCTGGGGAGCCAAGCGCAGGCCCTGGCCCTTGGCCTTGCTGAAGCTCATCCCATGGCTCCAGCCTCTCCAGGTGCCTCTGCATTGCTCCCTAGGCTCCAGCAGATCAACTCTCCCTCCTAGCCTGCTGTCAGCTGCACACTCCATCTCCTCACCCAGATGAGTGACAGAGATTGAACAGAGCTGAGCCCCAACCTGAGCTCTGGGGAACCCCACAGGTCCCCTGCCAGCAGCTAGAATGAACTCCACTGCCCACCAGTGAAATAAATAGGCCTTCATTTTCAGAAACAAACCTGACCTAGAAGCTTCTGGCTTTCCATAATGCTGAAGAGAAAGCAACCACATGGAATAACACAAATTAAGTTCTTAAGCAAAGTTCCTAAGCTTCTCACTAAGTCCTTCCAGTCACCAAACAAGAGACTTCATTACTCCAATTGCTGTAATGAGCTAGGTTCCCACTAATGATTCTGGATCAACCACAGGGAGAGGATGAGAGGACATATCCCTGCTGATGGAGCTCTGCCAACCGTCAGCAACCCAAGCTGCAGCAAGGCCCAGGGGCTTTGAAGAATGTGATGCTTGCTTTTTCATTTCAGAGTAGAAATGCCACTGAAATGACAGGCAAAGAATGAAGGTGCTTACCTTATAGAAGAAGAGGAAGAGGCCAAAGAAGAGGCTGTAGAGGTCTGCAGTCAGGATGCCCAGGTTGACCGAGGTTGCACTGGTGACTTTGATCACCACTGGCATGAAGCTGTACAGCCCAAACATGCAGAGGGCAAAGGCTGTGAACAGCAGTGCTGCAAAACAAGGTGCAGGACATGCAAAGAGGGAATTACAGCAGCAGTGCTGCAAAACAAGGTGACAATTTACTCTTAAGGCACAAAACAACCATTTGGAACGCCAGCGATGTCCAGATGCCTCCAAACCTTCCCTTTTTGTCTGTCAGGATAAGGTCTCCTAGAAGATCTGGGAATGTTAATGGAAGTAAACACTGAAGGAAGAAATACTTCTTTCCCTGTATAGCAAAAAGGACTGTATCCATACAGAAAGCTCTTGCTCTTTCCTAGTGAGGGTAAGAGCTGGCTGAAGAGATGGAGAGTCACACTTTGTAATAACCTACAGTTCTGTTGCAGTCAAAATGGGTCATAAAACCCATTTCTCCAGTGTTTCCTTTAGGAAAGACAACAGAAGTGTTCCTGGGATGTTCCAACACCAAACATCTTTGTAATTCCCATAGGTTTCACTTATTTGATGTTCTATGTGAAATGCAGAACACCTCAGCTCAGAGGTCTGAATGTTCAGCCTTTGCCTCTTTGCTCAGCTGCTGCTTAAAATCCAGAGAAAGAAAAGCAAATCCCCAGCATTCAAAGCCTAAATGATGATCATTCCCCATTGTTCTGTCAGAAAAACACATTATCTTGTCATGCACATACCAATTTTCCAGTTCCATGGGATTCTCATGATCTCCTTGTGCTCCACAATGGCTCTAGAGTTAGGGAAAAAGAGAGGAGACAGTCACAGAGAGAAATAAAATCATCATATTCAAACAGAGAATTGAATCACCAAAATCTCTATGAAACATTCTGATTCAGCCTTTCATTTTTTGGTTGGATTTTCTTTAGTGTCACTGAATGACTTTTAAGCCCAACATCCAGCAAGCATGACAAAAGCCTTGTCTGAAAGGCAAAGGCACTTGGATTTCACTCTTATGCCTTCTTCCCAGGCTTGTTCATCCTGCAGAGACTCAGTTTTAGTTGCAGAAATGAGGGACACAGAATTCATAAGATGGATTTAGGTGTTATCACAGACTTGTCAGGGCTGGAAGGGACCCCAAAGCTCCTCTGGTGCCATGGGCAGGGACCTTGCTCCCAGCGCCAGGCCTGCCAAAGTGCCAGGGCTGGGGTAGCCTGGGCCAGGGTCTGTGCTTTCTAACAGGGTTATTTGTAAGAGGATATACATGGCTGCATTTTAAGCTGAAGCTTACTATGGAAGACCTCCTGCTAAGCATTATCTCCTGACCTTTTTCCACGTGGAAAATCCCTGGGGAAATAGATCCCTGTGGACAGTGCTCAGCATGCTCCCTTCACAGAGCTATGCCAATGTCCCAGGTGTTCAGTGGCAGGGTTCGAGCTTTAGAGTGATTGTACTCAAAGCAGTGCCCATGGGAAGGAGCTAAAACAACACCACAACCCAAATTCAAGTGGGAGGGCTCCCACACAGGCCAAAAACTGGATGTCAAGCAGAGAATTAACTAAGTAACAACAAGAAGCAATCATCTGTAGAACAGTCTTAATTAGGTGTAAAATAAAGAGGAGGTCCTTACAGCTGTAGAGCGCTGATAACAGTGCCAAACAAGCCCACCATGCCCAGAAACTCCACTCTGCTCAGATTTTTCACAATGTACTCCTCACTCACATTAGAAATGGCATACAAAGCAGCACCAAGAAGCACTAAGACATCTCCAATCACCACGTCACTACCTGTACAGAGATATTAATGCACAGTGAGGGTGATGCTGCACAACACTTGCACACTTCCCTTGCAAAGACAAGCCCATTTGTCTCTGACACCTGTGTCTGCCAGGGGAAAGGCAAAGGAAACCTCTCCTGTGTGTGCAGCTGAGTGGCTCGGTGGCTGAGCACAGACTTTGCTAGCTGCTCACCTCACCCTGCAAGGTCTGTGATGAGCTAAACCCAGCATCTAAATCTCCTGCTGCTTAAGGCACTGCTGCAGAGCCTGGTGCAGTTCTCCATCTGCTGAGCTGAGGCACTTTAGGTCATTCCCTGTTAGGGATGCTCTCCACCTTCCTGAATCTTGTCCCCACTGGTTGCACTCTCAAGTCTTGCTAAAAGCAGTCTCTTGATCTCAAGGGGACCTGCACTCAGCTGCAGGTGTAGGACAGGTCTTAGTGAGCACTGCAGCTGGCTGCTATCATGTATCCTGCTGGGATTGACTTTTCCAGTGGGCAAAAGGCACTCCCTGGGAGACAATAACTCATCAAGTCAGTGCCATTAGGCATCAGCTAAACAGCAAGAGGATCACTGTTGTTTCAACCCTTGAGTTGATGGAAAATGAATGTCCTTCTCTGAGCCAGCTGGCAATCACTAAGAAAACTTGTCTGAAATGTGTGGTAAAGCAGGAGCAAGGGTATCCAGGTCAGCAAATAAAGCACACACCTGTCCAAAAGTCTCAGGGAAAGACTCTTCTCCCTCAGGATTGAGATCCTTGTACTACATAGCACTAAAGCTGAGCCTGGCTTGATGTCTGATCTAATGAACACTCCAAAATCACACCAAACAGGCTGCCTGATGAAGGCAGTGCCCTGAAATTTACCCTCTCTGACATGGATTGATTTAGGCATCTGGCACAGGGAAGAGCAGACCTGCCTTTATCTGCAGCCTGCTAGATCCTGGTCCCCTGAGGCCCCAGGAAAGCCAGCATCCTGCCCATATCTCCTCTAGCTCTCTCATAGGAAGCCCCTGCTTTCCAGGCTGTGACCTCTGGGCCATTTCTGTTGGGTCTGGCCAAAGCTACCTGTGAGCAGTCAGCTGCTGCTGAGTAACTTGATTTGCTGTTTGTGCTCATAGAACACTGCAAATGAGAGCAGTGTGGCTGCCAGCAGGCTGGTCCCATGTCAGCAAGGCCAGGTTTGCCAGGAGAGCTAGCACCTTTTACCATGATGAGAAGTGAACAAGCTCTCCAGCAGGAGGCTTTTCCTCAGCTCTGATGTACAGCAGCAAAACTGAAGCTTAACCCAAGTGTTTCTCTTCTAAGGTAGAAGAGATCAATCCAAACCTGCAAGCAAAGAAATTCCACAGCTCCCTAGCAAATCAGCATCTACTTGGCCACTACCTTCTTGGGCAAGACACACAAATAGCAGTTTCTCTTGTGCTCTTCTCTCTTAAGATAAAACTATGCCCACTGCCTCTGCATCTGCCCCTCTTTCTCCTTGCCAAGTGAGCCCACCACAGGCACTGTGTCTCCACTCTTCCCCCCCACTGCAATCAAGGACTCCTTACCTTCACTCTCCTGCCTCCCTGCCAGAATGTCTGCACCCACCATGGTTCCTACCCCCAGCAAGCAGACAGCCACAGCAAGGAAATGGATCAGCCTGTACCTCGCCCGCAGCACGAACCACGACAGAGCCATCAGCACAGGGATCCCAAAGCAGTCCAGCAGCTGTGTGCACACAGAAGGGTCTGAGTTAGGAGCCCACCTCACACCTGGCCTCTACCAGCCTGGCAGCAAGTCTACAGGAGCTTACCTTTTGTGTCTCTCACATGTTCCTGAGAGCTACAAAGCAAAGCCAGTGAATTCATTTCAAAGAGGAGACATTTGATCAACAAAAGCATTTTGCAGCTGAAGGAGGATCTGAGAGAGAAGCCAGCCCTCTCCTGCTAAGAGGGCACTGATCTAGAAACCCTTCCAGTGATGGATCTAATCACACAGGCTGGCAGAGAGCTCTGAGCTCCTCAAGCCCAAGCATCCCTAGCACTGCCATGCCACTAAGCCATGGCCCTAAGGAGAGCAGCTAGATGCTGTGAGTTTCAACCTGACCCCAGGCTTTTTTCTCCATCTTACCTTTAGTCTAGGCTCAAGAAACACCTTCTAATATCTTCTCCTAATTCTGCTGTACCTCAGAAATAACACAAGGTGAGGAAGCAGAATGTTTACCCCCTGCTAGTAGACATCTCTTATACTCTTTGTTAAGTAAGCTCTCGCCTCCCTGTCCATCGAGTTGTTCCCATGCAGCTTTCCCAGCCTCAAGCAGTTTGTCAACGCAAACTAAAAGCATGGAAGAAAAACCTGTAACTAGAAACCTTCTTCATGAGGATAAGGGAGTAGTAAAAAACAAAGCAGGAGCTCTTTCAGCAACACCAGGTGGGGAATTGCTCCATCCAGACCAAGAGCACAGCACAGAGCTAACAGCATCCTGCTTAGAGGACTGGCAGCCAGGACACACAGGCACTCCCTGGCAATCTGTTGCAGGGGACAATTAGCCTCAATTACAGGCAGCAGAAATCTGATTTCCAGCTACAGGATCTTGCCCTGCCCTTCATCTACTACGTGACAGAGCTCTTCGGTGGAAAATGTTCTCTTGTGGACAAAATGAAGATGAAAGAGGTGCAGAGCTGAATGAATTGTGTCAATGGAACCACTCAAAAGAATCAAGTTTATTTATTTATTCAGGTTTTATGACCTTTGCAGGAGTGCTGCACTCCTGATTACTACTGCCAGCAGAGCCTCAGCATATTCATCTTGTTCAGTTCTAGCCTGGATTTTCACAAGGGAAAAACCAGACAAGCTGGTGATTTGATTTACAAAGGCTTTGATTCCAGCCACACTGGTCACAGGAGGCTTTCAAGGTAGGGTGAGTAAATTATTAAAAGATGTTTTAATACATAGTTAATAAATGATCCTAGACTGCTGGAGGTCATTGGTTTGCTTATAATTGCCAGATCCAGGCAGCTTTGTAAGCAAGAAAGCTTCACAGCTCACCCTGCTCACAAGGCTCCCTTAGGGCAGCTCCCAGCTGAGCCCCAGGGGCTCATCCTGCTCTTCTGGGCACTCTTAAGAGCTGATATGGAGGAGTTGAAGAAGCATCTAGCTGCTCTCCTTAGGGCCATGGCTTAGTGGCATGGCACTGCTAGGGATGCTTGGGCTTGAGGAGCTCGGAGCTCTCTGCCAACCTCAGGGATTGTGTGACACCAGCAGCAAGAAGTAATTGCCTCAGCCACACAAATAGAGCTCAGTTGTAGACTAAAGCCATCTTCTTTATTTACAGAGAAATAAGAGCTGCAAGCCCAATGTTATCTCCTTCAAAATCTCCCAACCCCTTCTGTGCAATCCTGCTATTTGGGTAACTACAGGAAAATCAGTTCTGCTTCTGTGTGAGAAAATACATGGAAGTTCCCTGCTGAGCTGGGAAAAGTTCTCTCTGACAATAGCTTTCTGGCAACTGGACAGGACAATCTCATCTAGCTATTCTTTCTTAATTTCTATGAAAGAAAGCATGGGAATAGCTTTAGTGCTTCTGAGACCTTGGATCAAAGTCCTGGCTCTCTGAGCTGTAAAGGATATGATCAGACAGTGTCTCCAACATCAGCTTAACCTGCTCTTGAGACTGACATGTCTCCCTCTGAAAGCTTTGATCACTCAGGCACTATCTGTGAAGAAATGGAAGGCCTCATGAGGCTGAACACATGAGGCTGAAGTGGGAGTGTGACATGAATAACCTGCCAGGAACACATTGCTGGTCTTGAGCAGTACAAGAAGTCAGTGCAGGTCTCCAAAGGGAGCCCAGAGCACAGCAGTTTATTGCTTTACAGGTCATGCTTTTAAACATTAACCCTTGTTCCTTTGACTCTGACACTCCAGACTCTCCCAGCTAACAGCCAGCCCTGTGGAGTAGGTTATTTTGACACTCAGGTCAGCAGGGCCACTGATCCAGCACTGGGAAGAGCAGGCACAGGCTGGCACAGCTGCAGACACACTCCTGTGCTGCTGCACTGCCTCCTCTCTTGTTCCAGCAAGTGTGGAGCCACACACTGGCACTGCTCCCTGACAGCCCAGCCAAAGGCAAGGTTCACTCTGACTCTGCTCAGTGCTCTGGGCCAGTTTGCTGCAGGGCTCTGGCTGTGCAGGCCCAAGAGCATGCAGCTGAGGCAGGAGGAAGGCATGAGGGCTGTGCAGGGTGACAAAGGCCAGCCTTAGCCCTCCTGCCTGCAGAGCAAGTGCAGAAGAGAAGATTGATCCTAGTACAGCAACACAGCACCAAGCACTGTCACTGCACAGGATGCCTCCTGCCACTTGAGGAGCCTGGCAAGCTGAGCTCCCTTCCATCTCTCCCAAAAGCCTCACTGCATGCTCAGCAGCACCAGCTCCCTATTGCATGTTACACCTCACAACAACTCCCACAGCTTCCAGGACTAGGCAAGAGATCTAGCTCCCTCTGAGCAGCAAGAGCCTCTGCTGAGTGAGGGTTATCTGGTCATAACTCTCTATTTTGCCTGAGGAGAACTGAGTGAGTGTCAGCAAAACCTCAGAAGTGCTTTGTATCCAACCTCCCCTCCTCTAGTGTGGATCCATTCCCCTAGGCCTAGCACTGCCTGACAGCCTCACAAGTCCCTCCCCAGCCCTCTTGGAGCCCCTGCAAGGCCACAAGAAGCTCTCCTGGGAGCCTTCTGTGCTCCAGCCTGAGCAATGCCAACTCTCTCAGCCTGTGCTCAGAGCAGAGGTGCTGCAGCTTCTGAGCATCCTCGTGGTCCAAAACAGTACAAAAAGCAGCAGCTGAAGAAGAGAGATGAGTGCTTACCTGCACACTGGTGAGGGTTGTGTACTGGTAGGCTTTTACAATCATGTAGTTGGCTTCCACATCAGCCAGGCCCAAGAAAACATACTTCCACCACCTCTGTTTCAAGATTTGCCAAAGGCTGTCACTGCCTGTGGAGAAGCAAGCATCAGTCAGCAGGTGTTTCTTGCCAACCAAATGGTGCACAGCACTCTTGCTTTCTAGAAGCATAAAGTGACACTGAGTTGTTTGATTTGTGGTTGCACCTGCTCAAGGCTAAGGTCATAACAAAATGTAGCCTGGGGGGAAGGCAATGCCTTTAGGCACTAGGTGACAGCCTAACAAGTCCCCCCCTCAGCCCTCTTGGAGCCCCTGCAGAGCCTGGATAGCCTCTGGGAAAGAAGCTTCTTACAAAAAAGCCTATTTTCCCCTAATATAACATAGACTTCCAAGCCAAAGAGCACATCATTTTAGACAAATGGAAAATGAAATCAAATTCAATGCATATTCCACCTGCAAAAATCACCTCCATGGGTTATTACAAAGCAAGAACTTGAACAAAACTACAAGGAGTACTGAGCCCTTTAGTTTCCAAACCTGAAGGGAAAATGTAGAAGAGCAAAAAAGATGATGAAGCAGAACCTCCCCTCCCCTGTTTCACATACCAGTCCTAAATGCCAGCATTGTTGTATAAACTAGAAGCAGCAAAGAATAGTTGATAAAGCTCTGAAACATTGGAGTGTTCACTTGGTAATGCTCTGCCAGGTACTGGCTGGTGACAGCAGTGCCACAGATGAACAAGGAGAGCATCTGACCCAGAACTATTGTTTTCAAAATATGCCTGTGAAGACAAAAAAAAAAACAACAAACAACACCAAACACCACAGTAAAGCTTAGAATTCAACATTCCAGTTTGTTAAACAAACATTTGCCAGCTGTAGAGAGAAAATGCCATTTATTAGACTGCCACTTGGTTCTTGTGGTCCTCCCTCTCCAGGTTCTGATCTACTGGGAGCAGGGTTTTGCCTCCCCAGAAGATCAGGTCTAGCCTCACAAGAGCCAAAGCTCCAGGGATGGAGACTGCAAGGCTCTGCAAGTAGGAGAAGCTCCCCAGGAGCCCTCAGGGTGCCAAGCCTAGGCTGGGCTGCAGCAAGGGCAGGGAGGTGGTTCTCCCTCTCTGCTCCACTCTGGGGACACCTCCCCTGGAGTGCTGGGGCCAGCTCTGGAGAACTCCTCTGAAGATCTCCTCAGAGCCTTCTCTTCTCCACAATTCATTTAAAACAATCTGTTTGACCCTCTAAAATTGGAAAGCAACCCTTCAATCCTACTGGTTTCATGTTGCAAGACAATTCCTTCTGAATGCTGGGAAGCCCTGAGTTTCCATCCTTTCCAGCACTGGCATGATTGATGCCTGTCATTTGCTGCATTAATAATGTAGCATCATTTTTGGAAAGAGATGAATAATTAACTTCTCTGTGACAAGACTTGCTCCTCTCTGCTCTTTTTCTAATGCACTAGCTCTCTTTGGGCTCTGGGATGACTCGAGGGACATGGTCTGAACTGGCCTCTTGGAGAGTCGGAGGGGTTTGGCTCTTTTTTCTGCAGGGTAGCTGGCTGCTAAGCAATTCCTCCTCCTCCTCCTTCAGCCAGCACGCCTTTGCCAGCTCTATCCATGGCTAGGAGCAAAACTAGGCAGCACTCTTCACAGAGAGACTTTCCCTGCACTTCAGCTTGAAGGACTGAATCCTTCCTGCAGGTGCCAGGAGGCAGGGGAGAGGGGAAAGGGAAGAGATGATTTCAGCTGAACAGGCTCACATTGTCATAAGAGTGCTTAGAACACAGATTGAACAGGACTAGCAGATAGCTCAGGACAGGAAGAAAAGCCAAACACAACTTATTTTTGCACAGGAGAGGCTCCTGGCTAGTTCAAAAGTTCCTGTCTTGCCTTGTTTTTTGGCATTCAGGGCAGACAAGAGGAATGAAAAGCGCAAAGCTTGGAAGCAAAAGAGAAAGGCAAAGGCATGCTTTGCTCTGGGACAAGCCTCTGCAGATAGCTGCATGCAGGCCAGGCAGCAGCCTCCAGCTAGGAGCCAGCTTGTCAGCCAAGGACACCTGATGCAATAGCTTCAGAGAGACCAAACCCAGAGCTCCAAACAAGAGCCCTGGAAACAGGGATTGCTTCCTTCCCTGATGGACACTGAAGTCAGAGGAGCTAGTTCTGCTCTCAGGCAAGGCAGCACTCACCAGCATCACCTTTGGGATGCAGCTGATGCTTGCACAACTTGGCAGGGTTTTTCCCCTCAAGTTTTCCATGATCAACCCAGTGCTCCCATTTTAACTGCTATACTGGGATGAGTCTTTGTCCTAAGCTGATTCAGCAAAGCAAGGAAAGGGGATACCTGTCTTTCTGGACTCCACACCTCATCTCAGCTATTTGGTTCTGGTATCTTCTCTACCCTCCACCACCACCAATGTTGATGAAAGAATACAGAGCAGATAAAAGTTCAGAAAAATATGGAATAGAGCAAACTTCTAAAAAAAAATATGAAAGCAGAAAAATATTAAGCCAGAGTTACTACAAAAGTCACCCTGCTGCTCTCACCCCTGCCAGGGCATGGCCTGAAAGGCTCCCCTGAAGGATCCATGCTTCGCTCGGCCCCGCTGGCCGCAGCAGCGCTGCTCCAGGCCGGGCTCCCCACGGCTTGGCACGGCGAAGCCACAGCATCCTACCCGCGCTACCGGCCAACGCGCCGAGAACACCAACACTGCTTTCCCCTGCCTTCGCTTCCTCCCTCCCTCCCTCTCTCCCGCGGGAAGCGACTCTGTTCCAGGGCACGGCCGCGGGGCCGGCGCTGCGCGGCTGGCTCCACGTGGAGACCAGGGAGGGGAGGGGGGACCGCGGCCGGGGACTCACCAAGTGCAGAGCTTGGCCCCGAGAAGCGCTAGCAGCCCGCGCGGAGAGGCCCCGGGAGGCTGCTGGGCCTCGGGACGCTGCTGGGCCTCGGCAGCAGCGGGCGGCGGGGCCCCATCCGCAGGCAGCTCCATGCCGCGGCGCTGCCCCGGCTCTGCGGCCCGGCGGACAGGCAGCGGGCGCGCTGCGCAGGCGGCGGGCGGTGCCCCGCGGCACGGAGGAAGGAAGGAGGAGACGCGGCCCCGGGACGACAGGAGAGAGCTCTGCCCGCAGCTGCCGAGCCGAGCTTTTTGCCCGCCGAGGGGCCGCCCCAAGGAGGGGCATGGCTCGTCCTGGGGCAGGGAGGGGGACGGAGCTCTGTTGCCTGAGCCGGGATGCTCCTCGTGTTCCTTCCCCGTGGCGAGCTCCGCCCCGCAGGTTTGCTGACACCTTCTGGGTGCAGGTGAGAGCTGAGCGGAGGAGCAGCAGCGAAGAGCTGCTCCAGAAGTGCCAGCGCCGAGTTCACAGCATCACAGAACCATAAAGGTTGGCAGAGACCGCTCAGCTCCTCAAGCCCAAGCATCCCTAGCAGTGCCATGCCACTAAGCCATGGCCCTAAGGAGAGCAGCTAGATGCTTCTTCAAGCCCTCCAGGGATGGGCACTGCAGCACCTCCCTGGGCAGCCTGGGCCAACACTCAACAAGCCTTGCAGGGAACAAATTCCTCCTTGCATCCAAGCTCAAGCTTCCCTAGGGCAACTTGAGGCCATTTGCTCTCCTCCTGTCCCTGCTAAGCCTGCAGCACAGAGCTACCCCCAGCTCACTGCCAGCTCCTTGCAGGGAGCTGCAGAGAGAGCTCAGCTCTGCCCTGAGCCTCCTCTGCTCCACACTAAGCAAGCCCAGTGCCCTCAGCTGCTCCTCAGCACACTTGTGCTCCAGAGCCCTCCCTAGGCTCCTTGCCCTTCTCTGCACACACTGCAATGCCTCTGGCTCCTGCTTGGCCTGAGGGGCCCAGCCCTGAGCCCAGCACTCTAGGGGTGAGCTCCCCAGTGCTGAGCACAGGAGGATGCTCCCTGCTCTGCTCCTGCTGCTCACAATAGCTTTGCTCCAGGCCAAGCTGCTGTTAGCTTTCTTGGGCCCCTGGGCACTCTGCTGCCTCCCCTGCAGTCAAGCAGCAGAGATGTTAGATTTTATAAAGTCCTGGGGAGAGCTTTTTCTGAGTGATAGTGTACATGCTGGTTACTCATAAATGTTGAGAAAGATGCAAAAGGTTCTACAGGAGACCACAGGAGCTATGAGAAACATAACAGTAAGCTGCTCAATACAAAAAGATGCCTTCTGGCTGCACCCACCTCCTCTGTGCTGCTGGGGTAGGGCTGCTGTCTCTACCAAGTCAGAAGTAACTAGTGATATCTCAAAGGACAGGGTGGCTTTGCACCCAGTCCAAACACAGCTCCCTCCAATCTTTACTCTTCCAGCACTGACATCAACAGAGATGATATTGAAAGATATTTAATGGGCAAGCTGGAGATAACGGCTCCAAACCATCAGCTATGTCTTGGGAAGGCAGACACAATAATGCCCAAGGACCATCAGAATGTAAATCTACTTAGCACATATTGATAGCAAAACTGTCCCTGAGATGAAGGAAACTGTTCTTCAACACTCTGACAGCTTGCTTTCTCTTACGAGAAGAGTGGTTTCATGGGATAACCTTCAACACCTCTGGCAGTGCAGCCACAGCCTGCAATAATGCCTTTAACAGGCATCTACTGCTCTTTGGACCAAACAGAAGAGTTTGGACCTTTTTTTTTGTCACAGAGGACTTGAGCATCTGCTGCCTGCTATGTAATGGGACACTCATCTGCCTTCTGTAATGGAGCCCCAGGACAGGAAAGAGCTGCAGGGGCTGCAAGGTGTCCAGAGCAGGGCCACGAGGATGCTCAGAGGCTGCAGCACCTCTGCTCTGAGCACAGGCTCAGAGAGTTGGCATTGCTCAGGCTGGAGCTCAGGAGGCTCCCAGGAGAGCTTCTTGTGGCCTTGCAGGGGCTCCAAGAGGGCTGGGGAGGGACTTGTGAGGCTGTCAGGCAGTGCTAGGCCTAGGGGAATGGATCCACACTAGAGGAGGGCAGCTGGAGCTTGGCTCTTAGGCACAAGTTGTTGGCCAGGAGGGTGCTGAGCCACTGTGCCAGGTTGGCCAGAGAGGTGGTGGCAGCCCCAGCCCTGGCAGTGTTGCAGGCCAGGCTGGCTGGGGCTGGGAGCAAGCTGCTCTAGTGCCAGGGGGGTTGGGAGAGAGGAGCTGGCAGCTCCCTGCCAGCCCTGATACTTCTATGATCTACCCAGTAGCTGTGGCTGGATCCCCTTGTCTCCCTTTCTGACTGATGCTCAGAGCCATAGAGATGCAGATAAGTGTCAGTGGCAAGTCTGTGCTTTCCAGCAATTGGCTTGGACCTCTTGGTCCTCCAGCTGAGATTTCCCCGGCCTTTCACTGCCCTCCCGTGGATAGTGCTGCTTCTCAGCCAAGGAATCTTCCTTTCCTTCAAGGCTGGAACCTTCAGTAGATAAGAAGAGAACAACATGCCAGTAGCAGCATTCCAGGGTTTAAACAGTGAGCATCTCAAAACATCTTTGAGTGAATCCTGCAACACTAGAGAGCTTTCCTTTGGAGCTCAGACACATTCCAGGGCATGAGAACTGAAGAGCAAAGGTGCTCAGGTGTTTGAGAGACCAGATGGTGTCTCAGTGGACCCACTTTGTCCATTCCACAGCAGACAGGACAAATACAGGCTCCCTAGGCAGCATTTATCACAGGACACTCAGAAGGTCCCAGATGAAGGTCTAAGATTGTGCTTTGGATAGAGGAGAATTGGTTCACCATTGTTACTCTACAATAACAAGCTGAGCTAGACAGACCAGAGTCTGGAACCAAACACATTTAGCTCAACTCTAAATGCCATAGGCAAATTGACTTGGCTCACCTGTTAGAAATGAAATGAGCTTTGGAGCTCAGCAGTGTCAGGCTCTTTCATCCCAGGAATATGCAAAGGTTGGCAATGTGCTGTGTATTTAAGCTAGAGAGAACACACTTGAAGCTTTGAAGACCTCTGAGTGTTAACCAGGGGAGTGTTCCAGGCAGGATCTAGATAGAATAGAAGGAGCAAAGTCCACTTAAAATGTTGCCCTCTTCACATTCAGCAAATATCAGAGCTCCTGATATCACAAACCTCTCATCTCTGTTCCACATGCAAATACTTCTTGGATCTAAGTGCCACTTTTGTTAGCAAAGATCCCTGGGAATCACTTGTAACCATGTCCCATGTAGAAGGGCAAGAACTGGACTGATTTTATCCTTCTGAAGCTTCATTTATCTGAGTTAACCTTGCTTTATTTTATTACTAGTCAAGTTCAAGCTGTGTTCAGGTTATTTTTTACAAGAATAGCTGGTGAGAGAAACGTGCAGGGTTCAGGAGGAGACAGGCAGACAATCCCGAAGTCCTGGGGACTGATTGGCTAGCCCAAAAGGTCCCTGAAGGGTCTGAATTCTTGGAGCAGGCAGCATCCTGCAGCTTTAGCTCAGGGTGCAGAGCAAGATAAATCCCTCTGACAGCTCCTGGCTGTGTTTGTTAGGGATTGCAGGCTGCCAGGCCAAGTCCCTGCTGGAAGCTTCTGGGGTTGCCTGGCCAAGTCTCATACTTGCACATCTCAGCCAGACACATTCTGGGGCTGAAGGAATGATCTCCAGAGCAGGGCATGCAAACTCTTCTCCTGACTTCACCCTGTCCTTGCGTAGGTGAAGGACCAAGGTACT
This sequence comes from Bucco capensis, assembly GCA_013396975.1. Taxonomy (NCBI): domain Eukaryota; kingdom Metazoa; phylum Chordata; class Aves; order Piciformes; family Bucconidae; genus Bucco; species Bucco capensis. The sequence continues at coordinate 144,974 of VWZO01005314.1, read as the reverse complement.
CCTGGTCTCATCCATGCTGTGGAGCTGCAGAGGGAAACACCCTGGTCTCACACTGGTGCCCACATGACACACTGGACTAACAAAACTGGACTCAGGCCATCAGAACAATCATCATAACAAATTGCCCCACAGAGCTGAAAAAAAATGTGCTTTCAGATATGCCCCTAACCAGCCCCAGGCATGGTTTAGCTGCAGCTGTGCCTAAGAGAGGAAAAAAGCAGGCTTTGTGGAAAAAAAGTCAGCTATCTCCTTTTCCTGTCTTTTTACTCTCAAAGTGCCCACTCACTTGAGTATCCACTGGCTGCTGACCTTCTGCCAGCAGCAGCCTACTTCCCATCTCACCCAGCCTACTCTGCTTGGTTGTCAGGCTCTCTGCCCCCAGCTCAGTCTGTAGAAGCTGCAGTTCTGTTTACCAAAATTCCTCAGATTTCTGCTTATTTGGCTCTGATGCCCTTACCAGCCATCAGAGGACTGTTAATGTTTGTTATCCTATGTGGTTCTGACACAAGAAATCTGAGGAATCTCTTGCTCAGCAGATTTATCATAATATGATACTTAGCTGGAGATCCCAGAGGGGCAGAACAATTTCTCCAGCAGGCATTTCTACTGCCACAACTGTTCTACGACCCTAGGTGAAGGTGCCAATAGATGCAGTTTGTTCCACTGCGAAGAGTGCTTGGCCCTCTTCTTTCCAGCATTATGCCTTTCTCAATGCAGTTGGCATGGTTCTCTCTGGGAGTACCTAGATTGTAACTAGACTCTCCTTTTCCCTTTTGCCACTTGTCCAGCCCATCTTTACCACTTCTGCTTGGGCTGTGTCTTTTTCCAGCTGACACTCCTCCGGGCAGCCCCTGAGCAGCTCCCATCTCACCCGACAGCTGTCTTTCAGCTCCCTGCCCCTTTCTCACCTGCCTATATGCTTCCTCTACTCTTTCTCCGGTATCTCCTTTCTGCTCCCACTTTCCTTTGCAAATTCCACACTTCTCTCGCACCTGACATTCCAGGCCGGCCTGGTTCACACCCCACACACACACACAGCGTCTCCCCTCTCCTTGCTCATCCCTACACCTGTTGGCCAGGGGAGGAGCTGCGCTACTGGCTGAGCCGGAGCCTGGACACGAGCTGTAGCCGCAGGGCAGCGTCCTCGCCATTCTCTGCAGAGCTCGCCTGGTGGCGCGCTGCCTGCCAGTCCTGCCCGCGTCGCCGCGCCGGTCGCGGGGGAGGCAGGGCCCGTCTCGCCGAGCACCTGACGGCATGGTGGGAGGCCCCGGCAGGCGGTTGGGCCGCGCCACCGCAAAGCGGGCGGGAACGGCGGGACAAAGTGCGCACCTCGCGGCCGGGCGGCCAGCGGCAGGCGGGGCAGGGGAGCGGAGGCGAGGCCCCAGGGCTAGGGCGGGGGAGCGGAGGAGGCGAGGCCCCAGGGCTGGGGCGGAAGAGCGGAGGAGGCGAGGCCCCAGGGCTGGGGCGGGGGAGCGGAGGAGGCGAGGCGCCAGGGCCAGGGCAGGCGGCGGGAGCGGAGCGGCGCGGTGCTGAAGGGACAGCGCCCGCGGGCACCGCCCCGCCCCGCGAGCCCGGCCCCGCGCCCCGGGAGCTGGGGCAGGGGGAGATTCAGCCTCCGCCCGCCCGCCCCGGGCAGACATCAGGTGCTCGCACCGCACTCCGGGAGCGGAGCAGGGGGAGATTCAGCCTCCGCCCGTCCGCCACCGCCCTGCCCGTTGTGGCTAGCACGGCGGCCCCGTCTTGCAGCGGCGGGAGCGGCTCCCCGGGCCCCGCGGAACCCCCCGCCGCCCGCCCACTGCGCCGATGCCGGGTGTTGGGGCGATCGGAGCGCGGTGCAGGCACCGGCCACGGAGAAGCCCCAGGAAGAGCCCCAAGGCGGAGCCGGAGCAGGCCGGGGCCGCCATGGACGCGGCAATTTGGATCTACCAGTTTCGTCTGATCGTGCTGGGTGACTCCACCGTGGGCAAGTCCTGCCTCCTGCACCGCTTCACCGAAGGCCGCTTCCCGGGGCCGCTGCACTCCGACCCCACCGTGGGGGTGGACTTCTTCTCCCGGCTGGTGGAGATCGAGCCTGGCAAGAGGGTCAAGCTGCAGCTCTGGGACACGGCGGGGCAGGGGCGGGTCAGGGACAGGNGCGGGGCAGGAGCGGTTCAGGTACAGGCCCCGAGATCTACCTCTCTACCCCTCCCCATCCCCGCTCCAAACCTGCCGGCCTCGGGTCACACCCTGCCCCGCAGCCCCGGTCCCCGCCGCCCTCCCGGTGCCATACCCCTCATCGTTCAGCACATCTCCTGCCCCAGACACTTTGCCTTGCTCCCCAGGATGTCTCACTGCACCACACTGGCTACTGTGCCCCAAAGAGCCCTTCATTCCACTGCCATCCAGCCTCACCACCTCATCACCTGCTGCTGCCCCCCTGCCCACTGTCCCTCTCATCCCACTGCCCACCAGTTCCTACCCAGGAGCTTCCTCCTTCCCCACCCATTCCTTTGACACCCACTAGGCAACATCTACCCTTCCTCTCCCAGCTCACACTTAAGGGGTAACAAGTGGCCTTATCCTATTTCTTCTTCCCTCCCTCATCTTTGCTCTGAAGTCCTGGACTTACACTAGTGATCCTTTGCATTTTTCCCCTTCTTTGCAGCAGAAGGCTCCTTCTTTTCTCTGCATTTCTTACTTTGTCATCACCTCCCAACTCATCCTCCCCTGCAGCATTTCCCTCTGCCATAACTCTCCCTTCCATGCAATCTGGAGACACCAGGCCACCTCCCTGCCCTTCCTCCTGCGAGCATCAGTGCAGCCTTGGCAGGGTGAAAGCCACTGGGCAGCCAGCTGCAGTCCCTTAGGAGTGGTTTATCTGCCTTCTGCACCTGCTCTGCACTGATGGTTGCCAGGAGCCTTCACTAATACTTCTATCCTTTTTAGTCTAGCTAAATCAGCCCAAATGTTTCACTGAGGATTAAATCTTCTCCTTTCTGCTCTCTGTCATCAAAAGGTAGCAAAGCTGCCACAAGAGTCACAGTCATTCCCCACATACAAACTGGGGCTACCATTCACTGACTCCTCTGTGGTACCTGTAGTGCTTGCCACTTCTGTGGATTGCTTTTAGTTTGGATTTGGGGTTCAGGAGGTATGAGCTCTGGTGGGAAGCTAATGCATAGCCCATTTACCTGGGACCTGACCCACACATCTGTTACTGGGATGCTAACAGGAGGGCTGAAATGGGTCTCTTCCCTGGCCAGGATCAATTCTTCTATGTTCCCTGTCTTCTGCTGCAACAGGTGTGCAGTTTCTTGCCCTCAGCTGAAGAGCTGAGCTTTCACTGCCTCTCAGTAACAAACATTCCAGTGAAGCAATAAACTTCCCTGGCCCTTGCACGAATCACAATTTGATCCCTGTTTTGGAAAGCAAGCCTCTGAAGGGTTAGCAAAGAAAGGAACAATGAGAATAGCAAGCTCCGAGCATGTTGCACCCTGCTTGTGCTCTCCAGCAAATAACTTCTCTACAAGGGACTAAGAATTTGATCATCTTTGAATTTGCTGACAATGACAAGACATTAGACTGAGAAGAATGCAAACAGAGTTTTTCATGACTTTGAAATGAAATGCTAGCCATCCTTGAACCCAGGAATGCTCAGGGGATGGATGTACAGTGATGAGTCATGCAGTCAGTTGCTTTTCAATTTACCATTAGCATGCATCTGTGTTTTTTTCTAATACCTGGAAGATACAGAATCACTGAATCATTAAGGTTGGGAGAGACCTCCAAGATCAAGCCCAAGCATCCCTAGCAGTGCCATGCCACTAAGCCATGGCCCTAAGGAGAGCAGCTAGATGCTTCTTCAAGCCCTCCAGGGATGGGCACTGCAGCACCTCCCTGGGCAGCCTGGGCCAACACTCAACAAGCCTTGCAGGGAACAAATTCCTCCTCACATCCAACCTAACCCTCCCCTGGGGCAACTTGAGGCCATTTGCTCTCCTGCTGTCCCTGCTAAGCCTGCAGCACAGAGCTACCCCCAGCTCACTGCAAGCTCCTTGCATGGAGCTGGAGAGAGAGCTAAGGTCTCCCCTGAGTCCACCACCTCCCTGGGCAGCCTATTCCAAGACTTAACAACCCTTTCAGTTGTTGCTAGTCGTGGAAGTCTCATGCCAAGAGAGAGTAAATGCAGTTCTGAGGAGCTTTGTTTTGTTTCTCAGCCTCTAACGACGTATTTCAGTTTGCAGTGATTGATTAGAACAATGTTTGTATCAAACTGAAGGACTCAGACTTTTACACCAAAAAGTGACAGATAAAGATACATTTTTTTCCTATGCTGTGAACATGTGCCAGTTTGCTGACAAGAAGTATGTGGTAGAAAAATACAACATTCCAAACTCACACTGGAGCTGCTGGCTTCAAGAATGGTTAGGAAGTGACTTTTTCATGTGAGAAAAAAATAACAAAGGAACATTTTCCATATAGAAGGTTGTCAAGGGTTAGTGCTGGACCAAGCCCCAAGCCAGCGACAGAGATTCTCTGTTAGCTTCTATTCCCCAACTCCAGGCAGGAAGAGGGGAAATTATTTAATAGAGAGAGAAACTTGGGGACTGGAAATGAAACTGAAACTACTGCAATGAAAATAACAACAAGAAAATGAAAAAATGAATATATATACACACATAAAAAACAAACCCCAATGCCAGACCCACCCCCCCTTGCTGGTAACTCCCTCCCCTCTGGTGCTGTAGCAGGAGGACTCCAGCAGCAGCCAGGACTCAGGCTCAGCAACTCTTGCATTGAGATGGAAGGCAGAACAGAGAGAGTCTTGCAGGAACAGAGCTGAGCTGCTGAGCTTCATAGGGCTCAGGGGCTCAACCTTCTGGAAAGGTAGAAACCCAGACCTCTCCTTATATATACTAGTTGTTAATTACCTACTAATCAGCTTAGTTAATCACCTGTTTTGGTGGGGTATTAAGCCTCATGCAAGAGACCCCAAGGCCCATGCTGGATATCACAGCCTCAAGGACTGGATATGACCTCTGTGGCCTGGAATAGCTTGTTTGGACTCAATCTAGGACGAAGGTAAATCAATAAATTCCAATTCATAAAACTTAGAGTGGCTCAAACCAATGTGCCAGCTGGAAAAGTAATCTCTTTAGGGCTGCAGTGAGCATGCCTGTGACTGTCTTGTTTCCCCTCCCCAGGTCGATCACGCGCTCTTACTATCGCAACTCGGTGGGTGGCTTGCTGGTGTTTGACATCACCAACCGCCGCTCCTTCGAGCACGTGAAGGACTGGCTGGAAGAGGCAAGGATGCACGTGCAGCCCTTCCAGATTGTGTTCCTGCTGGTGGGACATAAATGTGACTTGGTGTCACAGCGTGAGGTGACAAGAGAAGAAGCTGAACAGCTGTCCTCTGACTGTGGGATGAAGTACATTGAAACTTCAGCCAAAGATGCCACAAATGTGGAAGAGTCCTTCACAATCCTCACACGAGACATCTATGAACTTGTCAAGAAAGGAGAAATCTCAATACAAGATGGGTGGGAAGGGGTCAAGAGTGGCTTTGTTCCAAATGTTGTCCATTCCTCAGAAGAAGCTGTGAAGCCCAGAAGACAGTGTGTCTGCTGAAAGCGTAGCACGCCAAAGAGAACGCTGAGCATTCAGAAGATGATGCCAAGCTACAGGACAGAATCACCATTTGGAAACAAGATTAGCTCATGACATAGCTGAATCATAGAAGGGTAATTTGGTTTGGTCTCCTTCTGTCTAGGTCATAACTTCATCAAACTTTAAGTGCTTTTTCTTTTCAGAGGACAATAACTTGGTGTGGTCTTGTAGCAAGACACTGAGAAAGTGCAATAATTGTGACAAGTTCCTCTCCTGGGCTTTGTATTTTGAGTACTGCTTAAAATCAAGGCTTGCTCAGTGAGGATCACATAAACTCCTTGCTTTAGTTCATCCTGCCTTAGTTTTGGACAAGAAAATATTCATAGAATCCCAGAGCTGTCAGGGAGCTGCCAGCTCCTCTATCCCAACCCCTCTGGCACTAGAGCAGCTTGCTCCCAGCCCCAGCCAGCCTGGCCTGCAACACTGCCAGGGCTGGGGCTGCCACCACCTCTCTGGCCAACCTGGCACAGTGGCTCAGCACCCTCCTGGCCAACAACTTGTGCCTAAGAGCCAAGCTCCAGCTGCCCTCCTCTAGTGTGGATCCATTCCCCTAGGCCTAGCACTGCCTGACAGCCTCACAAGTCCCTCCCCAGCCCTCTTGGAGCCCCTGCAAGGCCACAAGAAGCTCTCCTGGGAGACCTCATTACATTAATATTGTACCTTCTACTTTTTTCATGTGATTCTCTACTCAAGTCCAGGGTTGCTAATGACCATTGAAGTCTAGAATGCTGTACAATTTCCTAGTAAAGATAACTAAAGGATGCAAGGTGAAGGATTGCTCCAACAGCAAACACTTTTGATATGACTATGCCTACAAGGCCTTACTACAGAAAAAAGAATGTTTTATGAAAGATGATTTATTTGTATACAAAAGTGGGGAATAGAAGCAATGAAATCTGTGATGAAATGTTTTCTGACTTGCCAATGAAACTAACTGTAACCTCCCATGGGATCCAGCTGTTATCTGACTTGTTTACAAAACAGATATCCCAACCTCTGGAGCTACATTTTGGTGGCTGGATCCTCAGCTGGGTAATTGCCATAGGCATCCTGAGGCCTAGGGAATGATGTTCAGTTACACAAACAAATTCCATACTAGCTTTACAACGTAAACCTGCTTCTAACTAGAAGTAACAACAAGTTTAAACATGCTGCAACCCATGGGGTTTCAGGCCTTACAACTGAATAGAGCAAGAAGTGCTTTATTCTCAGCCAGCAAGGTGTCTCAAAATGAAGTGTTCAAACCCAAACTGTTCTGAATAGAGTGTTTGGAGGGGTGAGAGATGCTAAAACAATGCTTGGCTACAGAGAGCAAAGTTGGAGAAAGCAGCACATAATAGCTTTTAATAATAATACTAATAGGAGAAATATGTGATCATGTAGCATTTTACTGAGCTTGAAGTCATCTTCCTGCTCCTCTGAACAGAAAACACACTAGCTTCATGCAAACTATGCCCTGTGTGTGTAGCACTTCAATACCAAATAAGTCTATTTCTCTTTTACTCTAGTAGTAGAACAAGATGACTTGATCTCCAGAGTCATCAGCATCTACAGTTGATCTGGTCATACTCATAACCACTGAACATCAAGCCAGTTATCTTCTCAAGATGTGTGACTGTGTTACAGTTCTCCAGAGTCAAGACCAAGCAACAAGTCTATCTAATCTAACCTCTTTTCTTCAACAAGCTTCTAATTGCTTTTCCCTCAGGTTCCTTGTAGGTCCTTCTTCTTTAAATATTCCATAGTCCAGAGAGAGGTGATTTGGTTCCAGTTAGTTTATTCATTTAGTGACTTCCAAGTGAACTGAAAGGTTAATTCTTTCAATAGCCTGAGTCTCTCTTGCAGTGAGACACAGTTCCACTGTTGTAGAAGGATACAGAAGCCTTAAGATAAACAAGAATCAGCCTTAATTCATTAGCAATTAAAACAGGTAGTTAATTCTAGTCTCAGCATGCCACAAAGTCATTGCTGTGAGCTTGAGTCTCTATTAAACTACACAGGTGAGTCATTTTCACCCACTCAGTGTTGATTTGAGGAGATTTTAGGCCCTCCTTACGAGGTCAGTGTGACTGCAGATGCCACAAGTGGATGCAGACTCAGGCTGTGTCTGCATTTGACACAGGTTCTGCTCTGATGCTAGGCCCATGGATGTGTCTCAGAAGATCTTCTCTTAGCTGTTTAAGAGAACAGAATGGGCCAACAGATCCAAGGAGTGACTGGGGAGTCACAGAGCCAAAGCATACCACTAGTTCACTGTGTGTTTGTGAGCAAGGCATTCCTGTCTCCTGTACCTCACCCTTCTGTATCTCAAAAATAGAGATGATTGTTCTTCCTCCAACTCACTAGGACTGCTGAGAGCCAGCCTGGCTGCATGCTCTTCAGTCTGGCCACTTCTCTCTGTGTGCTCCCTGTTACAAAGTGTTTAGCACCATGGGATGTGGATCCTGCTCTCTTCTGCCATACCAAAAAGAGAATTAAAAGAGCTTTACAAGTAGCAGGTATTGCTATTGCTGTGCATCTGCATTCATTCCACATTTCATTCCTTTCAGGTTAAAATATTCGACCTTCCTGAATATTCTGGAGCCAATGAGCTTTTCATTCTGTATGCAAAAAGGTGTATTGGTGGGGAGAGGGATGGAGAGAAGAAGGGAATGGAGGAGAGGTACACACAGAGAACTAAACAATCACCAGAACAAAGCCTTAATGATCTCTGCTGTCAATGTTGTACCTGTAGTGTCACAGTCAGTACACTGGCAAAGGAGCTTTCAGCTAGATTCAGCTGTGTAAGGAGCTGCCATTGCTAATGCAACTTGAAGAGATGCTCACTGCACCTTAACAGAGTGTGCACATAGTTGTCTTTACTTGTCATTCCTAAAAATGTGGATTACTCTGTACAGTCCAACATTGTCTATCCTTATGAGATATTAAAGCAGTCCTGTACCTTCTCAATACACACTTGCAGTTCATGGACATGTCTGATCAACAGCTGAGGGCTGAAACACATCACTTTGTCTGCAGATGCTTAGCAGCACAGTATAAAGGAACAGCTTGGAGAGGCTGTACAACAGAATAGAGTTCAGGGCATGTATATTCCTTTTTTCCCCCTAAGGAACTGCAAATATTGATACCTGACTGAAATGGCCAGAAATGAGAGAAATCAGAAAAAGCGTACTTGGCAGCCAAATGAATCAGTAGAAAAGATTGGTTAAGAGGACATGACAACTTTGCAAACTGAAGTTTGGGAAATCCCAGTTAGGAAAAGGACAAAAACCTGCTGAAGTAGTAAACGGTTTGTGTTTGGCTTCCTAAGTCTGGCAGAGGAATGGATAGCAAGTATAGGCTTGGACTCCTCAAATGATCCAACTTTCATTGCTTTTGTTTTGAGTTTGATAAAGAAGAATAAATAAATATTTTCCTCTACTCTTTGAGATATTTTACACATGAATTCTTCAGGTATTTTGGCTTCCTCATGAGCCAAGCCTCCAGCCATGCCTTTTCCCTGGAGCTGGCACAGCAAGCCTTGGAGGGAAAGGAGGAGGGCTGGGGGCTTACCCTCTGTGTGGGCACAGGAGCACAGCACAGAGATGCTGCACTGGCTAAGAAATCATTACATATCAAACCACAATTGTCAAGAGCCAACAGAGACAATCTTGGACAGAAGTGAAAGAAGTGCAAGTTCTAAAAGAGGAATCTAGCATATAAAACTCTCTACAGAGCCTAATGGCTAGGAGTGCAGAACAAGAGAAACAGAGCTAAACAAACATTTGTTCAGTTCAAACATTTGTATAATCATCATGCATGCATGGGTCCTTCCTTCCAGCTCATTTCTAGTAGTAATTCAATCACACAATCACAGAACCACACAGAATCACTGAGGTTGGCAGAGAGCTCTGAGCTGCTCAAGGCCAAGCATCCCTAGCAGTGCCATGCCACTAAGCCATGGCCCTAAGGAGAGCAGCTAGATGCTTCTGCAAGCCCTCCAGGGATGGGCACTGCAGCACCTCCCTGGGCAGCCTGGGCCAACACTCAACAAGCCTTGCAGGGAACAAATTCCTCCTTAGATTCTCAGCACAAACTCTCCTGCAGGTTCTGCCTGCAAACAGTTGCTCTGCACATCCTCAGTGCAACTCAGGGCAAAGAGTGCACTTTTCCAGCAAGGAAACCGCAAGGGAATAGCACTGTTGTCTAAAAATACCTCAGGGAGAGAGAAGTTCTTGAAGCTAAAGGACAATGTTGGCCTAAGAACAAAGAGGTCACCCTGAGCTGCACAGGATAGGAGGGACTGCTGAAGCTAAAACACCAACTTCTTCAACAACTTCAAGTGGAAGCAACAGTAATCTTTCCTCCCCCACACAGGCAAATCCTCCAGAATGCTATTGTTATTAACCGAAAGGGTGATATGAAGCCCAGATAGCAAACAGCAGGAATAAGAGTTCTTGTTTGCTTGTTAAAATGTGTTTCAGGCCACTGCAAGGGAACACAGTAGCCTACGTTGCTCTCTGATGCAACTCATTCAAAGCCAACAGATTTGTGCCTGAAATCAGTTCACTCTTGAGATATTTAGGATATTATACAGAGTATAAGTGAAGAACTCCCAAACTACTAGCAGTTTTAGCTAACTCTTCTAAACCAGTATGTTGTTAGCAGCTGCACTGCCAGCTAGGGGCCCCCAGGCATAAACCAATCACAGGTTTTTGTACTAGAAGGACAAAGCCACTGGCCCAGATTGTCCAGAGAGGTGGTGGCAGCCCCAGCCCTGGCAGTGTTGCAGGCCAGGCTGGCTGGGGCTGGGAGCAAGCTGCTCTAGTGCCAGGTGTCCCTGCCCATGGCAGGCACAGGGGTTGGGATAGAGGAGCTTTGGGGTCCCTTCCAGCCCTGACAGAGCTGTGATCCTATGAAGGGGCCTGGCTTGGCAGCTGATGGCTCTCTGCCACCCCAGCTCCCAGCGGGCAGGCAGCAGGAGGCCTGTGTGACCTGAGGGACTGCCCCAGGGCTGCAGGCCCATGCTGGCCAACCTCTGCCTAGGAAGAAACAGATTGATTTCTTTGCTTATAAACCACATTCTTCAGCCATGTTGAATTTGCTCCTCAGCTTACCTGGCTGAAATCCATGGCGGTTTGCCAGCGAGAAGGTGTGGGGGCTTGGGAAGGAGAGAAAGGAGGTTTGAGTGGAGGATGTCTCTGAGGTGAGGATGGCCACGGGGCCGTGAGGGAGAGCAGCCGCGCACAACCCCCGCCCGCCGGTTCTCGCCTGCCGAAGGACTTCGTACCGGTCCCCACCTACCTGCCCGGCGGCTAAGGACTTGGTGCCGCTCGCCACCGGAGCCAAGGCCACGGCGCGCCGACGCGCGCTCGGCAGCGAGCGGGAGCGCGGGAGCGCGGCAGGGCGGAGCGGCCGTG
>VWZO01005314.1:105999-133766 GCA_013396975.1 Bucco capensis | reverse complement strand
GGCGGGCGGGCGGCCCGGGGCCATGTAAAACGGCAGCGGCCTGGCGGAGCCGAGCCGAGCTCGGGGAGAGGAGCTGCCGCCGGCGGCGGCCGGGAAGGCCCCGCGGGGGGGATCATGGCGACGTCTAATCTCCTAAAGGTGAGAGCGGGGCCCGGCTGGGCCAGGCCCTGCGTGAGGAGAGAGGCAGCGGAGGCCGCACGGCCGAGGCTGCCCCGCCGCCGGCTGGGCCCTACGGGTGGCTGGGGCGGCTGGGCCGGGCCGGGCTGGGCAGGCCGCGGGCAGCGCTCCCTGAAGTTGCCTTGGCCAGGGCCGGGGCTGCCGTTGGCCCTCGCTCAGGTGAAGGGCCTGGGCCCCGCGCGCGTCCTCGGAGCGGGACCGCTGGCCTCGGCCCGGCCTGTGGCCGCTGGGCTGCTAGCACCCCCTCCCCCCGGCTCTCCCTTCCCTAGCAGGCGTCGTTGGGAAACAGCGTTGCGTCGAGCTGTTAGACAGGGCACCGTGTCGTCCCTTTGTTTATTTAGGAAGACCTGGGTGTAGGGAAAATGAGTTTTAAGTTAAACAAAGAGTTGAGGCATGCCTTGGCAGTGGGCAGGTGTTGCCACCGCGTTCTAGCGTTTTCAAATGCAGTTGTTTCTGCAAAGAACTGGAGGCCTGTTGCTTACATTAAGCAGCTTTGCTCTTGTAGCCAGGTGTTTTTTCAAGCCCTTCCCCTGCGTTCCATGACAGATGTCAGTCAGCCCAAGGTGCTGCAGATTGGAATGAAGTTTTCAGGATGACAGTCCAGTGTTTGAGCCTGTCCTGATCTTTGGGGCACGTGTGTGGAGAAGACTGTGTCCTTTTGAGGCCATGCCAGTAGATGGAAGACAGGCCTACCTCATACAACTGCTAGTAATGCCTCCAGTAAGTGTTTGTAGAGCATCAGTGCAGTTAGGATGAAAGGCCTGAGGAAGAATGCCTGCTTAACTTTATCAGTTAGCAAGTTAATATAGATACAAATTTAGCAGTAGCTACATGTTCAGCACTAGTCATTGTAGCGAAATGTTGTTCTGCAGAAGTGCTGCTTACATTTTAGCAGTCTGACCTATTTTGGGTGCATAGATTTGCCCTGAAACTGCTGATGGTGTTCCTGAGAAACTCTGTGTGAAGAAATGCGAGATAATTGGCAGCCTTGTTTCTTCCTGGTGTCTAAAAAAAGGGTTTAGTATTAAAAAGATATTTTAAAAAAATCATCTTTCTTGAAATTGAAATGGAAATGAAATTAATTTATATTTATTTCCAATTAATGACTCTATTTTTGATGCCTAAGTGGGGAGTTAGGTTTTTGAGCAGATAAAAAATAAAAATCTAAAGCTGAAGAATCCAAGAACATTTTTTTTTTGAGAAGAAAATAATGTCCCCTAAGAGGAAATGTGCATTTAGTTGAAGAGTGTGTTTCTAGAGCAGAGCTTGAGACAGTTTATCTACTTATTCATGTTCTAGTCTATCTCTTTGCTGTATGTTTAAGGATCTCTGGAAGGACTCGTGCATGCTTTGATGAGATATGTGGTTGTATAGCCCAGAGTAGATAGAAGCAACTTCAGTCTCTGAGAGCTGCAGGGGCTGCAAGGTGTCCAGAGCAGGGCCATGAGGATGCTCAGAGGCTGCAGCACCTCTGCTCTGAGCACAGGCTCAGAGAGTTGGCATTGCTAGTGTGGAGCAGAGAAGGCTCCCAGGAGAGCTTCTTGTGGCCTTGCAGGGGCTCCAAGAGAGCTGGGGAGGGACTTGTGAGGCTGTCAGGCAGTGCTAGGCCTAGGGGAATGGATCCACACTAGAGGAGGGCAGCTGGAGCTTGGCTCTTAGGCACAAGTTGTTGGCCAGGAGGGTGCTGAGCCACTGTGCCAGGTTGGCCAGAGAGGTGATGGCAGCCCCAGCCCTGGCAGTGTTGCAGGCCAGGCTGGCTGGGGCTGGGAGCAAGCTGCTCTAGTGCCAGGGGGGTTGGGATAGAGGAGCTTTCGGGTTCCTTCCAGCCCTGACAGTTCTATGATTCTGAGATTTGTCAGCATTCCCCTTCAGCTCCTATGGAAGTATGATCAGTGTCTAGTAAGTGAAAATAGTCCAAGGCCTTGGTTCTGTGAGATGACTCTTGCTGAACTGAAGTGTTTGTGTGGACTGGTCATGCTTTTGCACCTGGCCTTTGAATTATTCATGTTTTATCTTGACAACAAGATATATTTGTCCAGTGTGTTTTAGGGGAAAATGGTACAGAGACACCCTGTTGTACACCAGGCCTTTTGGGTCTCTTGGAGTGTTTGTAAGCACTATAGCTTACTAACAGAATTTCTAAAGACAGTAAAGTATGAGTCATGCATTTCAAAAGGAAAGATTCTACAGTGATTTGACTTTGTTTCTAATGGCACAATAAACCAGTGCAAGAACTGGAGCTGGGTGAGGTTTTTGTTCCCCAGTTCTGCCCATCAGAGTGCTCTGAGAAGCAAACTGTTGATTCCACCCTAGTGTTGATTGGCAGTGCCTCATGCTACTTGAGGCTGTGAAATGGATACTTCTGCTGTAATGTTTAGGGGGGAAAAAAGCAATGTCTGGGCCCAGTAAAAATCCCTGGGGGAGAGGTTTGAAGATCTGAGAGGTTTTTTCCATACCTTTTCCCAATAAACCTACATAATCAAATCTAAGTTGGGTTCAGACAGGTCTTGCTTTTGCTAGAGGAGCTAACTTAAGAGTTTTCTCTGGTTTTCCCCCATCCTCTTTCAGCTTTCTACACAGTTGAGAAAATGAATTGAAATACTCTTTTCTCATTCTAGCAGTGGAAACTAGCTGAATCCCAGGCTGACTGACTGTCAGGATTTTAAAGGATGGCATTTAAACTCCACAGTCTTCTCAGTGAGAAGCTTCTTCTCAGAGAGCTCTGTTTAAATGCACAATTAGAATGGCCAATCCTAGGTTGAATCCTGGGGAGACACAACCTTGTCCTCAGCACTGGGGAGGCCACCCCTAGAGTGCTGGGCTCAGTGCTGGGCCCCTCAGGCCAAGAGGCATTGGAGTGTGTGCAGAGAAGGGCAAGGAGGCTGGAGAACTAGATGTTCTTTAAGGTCCCTTCCAACCCTGACAGTTCTGTGATCAGCGGATGCTTCAGTGAGCCCATGTTCACTAGCTGCTGCCATGGTTTGATGATGTTGTGAGGCAGCCAGGTGCTGGTGCTGTAAAAATAGTTCCTGTCATGCCTGTTGTATCTTCATAACTTGAAGGTGAGGCATCTTTGTACTTAAGAGCAGCAGGGGATAGAGATTCCAAAGTGTGCTTATCCTGAATTTCAGGTAACAGAGTTAATTGTGAATTTCCAGGTAGGAATTAACCTTGGAGATGGTAGAGAGAAGGGAGTGTGCTGCTTGTGCTTGTTTATCTGGAGAGATCTTCATGGAAGGACAGGATGCTTGGTAGCATTTCAAGTAGTTTGAGTGTATTGCTTGCTGTATTTGAAGGAAATTGTCTCAAATGCAGTTATTACTAGCCAAGAGAGTGATCTGTTTAGAAGTAAGCAGCACAGTGGAACAGAACACTGCAGATAACCAACAGGATTCCTGCCAAGGAGGTCTCAGTCAACATTGCTTCTTGAAAAGTGAAGCTGTAACAATTCCAAGATGTGCAGCAGGAGTGGTGTTTTTCTCTTCAAGTGTTGAGGTGTTCTAAATAATGGAAGTTAGCTCCTGTCCTACAGGGAGGTTCTTCAGAGTAACCAGAGGGAGATGGGGGGACTTTGATTCTTTAGCTTTCCCCTTCGTTTGTATCCTAAGTTTCATTTGTATTCTAAGCTTGAAAAAAAATCCCCTTGGATGAGTTTTTTAGCAGAGTGTAAATGATTTTTATCTGCAAACTGCCCCTGGCTGGTTAAGCCCCGGGGAAGGAGTCTGCTACACAACAGCTCCTCCCTTGCTCTGCTTCCTCCCTCCCTCCTCTGCACTGCCATGCCAAACACAGTGGAGAAAACAGGGGCATGGCAGCATCCACAGCTCCTACTTCTGATTCATGGCTGAAGAAAGTTTATTAACAGTATTTGTTGTTCCTTTTAGAATAAAGGTTCCCTTCAGTTTGAAGACAAGTGGGATTTCATGCGCCCTATCGTCCTGAAGCTGCTGCGCCAGGAGTCAGTCACCAAGCAGCAGTGGTTTGATCTGTTCTCGTAAGTAATGCTCTGTGCCTGACATCTCCTGCTTGGCAATGCAGTTGTGGGGCCACCTTGGACACAGGAGTCAGGAACTAGGTGGGAGCACATAGAACAAAAGCACTGGCTGAAGGTTTGGGAAGTGCTCAGTGTGCCTGCGACATTGACTCAGGTGAGACCTCAGCTCTCTGTCCAGCTCCATGCAAGGAGCTTGCAGTGAGCTGGGGGTAGGTCTCTTCTGCAGGGTTAGCAGGGAGAGGAGAAGAAATGGCCTGAAGTTGCAGCAGGGGAGTTTTATATTGGATACCAGGAGGAATTTGTTCCCTGCAAGGCTTGTTGAGTCTTGGCCCAGGCTGCCCAGGGAGGTGCTGCAGTGCCCATCCCTGGAGGGCTTGCAGAAGCATCTAGCTGCTCTCCTTAGGGCCATGGCTTAGTGGCATGGCACTGCTAGGGATGCTTGGCCTTGAGGAGTTCTCTGCCAACCTTCCTGATTCTGTGATTCTGTAAATGTGCAAAAGTAGAGATTTTCTGAGAAGGAGATCTTTGAAACTAAGATGGAGAAAGAACAGCAGAGCTTTTCACTTCAGCTGATCACAGTAAACAAATTTTGTAGCTGCCCACAGACCCTTGGTTTGGCTTGGGAAATGTTGTTTGCTGCTTTGGCAGTAAGTTCATTTAAAGGCAATTTGAATGTTATATTATTCTGATTTGAATAGCTTTCTTCTAAAATAACTTCAGCATGCTATTGAAGTAACAGGGTAGTGCAGTTTAACTGGTATGATTTGAGTCATTTTACACCCTAAGAATAATATAGCTATGTTTTCCAGACAGTGTTTTGCATTATTGTCCTTTCTAAAATCTCTGCCATTTTTCTCCTTCCAAAAAGCCAGAAATTGCTTCCTGTGAGGTGATTCTTTTCTTAAAGTACCTCACGTGATCTTTGCCAACATCATCTGGAAGTGAGTTACAGCACATGTCTGCAAAGTGTAGAGAAGATAATCATTGTCTCACAAGAGTTCTTTGCTCTCAAATCCAGTCCTAGCTTAAAGCTGAAGCCTCTCCTTCTGCTTTCTATAATCTGTCCCCAAAGTGTAGTTGAGTGAAACAGTCTCCTTGCAGTCTGGATCTGGATTGCTCTTTTTGATGAGGATGGTGCAAGGATTATTTTTACAGCTTTCTCCCTGCACCTGTCACACTTTTTTGCCGACCACTAGGAAAGGTGGCTTATCATGTAAGGAGTTCTGAGATCTCATGATGCCTCAGCTATAGTAGCTGCCAGAAGCATGCTGGAGTTAAGGTACAAATTCAGTTCTGAGTCATTGCTTGCATTTTTAGCAACTAGTTCAGTAATTCTGCCTTGGTATTGAAATCTCCCATTTAGTATTTTTCTGGTAGATGAGATCCTGAATAGAACTCAAGTAACTTTATGGCTAAATTAAGGATATTGATGGAAAGGATCATAGAATCCCAGAGCTGTCAGGGAGCTGCCAGCTCCTCTATCCCAACCCCCTGGCACTAGAGCAGCTTGCTCCCAGCCCCAGCCAGCCTGGCCTGCAACACTGCCAGGGCTGGGGCTGCCACCACCTCTCTGGGCAACCTGGCACAGTGGCTCAGCACCCTCCTGGCCAACAACTTGTGCCTAAGAGCCAAGCTCCAGCTGCCCTCCTCTAGTGTGGATCCATTCCCCTAGGCCTAGCACTGCCTGACAGCCTCACAAGTCCCTCCCCAGCTCTCTTGGAGTCCCTGGAGAGCCTGCAAGATACAGGATCCCACTCTCCTAGGTTACTATTTTAGGACAGTGCTCTTTGTTAAGCTTTTTGATAACCATTTAAAATCTGTAGCTGTCTTCCACGTGCCCTTTGAGTATCATTATCCAGTGTTGCTGCTTTCTCTGCTGGCAGGAAACAGTGGCATTCTAAACACAGGAACAGCTTTTCTGCCTGTGAAATTGTATAAGTCTCAGAGGTTAGGTGTCAGACCTCTGTGAATCCTGGGCCAGTGCCTTTGATCTGTGTCAAAGGATCTTTTTACCTTGTAAGTTTTGTCTTTTCAGTTAAAGTACAAAAAGCAGCTTTGGTATTGAAATAACTGTATTAATTTAATAGGAACAAAGTCATTCCTTTAGATTATATAGTTGCTTTCCTGCAAAGATGTGGCCTTGTTATTGAAAGGAGGGAGAAGAACCAGAGGAAGGGAATGAGTCAAAAAAGGCTCCCTAGACCATGTTAGAGATGGTGCATGGTTAGGAGTGTAACTTGCTTCATTTAGTCCTGAGTATGGAAAGCAGGAATTAAGTTACACTAGCTGGGCTGTCAGCTAGGAAAAACAGGAATTTATTTGAATGGTGATTAAATCTCTTGACTGGAATTCCACTCTGCAGTGCTCTTTGGTAGCCTTTCTGTAGGAGGGTTTAACTTGAAAGTGTTCCCACTGCCATGAAATGTTTAAATGAGCTTATTTAATGAATGAAAACAGCTGTTAAATGGCCTGATGATCCTGAGCTCATCTTTCACATGAGGAAGGTCTGTTTCCTCTAGTGCTTGGATTGTGAAAGTGGGAGTGAAGGCTCCATGTTACTGGGAGTGTTTTACAGTAACATGGGCTGAGTGGTAATGCTTGTACTGGGAAGTGGTTTGTGTCTTGCATGCCTCACTGGGATCTGGTGGTGTATTGCTTGACAATGAGAGATCAAAAGGGTATTCATTCCGTAGGCATACTTTAATTATGCCTCTTTAAGCCTCAGACATTACAGCATTCAACTTTGAGTAGCTGTTACTAAAAGATGGCTAAATTGTTTTCTAGAGATGTACATGCAGTTTGCTTGTGGGATGATAAAGGTCCAGCAAAAATCCATCAGGCTCTGAAGGAAGACATCCTTGATTTTATTAAACAGGCACAAGCAGTAAGTTCTTCATGTTTCATAACTTCTATTTATATTGGTATAAAAGTAACCAAATAGTTCTGACTTGCATTGGATTTCAGTGCATTTGCTCTTCTGTTTGAAATGGAGAGATCATAATCAACCTGTGAACTTCTGTTGAGGAAAAGAAGACTTAGCCTTGAGCATTTGCCTTGGCTCATTGTTTGCTGGCAGTCCGTGCAACTGGAGTGGGAATGATTTGTGTGTCCTATTCAAAACCCCCCAGCATTGTTTTTCTTTATCCAACAGTACTTATGGAATCTTCTTCCACTTCAAAAAACTTCTGGAGGCAAAATTTTCTATCAGAAACCACTGTCTGAAAAAAGTGTTGTTTTATCTAGCTTCAGTTCAGCTTCTTCCCAGCTCCACTGACATGTTCCTGGATGGCTTTCCAACACTAGATACTAGAAACAGCCATGCTGTTTACTCAGCAAGCTGCTCTGTCCAGTTGGATGGACTTTCCCCCAGCTGACTGAAGGCATCAAGAGACTCAAAGGAAATGTTTGTGTTTGTAAAATATGTAGCACAACATCTTTTCCCCAGTCAGAGGTCTAAAGAAGAGGTTGTTCTGAAGGTAAAATGTTGGAAATCCCATGATACAAGGTTTGGAAAGGAGAAATGAAAGCCTATCAGATCTTCCTTTAGTGAAGGGGTTTACAGCACTAAGGCTTTGCTTAAAGGAAAATGGTTTCTTGTAGAGGCCTCTGGATAACCAGGCTTCTAAATGTCATCCAGCTGCCCTGTTTCCATGCATAAATGCTGAGCTGTGGCCTTCAGTGTGGCCTGTGTTGGCTGCTCTTTGAGTGTGCTTTTAGGCACTGTTGTACAGTGCAGTTGTAGTTCCCAAGCTTTAATGAAATATACATGTTAACTAACCCAAAGGTTAGTAGATGCCATTGAATGAAACTTTTCATGCATAATCTTT
Source organism: Bucco capensis (assembly GCA_013396975.1). Lineage (NCBI taxonomy): Eukaryota > Metazoa > Chordata > Aves > Piciformes > Bucconidae > Bucco > Bucco capensis. The sequence goes on along the minus strand of VWZO01005314.1, from coordinate 125,768 downwards.
CCAGGTTTAATTGGTTTCTTTTTTTCCTCTATGGTTTTACCAATACATATCTGTAGACAGAAGGTTTTCATCTTTTTGACTTGCAGATGGCTTAAAAGAAAAAAAACAACAAACCAGTGAATTTGGCAATGTTGAAGTTACTCCTTGTTTGGTGTTAGCTTTCTCTCCCCTAGTTAGCAGCAGTGGTCCACATGCCATCAGCTGATAGCTGCTTCCCTGGACTTAATGCCTGTTAAAGAGGTAGATTTGCCTAGGCTGCTCTTTGCATGGATTTGAATGCTAGCTGGGGAGTTGTTGTCCTGTTTTGTGTGGCTCAGTTCCCTCCTGTCCCCTCGTGCAGAGAGTGCTGAGCCACCAGGATGACACAGCTTTGCTCAAAGCTTACATCGTGGAGTGGCGCAAGTTCTTCACGCAGTGCGATATCTTGCCCAAGCCTTTCTGCCAGCTGGAGATCACTTTACTGGGCAAGCCAGGCAGCAACAAGAAGTCCAATGTGGAGGACAGCATCGTTCGAAAGGTGAGTGAGGGGTGGGGAGAGTTGGGCTGCAGTGTTCTGCCTGCAGGCAGAGGTCAGGAGTGCTGCTGCAGCTGGAGCTGAGCTTGCAGTGGACCACTTGGCTTCAGCAGGAGCCTCAGAACAACCCTGAAGCTTTTCTTTCCTCTCTCACGTTGTTTCTCCAGTTTTGTTCTCAGCACTAGCAGTTTTGTTCAGGTGGTACAAGTGCTGCTTTGTTGGTCTTTCAGTTTGGTAGGGATTTTTTTCTTTCTTTGGTTAGTTTTTAATGATGACTTAAATTCTGGGGCTGGAGGTGGTTGTAGATTCACCTGCTGTTTCTCTGCTTGAAAGTAGCAGGTGTGCTTGTCTCTATAAGTGAGTAGTTTTTCTACTCCTAGTTTATTTCCCTAGGCCAAGGTCTTAGCTGAGGCACATCTCTCTGTTTTATAAATCACCAATTAAATTCTGTCACCTTAGATTATATATGGCCATTGCTCTCCTGATTTCCCCTCTTCTCCAAACTGTCAGGCATAGCAATGAAAAGCTTGGACATGTAGATTCTCGTGAATATAATCTTTCTACTATTTCCTATCAAACAAAGAAAAACTAGAGGTTTGAGTGTGGAGAGATCAGTGTTCTGAGTCCTATGAATAATGGTCCTTGAAATTACTTTATTATTCTGTTGGAAGAGCATACCAGTTGTAAAATGTTAAGTCCTTTAGTTTCATGTCATTCCTTAGCCCTTTCCATTGAAGAAAGTATCTGTAGGGAAATGAAATTTCATTAGGCAATTTCCATTTGCTACTGAACATCATCGTATCTGTCATCTTAGCTCCAGAATGGGAAGAACAAAATAGTTGGAATGCATTACTTTGGGCAAGGCCCTGATCCTCTATACCTCTTGAAGAAAAGGAAGAGAGAGGAGCAGCAAAGAGAGGAATCCCCACCTCAAGTTACCTGTTTTGTTTCCATAGTTGTTGGGGAGGGCATGTGATCTTGTAAGGCTCTCCAGGATCTGGCACAGTTGGACTTTGAACTGCTGCATGCAGAAGGCAGGAGAACTAAGGAACTAAATACAAACCATTCCTTTCCTATTGAACACGTTAGATAAATCCCAAAGCAGCAGGTTTTTTCTTTACATAGCTATGTTGCTAATTGAGTTTTTGGGTTTAGTTTAAGACTGAGCCTGCCAAATAATGAATTACATTTGGATGTTTGGCTCAGAGGTACCTCTTGAAATTGCAGCTCCTGGCATGTGGTGTTGCTGGAAAAGTTACTTGACTGAGAACTGTAGAAGTAAGATAGAGTTCTGAAATGAGTATGTGAATCAAATACTGCTTCCTTTAGCTGTCCAGGTCAGTAAAGTCAGCTTATCATGCAAGCTGAGTATTCCTTGTGTAACAAGTTCAGAGCAAGCTCAAGTTCTCAGGAAGTTCAGCTGCTGTGTGTAACCTGGAAATTCCATTCTGGATGCTTTGCTTTGCTTTCTGCTCTCTTGTGTTTCTTTTGCACAAACTCAGATGTGAGTGTACCTCTCTGACAGGTGTTTTTTGTCTTACTCCCCAGCTGATGCTGGATACCTGGAATGAGTCCATCTTTTCCAACATCAAGAACAGACTCCAGGACAGTGCCATGAAGCTGGTTCATGCTGAAAGGCTAGGGGAAGCGTTCGACTCGCAGCTGGTGATCGGTGTTCGAGAGTCCTATGGTATGGCTTCCCCAGCTCTGCTGCCTCCTCAGCTGCACATGGTGCTGCTGGCATTGGCAGCATTCTCTCAGCATTGCTTTGTACTGAGATTCTGTTTCACATCTTGGAAGTTCTAGGTGGTTCTCCTGCTCTGGCAGTTGGCTTGGGCTGGATGAGGTCCCTTTCAGCCCCTGGCAGTCTGTGATCTAGCTCTGTATCACTGACTGCATCATCAGGGGTCTTCAAAGAGCAATTACTGTTTAACCTTTGAAGGTTGCATATGGAACCTTAATGCCTGAGCTTTCCATGCTGGTTCTGATTCTTCAGACGGCTTGAAGAAGAGATGCTGAACAGGCTGCATCCCAGACTTGTTTGTTTGCAAACACAAACAGATACACTTAGCTACACAGAACTTCTATCACATTACCTGCCTCTTCTTCAAAGCTCTGCAGCCTTTGGGGGCTAATACTCTCAGTTGGCTTTATGGATGTCCAATTCTAAGCATGTTCTGTTTAAGGACTTGATGTATTTACTTCTCTGACATTTGAGAGGGAAACTTTCCCCAAGCAATAGTGGGTTTTTTTGTTTGTTTTCTTTCCAATTTTGCAATTGTCTGTGCATTTCTGGTGGGCATGTTTGAATGTCTAAAATCCTGGAGATAGTACTGCAGTTCTGTCCAGTTTCCTGTAGTTAATCTAAATGTTTTTAAGGACAATTTTGATTACATTTAGGGATCAGAGTGTCATGTATAGGATCCTTCCCATTGTACCAGACTCACTTCAATGAGAGAGACTTGCTTATTATTATTAGCCACCTAAGTTTCCATGACTTGAGAGTAAGTTTGGCCTTTCTCTTTGCAGTTAACCTTTGTTCTAATCCTGATGATAAACTCCAGATCTATCGGGATAACTTTGAAAAGGCATATTTGGATTCAACAGAGAGATTCTATAGAACACAGGCTCCTTCTTATTTGCAGCAAAATGGTGTGCAGAATTATATGAAATATGTAAGTAACAATTCTGTTGTAACTCTGCTCTGAAAGCGTTAGCACTTCAAATGATTGCTCTTCTGCTTTTGCACAGGCAGATGCTAAACTGAAAGAGGAGGAGAAGAGAGCACTGAGATACTTAGAGACGAGGCGTGAGTGTAACTCTGTAGAAGCAGTGAGTATAATGGGGAGAGACATGGATGTGCTTTATGGTCATGTGGTGGGTTTGTGTGTGGCACTGTTATTTGGTAGCAGTAGATTGATAGGAAACTGTTGATTTTATGGTTTGTAATCATCCATCGTTAGTATCATCATTCATTGCAAACATCTGAATTTCTTTCAGTCTGGCAATTTCTGGTTTCTAGAAATGCTTGAGCAGTGACTATAGATCAAAAGGTTGGATGGCACGGGTTGTTATTCAAGTTGGGGTTTATTACCTCATTTTGAGTTGAGTATGATGTCAGGCAGTGCTAGGCCTAGGGGAATGGATCCACACTAGAGGAGGGCAGCTGGAGCTTGGCTCTTAGGCACAAGTTGTTGGCCAGGAGGGTGCTGAGCCACTGTGCCAGGTTGGCCAGAGAGGTGATGGCAGCCCCAGCCCTGGCAGTGTTGCAGGCCAGGCTGGCTGGGGCTGGCAGCAAGCTGCTCTAGTGCCAGGGGGGTTGGGATAGAGGAGCTGGCAGCTCCCTGCCAGCTCTGGGATTCTATGCTTTTTGTTTCTGCTCTTCCCAGTCAGTAAGAATGCTGTTTGAAAATCAGCTGGCCAATCCAGTAGGTGAAGGCTCCTTTAGACCACCTGAAAGAGTCATTGCTCTTGTTAATTACAATGAACCATAGGAATGTCATGAAAACTTACAAGGCTCTCCAGGATCTGGCACAGTTGGACTTTGAACTGCTGCATGCAGAAGGCAGGAGAACTAAGGAACTAAATACAAACCATTCCTTTCCTATTGAACACGTTAGATAAATCCCAAAGCAGCAGGTTTTTTCTTTACATAGCTATGTTGCTAATTGAGTTTTTGGGTTTAGTTTAAGACTGAGCCTGCCAAATAATGAATTACATTTGGATGTTTGGCTCAGAAGTACCTCTTGAAATTGCAATTCCTGAGGGTATTTTCCTTTTGTCTTCCCTTCCCCTCCTTGCTCGTTATTTACCCACTTCAGCTTCTGGAGGAAGATTTCATTGCAATGGAGAATTCCTAATTGTCTGTGCTGAAATGACTTCAACAAACGTTACTTTCAGTCAATACCTTTTATAACTGAGTTTTCTGCAGTGGATCAGAATAGATTTGCTGTCTTTTGTTGACTTGTAAATCATTCCTTTTGTGCAGCAACACTGACTTGCCCAAGCAGTTTCTGTTCTAGATCTAGCCCCAGCCTCTTGCTCAGAGCAAGCAGCCTGCTCCAAATAGAGTGTGCTGGAATGAGAACTATTCTTAGCTCTTGGATGTATGCTTGGAAACTAAGGAGGCTAGTTGATGTTCCAAAAGTGATGGCTCCCATGAGAGCAAAGAGGTGAAAGAAATGTTAAGCTCATTACTGCTTTAGAGGAGAGTTTATCCCCCTCACTAACCTACACAGCATGAAGAAACAGGGCTTTCTGTACAGATTTTATCCCAACTACTGCTGCTTTTCTGAATCACTGACTGATGTGACAGAGCCTAGCTGTTGAGCAGAGGCTAGCTTTGGTGTGATGAGATGGCTAGAGGAGCTGATGCTGTGTTTGGTCTCTTGCAGCTGATGGAGTGCTGTGTCAATGCCCTGGTGACCTCCTTCAAAGAGACCATTCTAGCTGAGTGCCAAGGCATGATCAAACGAAACGAAACAGAAAGTAAGTGGAGCTGCAAGAGCAGGGCAGGGCAGCAGCAGCTGGGGAGAGAGAGATTGCTTTGGACGCAGGGCAGCTTGCTGCTTCAGGAGCTGCTGGCAGTGTTCTCTAGGTTCTCTGGGCACTTTTATCCCACCAGACATGACTAGCACAGGTCAGGAGTCTTTTCTATCCCTTGTGCAGTACTCTAACCTGAACAACAGGCTTACTCTCATCCTACTAGAAAGAAAAGAAAATTCTGTGTTCTGTTTGTTTTGGGTTTATTTTCCCACACAACTGATCTTCTGCATGCTGCCCAGCTCTGGGAAAGATTCACTCTCCCTCTTCACTTCTCCACTACCCATGCCCCCTGGGAAGAAAGTGAAGGATGTCTTCAGAAAGCTGTTTTTTTCTGAAGAGCAGGGAATTACTTGTTCAATTCTGACCAACAGGTCTGTCAGCAAAATCCCTGCAAGGTTTTTATCAGGTTTTATAGACAGTATGTCACTGGGAGTATGGCAGGGTAGCTCTGCAAGCCTTTGGTCCAGAAGTGGTATTTCTTGGGTTTGTTTAACTCTGCTGCCATAAATTGAGAGGTTCATGTGATTCAGAAGCCTTGTGTTGGCCTTCTATGAGAAGCTAAACCAGAGAAGTCACTAAAATGTCATCATTTCAGCAGGGAAAGTGAAGAGGGAGAAGGGGAAAGGTGAAATCACAGGTTAATTGTTTTTTAAAGTGTGTATCCTGCAACCAGGGACTATTTCCTAATGTCTGCATGAAGCTTTCATTTCTGTGCATATGTGAAAACTGCTGTGTGACTTAGAAAACACTCCCTTCCAAAGCTAGCACTGCACAAAACCTGTGACCTCCAAACTATCTCATCCTGCTCTGTTAATCCAGCAGCAGGATTTCTGGCAGCAGTGCAGAGCTAAATCTAGAAAGCCACCCAGCTTCTTAGCAGTGTCTGTTACAGCCTTTGGGAGAGAACAGGAAGAGCTTCCAAAGGCTTCAGCAGCAGCATCCAAAGCCTCTGGGTTGAGAGACCTGCTGCAGTATTCACACAGTCCTCCCTTGCCTTGTGCCTCTGCCTTGCTGCAGAGGATTTCTGCAACTTGTTGTTGTTCATTTAGCTTCAGCAGACCCTCCTTGGAGGACTAGGTGTGGAACAGCATCAAAGCATCTTTCTCTTGAAGGCCCCACCAGATGCTCTGTTCTTCACACATTCAGTGTTCCACTTGAGCTACCCCTAGCAGAAAGGAAGTGTGTCTGGGTTTGATCCAGGGCTTGGACTGCTTGCCTGATCAGTGTTTGTATCTTGCAGAGTTGCATTTAATGTTTTCCCTGATGGATAAAGTTCCCAATGGCATCGAGCCCATGCTAAAGGACCTGGAAGAACATATTGTTAGTGCTGGCCTGGCAGATATGGTAGCAGCTGCTGAAACTATTACTACTGTAAGTGTAAGGCTTGGAATGGAAACACACCTTTGCAGACTCTCTTTGTGGGGCATACAGACCAATGGAAATCAGTGTTGAAGGGTTTGTGTAAACATGGAGTTTTGATCCACTGCAAGCTTTCAGTGTCCTTGGAATCATTTGGTATTCCTTAAGTTGGAGCTTTAAAGCATGAAGCCAATCTGCAGTAAAGGAAAGGTTAGAGACTAAGTGCACTAGATACTGATGTGCTTGGGTTGTGACAGCCACAGTCAGTTTCTTTGCAGAATTCTGACTTCCTGATGAGATCTGAAATTCCCTTTCAAGCTGAGAGCTTCTTCAGGGTGGAAATGAAATCTTGTTTTTCCTCCCTCTTCTTTCTCATCTTTTTCTCTGGGTCTAGGAGGCTTGAATCTCTGTGAATCTCTGCAGCAGTTAGAATGGGCACTTTATTGGCTCTGGAAAAGCTTTTATTTTTGGAATTTATGATACAATATTTTGAAGCTCTGTGTCTTTTTCTGTAGGTGTATATATATATATATGTATGTGTGTGTGTGTGTTTTCATAGTGGAAACACTCTCCTGAAAGTCTCTGTTGAGGCTCACATGCTCTAGAGCTGTTCACAACAGAGAATCAAGATCAAATGCTCGCTTGTAATATGCAGCCTTGAGGAAACTTAGTTTCTTCCAGAGAAAGGAATTGCATGTAAGCTCCCACTGAATTGTGTGGAGATTGATTTTTGCCTCTTGAACTGCAGGACTCTGAGAAGTATGTGGAGCAGCTGCTCACCCTCTTTAATCGATTCAGTAAGTTGGTTAAAGAAGCTTTCCAAGATGATCCAAGGTTCCTTACTGCAAGAGACAAGGTATGTGTTTCTGCTGAGCAGTTCAGTTCAGTTGAAGAGTTGTCATCTGTATGATGTCTCTGAGATCTTTGTGCCCATTCACTGTTGACTCCAGAAGCTGCTCTTACTCTAGCAAAGATGAAACTCAGTCCCAGCTGAGGAGCTTCTGTGTTGTGGTCATGCATTGAGTTGCATGTGTGCTGAGCACTGTAATGTTCACTGCAAGATGATGATGGAGAGGCCCAGCTTGCCCAGAGAGGTGGTGGCAGCCCCAGCCCTGGCAGTGTTGCAGGCCAGGCTGGCTGGGGCTGGGAGCAAGCTGCTCTAGTGCCAGGGGGGGTTGGGATAGAGGAGCCTGCAGCTCCCTGACAGCTCTGGGATTCTAGGATACTTTGGGCTAAGAAAAAGAATTGGATGAGTTTCATGGCCAAGGATATAAAACTTCTGTGACTGATATGTTTAAGGACACCAACTGAATGAAGCTCTAATAACCTGAAATTCTTTTCCAGGCATACAAAGCAGTGGTGAATGATGCTACAATCTTTAAACTTGAATTGCCATTGAAGCAGAAGGGGTAAGCCCTAGAAACTTGAAATGAATCAAGGTTTTGAAACTGTTAAGGAGTGAGCCTCTCCTTTCAAATAGCTCTTCAAAAAGTATCCCTGTTTAGAAGTGCTTTGTGTTCTGTGCAGGATGGAATTTCAGCCTCTGCTAAGAGACTCTTCACACAGCAGTGGAGAAGTGAAGAGCAGCCTGTGTAAACTTAATTTATTTGTAGGAATTGGGGATCTGTTCTTTTGTAGTGAAGCAGTGAGTCAGTTTGTTAGGTGAAGGTCATAGTGCCTTCCTGGGGGATCAGTTCCATACACCTGAGCTCTGGAGCTCTGCCACAACTTCAGTAGAAGTCCTGGGGGGAGCTGAGGCAGTCATTGATGCAGAGAAGTGTGGCTGGTGAAGGGGTAACTGTTTGCCACCTCCTCTTGTGCCAGCTGTGAGTGTGATGTGTGTGTGCAGGTGTTCCATTTGTGGCTGGAGACAGGATTAACCAAGGTTAAACAACTCCAGCAGGCTAAGCAGACCTCTGTGGCCCAAGCACCAACATGTTTGCAGTGGCTGTGCCTCTACCTCAGCCAGTGCATTGTTAACATTGCACATGTGCTGTTCCACTTGAGCAGGAAGCTGTAGCTATTTAGGTGCTTGGATTGGTTATATATAGTTTCTAGTCTGATTTACTACAGAAATAAACCTTAAGTAGCTGGGCTGCCAGCTTCCTTTTCCAGGTAGTGCTCCTCAGGGGTGGCTGGGTATAAATACCTGTTCAGCATTCTGCTGCTTAGTCTCTGGTTGCTTTTGGACTAATGCTAAGCCTGGGCAGGCATTAGCTGTGCTGGTTTTATGTCACTGGAGGAACACCTTCACTAAAGAATCCTCCTCCTTCATGCAGAGGTAGCCAAGAGAGAGGAGATTTTGAGGTCTCTGCTCATCTTTTCTCCAGTCAAGCTGTGTTTTGTTCCTGAAGCTAAACGTGCCTAGTGATCTCTTAGCAGCTCCATGTTCAGGTTCTGAAATGAAAAGCAGTTGGAATGACCAAGCTGCAGAAGCTGTCTGAAAATGTTTGATAGTATTTACTCATTCAAGGATAAAAGGGAGTTATTCCTAATTTTTCATGAGTAAAGCAAGGCTGTGAATTCACCACCAGCATCCTTGCCAAGGGGATGAGGAAAGAGCAGTCTGACTTAACTGTGTGACTCCTCCAAGATAGCAGGATTCTGTGCACTTTGAAGAGCTATTGTTCTTCTTTTGTTTAGGGTTGGATTGAAAACACAGCCTGAGTCCAAATGCCCTGAGCTTCTGGCTAATTATTGTGACATGTTGCTAAGAAAAACACCACTGAGCAAAAAACTCACCTCTGAAGAAATTGAAGCAAAGCTTAAAGAAGTGGTAGGTTTTCTGCTTTCTGCTCTTGATTACTGTGGGTAATGAAGTGGTTTTATTTCCTTTTGTGGGTGGAGGCCTTGCTCCTCAAAAGCAGTTCTGCAAGGTGCAGTAACAGAAGAGTTGATGGCATCAGGTACCTGTGTGTTTAGAGCTTGTAGGAATGGCTCTCATATGCTAAAGAAGGGCCTGTACCCCTACAATGTGTTAGGGTCTAGATATTAATCCAGGAGACTTCTACATGCCAGGGCCAGTGTCTTTTCTAATGCAAGAGCAGGTTCTTGGTGGTTGGCAGGTAAAGAAACTGGAGGTGTGCTCTTAGGAGAGGTTCCTAGCTGCTGCCTGGGCTAGTAGTAACACAGTTGCTCTTCAGGCACTATGGAGTAGTCTTTTCCCACTGCATAGCCTACAGTGGCACTGGCTCAGCATTCCAAGACTGGTGTGATTGACAGTGCCACTCAAGAGATCCAAACCTGCTCTTTGACAGCTGTTGGTGCTCAAGTATGTGCAGAACAAAGATGTCTTCATGCGCTACCACAAAGCTCACCTGACACGGCGCCTGATCCTCGACATCTCTGCTGACAGTGAGATTGAGGAGAACATGGTCGAGTGGCTCAGGGTGAGTAGCCTGAACCTGCCTTCTGCTGCACTCTGCCTCTTGCTTGGGCTCTTCATTCCCACTCCTCAACTTAGGGAGCTCCTTCTTGCTGCAGGGCTTTCTGGCTTGAATTGCAAGCCACTCAGGACACCTTCTGCTTCCATTCCATTGCAGGGCTTCCTGAAACTAAAACAGCTTCCCTCTTTTCTAAGAGGGCTGTTGATCCTAAGAGTGGTACCAACTGATTTTAAAGTATTTCATGGATGGTTAGATGAAGGCTTTGTGTGTTCCACAGGCAAATGAGCCACAAGGATGCTCAGAGGCTGGAGCACCTCTGCTCTGAGCACAGGCTGAGAGAGTTGGCATTGCTCAGGCTGGAGCTCAGGAGGCTCCCAGGAGAGCTTCTTGTGGCCTTGCAGGGGCTCCAAGAGGGCTGGGGAGGGACTTGTGAGGCTGTGAGGCAGTGCTAGGCCTAGGGGAATGGATCCACACTAGAGGAGGGCAGCTGGAGCTTGGCTCTTAGGCACAAGTTGTTGGCCAGGAGGGTGCTGAGCCACTGTGCCAGGTTGGCCAGAGAGGTGGTGGCAGCCCCAGCCCTGGCAGTGTTGCAGGCCAGGCTGGCTGGGGCTGGGAGCAAGCTGCTCTAGTGCCAGGGGGGTTGGGATAGAGGAGCTGGCAGCTCCCTTCCAGCCCTGACAGCTCTGGGATTCTGTGAGAAACTGCAGTGTACTTGTTCAGGTATGTAAATAATTGGAGATGTGTTCTAATTGTGACACTTGATGTAGATTAGAATACTATTTGCATGCCTCAAACATTCCTTCTCATCTCAGAGTTCACTGGCTCCTTAATGCATGGAGATGTTCTCCAGCACTGGGATTTCATGGAAGAATCATCATATCCCCTTGAGGGATAACTCCATGTGAGCCTTTCTATTGCATGGCAGATGAAGGGCTGATCCATGTGTGCTTTAATGCTCCTCATTTATTTGAGTCTAAGAGTTTAAAAACAAAGCTTTGGGATCCTAGTTGTCTGTGTCCTGGTTCAGTGCTCTGTTTCTTCACACAGGAAGTAGGAATGCCAGCAGACTATGTAAACAAGCTGGCTAGAATGTTCCAGGATATCAAAGTGTCTGAAGACTTGAACCAGGCCTTCAAAGAAATGCACAAAAACAATAAACTTGCATTACCAGGTATTGTTTTTTCAAATGATTTGCTCTTTTTCATTTGTCTTAGTGAAAAATCGTTCTGTGGATCATTTTGAGTTCAAATTGGGATCAGCTGCAGGCTGAAGATAGTGTTCAGGGCATTGCTGTGCCCAGGTTGGAAGTGTCTGTAGACTCTGCTTTCTTTTACAGTTGGCATGGAGCTCCATCATTCTGTAAGTTACTGTGGGTTTGCATTTTGAGTCTTGTAGACACAAACTCCCTGCTGCTCTGGGTAAATTCCAAGCAGGGGCTTGACTCACTATCAGGCAGCCTGAACTGCTCCTCCTTTTATGCCATCATTATTCTTCCTGAGTGCTTCATGCTGTGCTCCTGCTTCAGCTGCCAGCAAGAGAGCTGATGCTTGCTATGAAGCACTTGATCAGATTCAGAGGCTGGAGCACCTCTGCTCTGAGGACACTTTGGGCTCACTCCCAGCTCTGACACTTGTGTGATTCTGTGGTTTGTGAGGTTGCATCTCTCTCAGGACACAGGCTGAGGAACACCCAGTTTTGGAACTGCTCCTGCTGAAAAGCCTGGACGAGTGCTTACAGGCATTAGCTCTAAAGCTGCATCAGGGCTTAAGGAGCTCTGCAGAGGCAAGCTAAGGCAAACAGCTTTCCATCAGTGTGGTGCATAAAGGGAGCACCTTCATGATGAAGCAGGTAGACACCTTGCTCCTTTCTGATAATTCAGTCTACCAGAATTGGATTTAGAGTAGACAAAAAAGAAAAGAGAGGCATTTTATCTGTTCTGTGTGGAGATTGATAGAGTCCAATATTGCCTTGCAGCTGACTCTGTCAATATTAAAATCCTCAATGCTGGGGCCTGGTCCCGAAGCTCAGAGAAAGTCTTTGTCTCCCTGCCCACGGAGCTGGAAGATCTCATCCCAGAAGTTGAAGAATTTTATAAGAAGAATCACAGTGGTAGAAAACTGCACTGGCATCACCTCATGTCCAATGGAATTGTAAGTGTGTAGGTGTTGAGGTAGCAGTCTCGATGACTATACAAGAAGGATCTGGAGGGGCTGCAAGGTGTCCAGAGCAGGGCCATGAGGATGCTCAGAGGCTGCAGCACCTCTGCTCTGAGCATAGGCTGAGAGAGTTGGCATTGCTCAGGCTGGAGCACAGAAGGCTCCCAGGAGAGCTTCTTGTGGCCTTGCAGGGGCTCCAAGAGGGCTGGGGAGGGACTTGTGAGGCTGTGAGGCAGTGCTAGGCCTAGGGGAATGGATCCACACTAGAGGAGGGCAGCTGGAGCTTGGCTCTTAGGCACAAGTTGTTGGCCAGGAGGGTGCTGAGCCACTGTGCCAGGTTGGCCAGAGAGGTGGTGGCAGCCCCAGCCCTGGCAGTGTTGCAGGCCAGGCTGGCTGGGGCTGGCAGCAAGCTGCTCTAGTGCCAGGGGGGTTGGGATAGAGGAGCTTTGGGCTCACTTCCAGCCTTGACACCTCTGTGATTCTGTAATTTATAATAGGAGGAAAGCTTGTGATCCAGAAAGGCATTCTAAGTGAAGTTGTCCTTCTCTTCACAGATAACATTTAAGAATGAGGTTGGCCAGTATGACTTGGAGGTGACAACATTTCAGCTAGCTGTGCTCTTTGCCTGGAACCAAAGACCCAGAGAGAAGATCAGCTTTGAAAATCTTAAACTGGCAACTGAACTCCCTGATGCAGAGCTTAGGAGGACTCTATGGGTATTTCCCGTTCTCTTGGAGCAGATTTCTTCCTCATTTTTGTGCTCTGAGCTAGTGTTTTTAAAGGGCTGTCAGATCCCCCTTTGGAAGGAACCCCTCTCTTGCTCCCTAATCTGTTGTAATGCTGGCTCTTTGCACTACTGCTGAGCACACACAGCCTTCACACTAACACATTCTCTCCACTCAGTATAATCTAACTGAAGCTTTTGGAAGCAGCAAGAGCTTTTTGACCACGTGCTGCCTAAACCACACATTGATAGTTGTGATTTATGGAGTGGGACTGGTCTGGTGGTAGGAGGAAATATATATTGCTTAAAACTAACTTCAGTGGTTGCTCTGTCAGACTTTTAATTATTTAGCTTGAAACGAGAGAGAGAAATCCCATCGATCAGACTTAACCCCACTTGTGTAGCTGTGTAATTTCCCACCTACTAACCCATTTGGTAAGCTGAGTCCCCTCTGTGGTTTGCCTAGTGGCTTTGTGTTGCCCTCTAGCAGCTCCAAACAAGACCTGTGTGCTTCCCTGGCTGCAAGCTGCCCAGCAGTCACCTAGCTACTGAAAAAGTGATTGTTTCCATGTAGAAACTCTGGTGTTTTATTTTCATTCTTTCCCCCCCTCCCCTTTTTCTCTGTAGTCTCTTGTAGCATTTCCAAAGCTGAAACGTCAGGTTTTATTGTATGAGCCTCAAGTCAATTCACCCAAAGACTTTACAGAAGGAACCCTCTTCTCGGTGAACCAGGAGTTCAGTTTAATGTAAGATGACCTTTGCAAAGTCCAATAACCATGTGCTCTTTTCTAACCAAAGGAATTCCCTTTCAGTTACCCTTGCTGCTGGAAAGCTGTGCAGACTCAGCTAGACACATGCTTTGCTCTGCTGTCCTTAGGGAGTCTGGGCAATAGTCCTGCTTCATGTAGGTGGTTGGACTAGCTGAGCTCTAGCAGCCCCTCCAGACAGATGCTTCTGTGCTGCTGGACACCTAGGGCTGAGGTGCACAATGGCAGGAGGGGTTGCTGGCTTCCTGTTTCTGATGAAGCCATGACATGTCCTAGAGGAAGAGCTGTCTGTCAGCAGAGCACTAGTGCTGTGCTGATCCTTACACACAGAGCTATCAGTGACTGACTGGAACTGGCTCCTTGCTACGCGCCTCAGGTTCTGGGCCTCAGTCTCAGGAGCAGCTGGACAGCTGATCTGAGGAGAGAAAGAGAGAGAGAGGTGACACATCTGCTTTCCTGGGGCTTAGTTTGCTGCCTAGGGCCATGACATGTGTTCCTGTCATCAGGATCCATGAACCTTGGGAAGTGAGGAGAGGGTGTGACAGAAGAGCCAGGTTGGTACAGAAGGTTTGTGGGTGACCACTGAGGAGTGCTCTCAGCTTGCTTAGTTACACAAGAGTTGGTTTTCATCCTTTGTTCTCTGCTAGAGAGACATTTCTGGGGATAGAAGATTAACTAGTGTGATTTCCTCAACTTCACCCTAAAAACCTCCTCCAAAGAACCTGAGGTTTATAGCATTAGACTGAAAGAGATTTCTGTGACGTTGTAGTCTATCAAGCAGTAGCTTCTGAACTGTGGCCACTGTCAGTGCCAGCTGATGGACATGGGCTGGTGCTTGTAGGGTTTAGTGTGCAGAGACACTGCCACTACGCTTTGCTTTGTAAGCTGCAGTGCTGATAGCGTGTAAGATCTGAGCTGAGCTGCTCCTTGCTGCTGTCATTGAACTGTAATAGGCAATCCTGCCCCGGAAATGTGCTTTTTTGCTGATTGTCACCCAATCAACTCTTCCAGCAAAAATGCTAAGGTGCAGAAGAGAGGCAAGATCAACCTGATCGGGCGCTTGCAGCTCACCACGGAGCGGATGCGCGAGGAGGAGAACGAGGGCATCGTGCAGCTGCGCATCCTGCGCACGCAGGCAAGGGAGCAGGGGCTGCCCAGCCAGCCCTACCTTTCCTCTGCTGTCCCCTCTGCATGCAGCACACCTTGCCATGCTTCTGAACCCCACTGCAACTGCCTTCAGCTCTTGGGCTGACATCTGTGGGGAACCCTGAGCGCTGTCTGTGTGCTTTTGTGCTTGGAGCTGTTATGTTGTATCCCCAGGAGCCCTCAGAGTGCACTTGGAGCCCAGCAAGCCAAGCCCAGCCTGGGCTGCAGCAGGGGCAGGGAGGTGATTCTCCTCTCTACCGCACTCTGGGCACACCTCAGCTGCAGTGCTGGGGCCAGCTCTGGAGCCCCCAGCACAAGAAAGAGCTGCAGGGGCTGCAAGGTGTCCAGAGCAGGGCCACGAGGATGCTCAGAGGCTGCAGCACCTCTGCTCTGAGCACAGGCTGAGAGAGTTGGCATTGCTCAGGCTGGAGCACAGAAGGCTCCCAGGAGAGCTTCTTGTGGCCTTGCAGGGGCTCCAAGAGGGCTGGGGAGGGACTTGTGAGGCTGTCAGGCAGTGCTAGGCCTAGGGGAATGGATCCACACTAGAGGAGGGCAGCTGGAGCTTGGCTCTTAGGCACAAGTTGTTGGCCAGGAGGGTGCTGAGCCACTGTGCCAGGTTGGCCAGAGAGGTGGTGGCAGCCCCAGCCCTGGCAGTGTTGCAGGCCAGGCTGGCTGGGGCTGGGAGCAAGCTGCTCTAGTGCCAGGGGGGTTGGGATAGAGGAGCTTCGGGCTCACTTCCAGCCCTGACAGCTCTGGGATTCTCTGATTCTAGTGAGTAATTCACACTCCAGGTTCAAGATTTAAGTGCAGAGTCTCCTTTGACTGGACTTGTCTTACATCTCTGGCATCTTGCCAGTGCTTCATTCTTTTGCTTTATCAGCTCCTTTCTAGAAACAGTTTGGTATCTGCTCAGCCTAAGAAATGCAGCATCTCTCTGAGTTTGAAGGAGAAGTGTAGACTTCCTTTGCTGTCTTGCCTTACCAGGACCTCTGTTAATGCTGTCACTTCCTCACTCCAATCCTTTTCTCTTCTTGTTCCCCACCAGGAGGCTATCATCCAAATCATGAAAATGAGGAAGAAAATCACTAATGCCCAGCTTCAGACTGAACTGGTAGAAATATTGAAAAACATGTTCTTGCCACAGAAGAAAATGATCAAAGAGCAAATTGAGTGGCTTATAGAGCACAAATATATCCGAAGAGATGAGTCAGATATCAACACCTTCATCTACATGGCCTGATGGGAGCAGTGTGCAGGCTGCTGAGGGCAGCAGGGCAAGAAGGGTGCTTGGCCAGACAGCTGCAACAGTTTGTGCTGCAGGAGGACTGCTTTTGACTGTTGTTACCTATTCCAAATCCCTGCCTTACCTTACCAGAGGACTCTCTTTTGCCAATCTCCTTCAGCTAGCATGATGGCATTCCCTTCATGTTGCACACTTTGAACAGCATGCTCTTTTGTGGGGAAACTTGCATTCATGAAGAGCCCCTTGGGAACTCTTGGGAAGTAGCTTGGAGTGACACCCAGCAGCAAGAACACAGGTTTGGGTTTTGAGGTGACCAGTACTTGCACAAGGAAAAAAAAAAAGATACTCAACTATTCATGCACTGAAGAACTGCTGTTAGTTTTGTTTGGGATTTGGGGTTTTTTGGGGGGGAGTTTTCGTTTTGTTTTGTTGGTTGTTTTTTTTTTAATGCAATTAGGACTAGAAGTAGCACTTTCACTTTTGTGTTTTGGATCAACAGAGTAATGTACTTTTGATCCTTTTTATGTGATAACATTTGAGAGACACAAACACATCACAACTGATAGGTGTTCCAGTTCAAACTTGTTGGCTAGAGCAGTGCTTCAATCTAGTGCCTGGAGCTAAATCATTGACACAAGTGACATGCAAGTGATTCCAAATCTTGGCTGATACTCTTCCTGAAGCAAGAGGTCATTGTTTTTCAGTTGTTTGCTGTAAACAAGTGGACATAACAATATTTGTTCCCTGATGTGGACAGATGGTTTGCTACAATCCTTTTGGGGAGGGCCAGGCTTTCTTGGATCATCCTGCTGTCTAAAAGCAGTTTTCATGGGTGGGTCTGTTCTACTGAGGAGAAATACTAAGTGTAGCTGGTTGTACATTTAATATTTGTATTCCACATATTGCAGTCTGACTACAGAGATCTGAATGCATTAGGAAGGAATTAATGCCCAGCTCCCCCAGGAAGACAAGAACAGTAATTCCTCTTTGGTAACCTGACCTAGACACACACAAGGTTAGTGCAAGTGGTTTGGTGCTTAGAAGCCAACAGCTTTCTGTGAAAAACCAACCCTCTGCTTCTTGTTTTGAAACTGGCAGGGTAGGAGATACACTTGTAACAGACAAGGTAAAAAGCTAAGGCAGAGTCCTTGGTTTGGTGTATTCCGAGAGAGTGCCAAACACCCAGCAGGAGTTGCAGCTTTGGAATGTCACCTCTTGTGGTTTCAATCATCTGAAGCAGTGCTTTGGCTCTGTCTGCTGCTCTGAGCTGGCCCAGCATGGCCTGGGCTGCTGCCATGCCTCCTGGGACAGGAAGGGAAGCTGAGCTTCCCTCAGGCCTGTGCCCATAGCCTGCTTCTGACAGCCAGGCCAACACCTGAGGAGGAGCTCATCTGCTTTGATGCTTGAAAGGGAGCAGAGGAGACAGTTCACTTTAGTCAAGGAGGAAAAAAGCCTTCCAGTAAGGAAGAGGAGTTTTGCTTTCACATGGTTGCAGTACAGCATGCAGGAAGAGCTTCCCAAGGCAGCTGTTGGCACCCTGCAGCAGGCTGCATGCTCTCTTCCTCATGGAGATGCCTGAGAGGAGTGGCAACTGGGAGATCTTTTTGAGCAAGAGATGTTTAGTAGTGAGGGTTTCATGAATAAGAGGTGGAGAGAAAGCCAAGAGCTGACCAGTGACAGTGGACTGAAATCCCTCAGCTTGTGTTCCATGCTTCTCTTCAGCCTCTCAAGGAGATGCTGAACAACACTGCTGCTTCTCTGCTGGCCCTGTGGTGTTGCAGCTCAGAATCAGCAGCCAGTGGTGCTCTCTGCAGGAAAGCAGGACAGCTAGTTGAACAACAGAGAAAAACTTGCAAATAAACAACTTCTGCTGCAAGACTTTCAGTCTTTGTAACTTGAAAGTAAGAAATACTCACTTGGGATAAGTTGGGGGGAGGCAGAGCAGTCTGAGCACTCTCTTTTCCACACAAAAAACACCCACCCCTTAACCAGAGAAGAGCAGGTGTGAAATGATCTGCCAAGGGGATAATGCTGATTTTGAAGCCATTTCTTTAGGTTTGAGAGAGAAGTGCAAGAGGTTGCATTTCAAGCTGAAGCTGTTTAGGAAGCAGCAGGTTGCTAAAAGCTAAGGAGCTTCCTGTTTCCTCAACTAATAAATATCACAGAATACAACCTAAATGTTCTCTCTCTATTTCTCAACCCCTGGGATGCAGAAATAGAGTTGGTAATGTGCCTCTGAGATGGTTCTTTTTCATTCCATCTATACCAGAACTGGATGGCAGGTTTTGTATTCAAGCTGAAGACTCACACCAGCAAATGTGTTAGGGATGCAGAGTCACACCTCGAGTCCTCATCAGGTTCCTTTCACCAGTATGCACTTAACAACTAGTGTCCCCTGGGGCCCAGGGAGATGCCTGGGGCCAGCTGTTCTTTTGGGGAGGGGAGAGTTCAGCTCTCCATGGAAATGGACTGTTCTTCACTTGCAATATGGCAACAATTCACTTGGAAGGCTGCAGCTTTCAGCTGTGAGTGTGTCTGTGCAAGGAGCTAGCTTGCTGCCAGAGCTGTTGCACCCACACTGCCACGGGGAGCAGGTGTGCAATGGCAGTGCTGCAGGGGAGGGGAGGCACACTCATGGGTTTGGTGAAGAGTTCCTGTTCAATCTTGCTCTGTCCCACAGCTTGCTGGCCATCTCTTTCAATTCTCCAGTCTTCCATGTTCCTCCTGCCACACAGCTGCTGTCCCTCCTGGCTTCTCCTGGTCAGCTCTCTCCCACTTGTGATGCCTGATGCAAGCACATGGCCAAACCACAGGGGCCCTTGCTCCTTTTCACCTTTCTAAGGTTAAACTCAATGTTCTGAGTGTTCCCTTGGTTAGCACTGGGATGCCCTTGTCCTCTCAAGTGCACATTTGGAGGCTAGAGGGGGCAAAAAGGCTTGCTAGTTTTACAGAAAGATTTGCTATCTTCAAACTCTTTTCTATTTTCACCCCAAGACCTGGGATGCTCTCTTTGTAACTCTTGGAGGTCAGATCTGTGAAATAAAGACCTGAAAGCTTTGCTGTCACATCCCCTGGCTGGAGGCTGGAGTGTGGAGCAAAGCTGAGTTGTACTCTCCTCTCCACATGGCATTTCCACCTCGGAATGTGTGCCACTGCCCAGCTGCTGCTGCTGTCCCAGGGTGGCAGTGGCTGGAGGGCACTCCAGCAGAACTATTTTGATGTACTGCTTAATTTTGGGATTTTATTTTTTAAGTTGTATAATTTATTTTCTTGCAGAATAAAAATATGTAATATAAAAAGACTGCTTGCTCAGCAAGGTCTTCTGCTCTCTTCCCCTGCAGAGGTTTTAAGCTGAATTCAGGGACTGCTCCTGAAAAATGCCACGGGATGAAAAGTGCCTGATTCCAAGTGCCACAGTTTGTTATGGTCAGAGTACAAAAACAAGTAAAGACTTCCACTTCTCTTCTTGGTATGATCTTTCAGTTCTTTAAGGTTTGATGTAGAGCTTCCAGAGAAGGGCAAGGAGCCTAGGGAGGGCTCTGGAGCACAAGTGTGCTGAGGAGCAGCTGAGGGCACTGGGCTTGCTTAGTGTGGAGCACAGGAGGCTCAGGGCAGAGCTGAGCTCTCTCTGCAGCTCCCTGCCAGGAGCTGGCAGTGAGCTGGGGGTAGCTCTGTGCTGCAGGCTTAGCAGGGACAGGAGCAGAGCAAATGGCCTCAAGTTGCCCCAGGGGAGCTTGAGCTTGGATGCAAGGAGGAATTTGTTCCCTGCAAGGCTTGTTGAGTGTTGGCCCAGGCTGCCCAGGGAGGTGCTGCAGTGCCCATCCCTGGAGGGCTTGAAGAAGCATCTAGCTGCTCTCCTTAGGGCCATGGCTTAGTGGCATGGCACTGCTAGGGATGCTGGAGCAGCTCACAGCTCTCTGCCAGCCTTA
>VWZO01005314.1:0-105868 GCA_013396975.1 Bucco capensis | reverse complement strand
TCAGCGCGGCGGGAAGGAGCTGAGGAGGAGGAAGGGGACCCTGCCGGGGCTGTGGGCCTGGGGCCGCCGCGGCCTGCGCCTCCCGGGGGCCGCTGGCTCAGTGAAGGGCGTTTGCCCCAGCCCCGCCCCGGTGCCCCGCGCCGGGAGCCGCGCTGAGCCCGGCGGGAGCTTTCCGTGCGGGCTGGAACGCGGCTCCTGCCGCTGCCTTCCAGCCAGCCGTGCGGGCTGCGGGCTGCGCGGGGCCTGCCCGCGCTCCTCAGCTCCTCCCTTCGCATGGCCGTTCGGCTCTCGCTTCGGCAGGGGTGGGGAGCAGTACTCAAAGGCTTTCGCTGGCCTGGGCAAGGAAGGGAAGCAGATAGCAATGTCGTGCCTCTGTGTGCCTGAGTGCCACAGCCCCAACAGGCACAGGACGTGGTTGTTTCGGGGCACTGCTGACTTTATTGTCTTGTTTGTCCAGGTTACTGCAAAGATAATCCTCAGGCAGAGCACAGGAAGGATATGGTACTTTGCTAGTGAGGGTTCCAGGGTCTCAGCACCCTCCTGGCCAACAACTTGTGCCTAAGAGCCAAGCTCCAGCTGCCCTCCTCTAGTGTGGATCCATTCCCCTAGGCCTAGCACTGCCTGACAGCCTCACAAGTCCCTCCCCAGCCCTCTTGGAGCCCCTGCAAGGCCACAAGAAGCTCTCCTGGGAGCCTTCTGTGCTCCAGCCTGAGCAATGCCAACTCTCTCAGCCTGTCGTCAGAGGAGAATTGATGTTGTTTTTGTTGTAGCATTCTGGATTCATTAGCCTCATTTTTGTTCATTTTTTGTTTAAAAAGCAGTGAAGTTAATGATATTGATGAGTGAACCAAAGTCCAGAGAAGCAGTCAGAAGGCCTAGTAAATGCTCTAAGGTAGCACTGCTCCCTCCCTGGTTCATGTTCTCGAGGTGTACATAACATAACATTTGCCAAGCTGTGGTATGGTGTTGGTTTGCTTGATAAGAGGTTGTGAGGACTCTCTTCTTTCCAGGCTTTGAAGTATCCAAGCCGTGGCTATGCCTCCCAGCGTGCTGTGAATGTGAGTAGAAAGCATCCTCTGACTGCACTTACTCTCTTCGTTCTCTTTCTTCATTACAAGTTATCACAAAGAATCTCCAGTGGAGGTTTTTCCCTAGTTTGTTGGTTTTTCTCCCTTTGCTTATCTCTCTCTAAGTAATGAACTCCTGCTGAGAGCCTCTAAGGCTTTGTGTCCAACTTCCACTCAGTCCCTAAGGCCCTCCACAGCTGGAGGTATTCCTTGTCTTTTCTCCATAGCTCTCTGGAGCAGCCAGAGGTCTGATGTGTATCTTTCTGGTCCCAGGTTCTCATCCTACACTCCCAGGGTGAGCAGGTAGCTGTGCTGATGTTGCACTAAGAGGCTTGCAGGAGAAAAGGGAAGCTGTGGCATGAATGAAATGGTGAATCCACTGGAAAAATAGCATAGTGTGTGTGAGAGAGAGGTGACTTCTCCCTGCTTCTCCTCAGGAGGTGGTGATAGCAAGTGCTGTGAGGACACCCATTGGATCTTTCCAGGGCTCTCTGTCGCCGCTGCCAGCCACTCAGCTTGGCTCCATTGCCATCAAAGGAGCAGTGGACAAAGCAGGTATGTCCATGTTCTTCTCTGGGACAAAGAAAAGAACTCAAGTGGCTCAGAACAGTGTCAGTCTGGGTCTTGGGCTGCTTGGTGAACAGAAGAGTCTGTGCTTCTGGCAGCTGGGGCCCTCTGAAAGCCTTTACCCACCCGTGGTGTTCAAGTAGAGGTGACTTTTGCTTTGTTTTCATCTCAATTAAATGCTGCTTCTAGGAGCAGAACATTGGGTAGGGAGATGTGTGCTGATCCAAATCTGATGGGACATGCTGATTGTGTTTCTGGCCTGGGGTTTTATGGCACCCCTAAGCTAATGCTGAGGCTGCAGCCAGTGGCCCTTCCTTTCCCTCCCCATTTTCTTACCCTTGTGAGTCTATGGATGGATTCAAATGAGCTAGAAAGTCTTTTGGGGAGGGAGGATGGTTAATTTTCTGCAGATTTGGCTTCTTGAAACAGCATCTTGCAAGAGCTTGTGCCAGGGCTGTTGCAAGAGATGCAGCAGGAGCCAGGTGTGCCCTGGCTGCAGGGAGCTAGCTGTGGCCATGGCTCACCTCAGCCCTGTCCAACAAGCACTCCAAACTGTCTCTTCAGGCAGAACTAGAAGGTTTTGTGCCTTTAACCATCCATGGAAATTGAGCTTCCCAAGTGAGACTTGGAAATGTTTGCTTGAGTTAGTGAGCTGTGCTTTGTCCTGCAGCATAGCCAAACATCTCTCTTCTGGGGGGTCCCTGAGTGTGAGGGGAGAGCCTTTGGCTGCAGCCAGCAGGAGCCTGTGTGCTGTGAGGACAGCTTGGACATGGCACAGGTCATCTCTTCACCTCTCTGGACTCTCTCCAGTGTGTCCGTGTCTCCCTTGGACTGGGGAGCCCACAGCTGGACACACTCCTGCAGCTGTGGCCTCAGCAGTGCTGGCTGGAGGGGAAGCTTCAGCAAAGGGAGCTCTGCCTTCCATGCAAATGAATCCTGAACTGGAACCTCTTGTTTCACAGGTATCCCTGTAGAGGAAGTGAAGGAAGTGTACATGGGCAATGTGTTGCAGGCAGGACAAGGACAAGCTCCAGCCAGACAAGCAACCTTGGGTGCAGGTACTGATCCTCTTGGGGCTGGAGCTGAAGGGCTTTTCTCTTCCTGAGTTCAAGCAGAGTGGTGCCCAGGCTGTGTGCTCCTGTCCTCCCCAGGGGGGCTGAAGGAGCTGTGCTGGCCTGGGGCCAGTGGTTCTAGCTGTGCATCCTCAACGAGGAATGCTCAGAGGCACAGCCTGGAGAGCTGGCTGCTGCTTCCAGAGCACTTTCCACTTATGGTGGATGCTGCTCTTGGAATCTTCCTTACTGGACAAGGGAGCAGTCATTTCCCTTCAACTGCAGAGAGCAGGATGTCATTCCACTCACCTTCCTGTGGAGCCTGGAGCTGTCACTGGAAGGATTCCCTCTGCAATGGGAACTGCAGCACAAGTGGTAGTGGGGTGCAGGAATGATTTCCTTCTCCCTTTAGCCAGGAGGATGGGGATTCCTTGCCTTAGCCTGACTCTGGGGGTCAGGGAAGAACAAGGCAGTGCTCCTGAGCCAAGCTGCACACAGCAGAGCCCCAGGCTGTGTCCTGAGCTGTCAGTAACCCTTCAGTGACCACAGGATGAGTGACACTGGTACCTAGCCCTTCTGGTAGGGCTCAGTATTTGTGTGTTTAGAGTCCCTCTGCTTCTGGGCTCTGTCTTGTTTCCAGCTGCTGAATTCTACAGCTTGTTGATGCCTTTTTCAGCCTTGAATGCTTCTTAGAGGCACAGTGCTGGAGTTGCTTCTCTAATCTTCTGTCTCTCTGGTTCTTCACTTGCTTGGAATTCTGTTGTTGGAAGGAGAGAAACAGCAAGAATTCCCAAGGAGGATAATAATTAGAGGTTAGGGTAGATAATTGGCCAGGCAGGCTGGCTAGGACAGAGAGAAATTGGTCCTAGAGGAAGCATTGCTGCAGCACCAATGGAGGATTGGCCTGGCCTTGCAGTAACACAGCTGTTTGTACAACTTGTGTGCCTCAGGTCTGCCCATCTGCACTCCTACCACAACTGTCAACAAAGTCTGTGCCTCAGGAATGAAATCCATCATGATGGCAGCACAGAGCCTGATGTGTGGCACTCAGGTAGGTCTTTGGGTGCTGGCTGCTGGAATCCCACACAAATCATGGTGCACATCCTCTCCTGAGGATGGATGTGCTCTCTGAGTTGGGACTATGCTCTGGCTTGGGATAACAAAACTAATCAAGGAGGTTCTGTTCTGCTTCTGCAACCTTGATTTTGTAGTGTGGTTTGGTTGAAAAGAGAACAAAAATGTTATTTTAGTTAGGGAATTGTCCCTTTAAAAAGGAGCAGTTAAGGTGGGGGTTTGTTTGTGGGGTTTTTCCTTTATTCCTAGTGCTCTTCCTCCACTCCTCCTCCTCTCCCAGTCCCAAAAATAACCAAGGGAATGCTCAAGCTTTCTGCTTTGAAAAGCTGAAGACATTTTCATAGACTTTCTTTGTGCTGAAACACATTTCCTCTTGGCTTGCAGGCACTGAAAGTACTTGCAGGAGTGAAGTGCTCCTGTGACAGCAATGTTGGTTAGTTCCAGCTGTCAGGCTCTTTGCATGAGCAGTGCAATCTCTTGCTGCTGGAGAAGCATTTTCCCTGGTGAGAGCTTGGTGCAGGGGAATTGCTGCTCTGTGTCAGCTGTGCTCCAAGATTCTCTCTGCAGTGGGGGCACTAAGAACAAAACTAGTTGTGTGAAAAGAGAGGTCTAGCTGAGTTAAGCAACTCCTTATTGCTCTTGGTCTGCTGAAGCCTTGTCCCTGGACTTTGCTTCAGGCCCAGCACGTCTGTGTAAACAGCATTCCCCTGCAGTGAGCTCCTGGGAGTGCCTGTGCCCTTGGCTCAGCAGATGCAGGCTCAGGGCAGCTGAGCTTCTCCTGCATGCTGCTGCTCTCAGCAAGAGCACAGGCTGGGTTCTCAGGCTCTGGGGGCTAAAGTGCTGGGCAGTTCGGGTGGGGGGGGTGTTTGGCCTGGCTGCAGCTGTGAGCTAGGAAAGTCAGGGATGTTTCCAGTGGCCTGAGTCAGCATCCATCCCTGCAGGAACACTTGTATGAGCTCTGTCTCCAGCTCTTTCACTGGATGGAACTGAAATGCCAGGCACTCTTGTTTCTCTCCTCTCTTGCTGCTTCCCTATCCCAGCTGCCTTTCCAGTTTGGCTCCTGAGCTGTTCTGAACCAAACCATTATTTCTCTAAGCCCTAATTTAAGCTTTCATCTTCTTCTTCATGGAAAATCCTTTCGGGTGGATATTGCCAGCACTGTTGAACTCAGAGACTCACACTGCTCTGTGTGTATTTTCCTTACCTTTATCCCTAGTTCAAATGTCATTAAACCCAAGTGTCTGTTCTTCACAGCCTGGGATCCTAGGGATTTGGGAGGTAGATAGCCAGGGGAGCAGTAGCTAGACTGGTGGTCCTTGGAGCTTTGCTGTTTGTAGGTTTTCTGTCTGTCTGCTTTGTCTCAGCTCGAAGAGGATGCTCATTTCTAAATGCCCAGAGTGGTGGAGCCTCACTCCAGTCAGCAGTCATTAACATCTCTTTCCTTTGCTGCTAAACCCATATTCCAAGTGCTCTCCCCAGCTGTATGCAAGCCAGAGGCTGAGCTGGTCAGCCAGGTGCATTAACTCTGCAGCTGTTGTTCCTCTTGGTTCCTTTTTATATGCATAAAGGCTTTTTCCCCCCAAGACTCCTCAGAAGCAGGAAGCTTCCCCACCTGAGCCTTTGCTCCTCTTTGTTCCTGCAGGAAGGCAATGTCCTTTTCCCTTGCAGGACGTGATGGTTGCTGGTGGCATGGAGAGCATGTCCAATGTTCCCTACACCATGAGCAGGGGAGCCACGCCGTACGGAGGAGTCAGGCTGGAGGACCTCATTGTCAAGGATGGGCTGACAGATGCCTACAACCACATCCACATGGTAACCAGTGCTGCCCCTCGGGCACGGAGCAGCTCTGGCAGTGCACACACTGGGGGGGAAACTGCTTCCTCTGGAAAACTTGGAAAGAGCAGCAATGGTAACGGAGGAGCTAAGCATGGAATGAGAGCACTAGTGAGGTGATGGGAACAGGGGTGTCTGTGGCTGAGCAATGAAGACAGCAGCCCCAAACACTCTCAAACTTACCTTAGCATGCAGTTTAACTGTAAAAAATGAGCATCTTCTCTGCAAAGTTCCTTCATGGCTTTAATCATCTGCTTCCAGAAAAGAGCTGCTAAATCTGAACAACATACTCCAAACCCAAAAGTTCCTGCTTGGTTGTGACTGTGTCATTAGAAATGGGCACTAAGGATTAGTCACACTCAGCTCTGGAAAGCTGCTGGAGTTTTCTTCAGTTACATTTTTGACTTCAAACCCCCAGCAATAGCAAAGCTAACATGTGTGATTGTTCTCCAAGGGCAACTGTGCTGAGAACACTGCCAAGAAGTTCACTATCTCCCGGGAGGAGCAGGACACTTATGCCATAGGCTCCTACAGCAAGAGCAAAGCAGCCTGGGAGGCAGGAGTGCTGCAGAATGAAATAGTTCCTGTCACTGTCACCAAAAAAGGTATTTTGGAGAGGGGTGAGAAAGTGAATTGTTTCTCATGGAGAGCTGGAACATTGTCTGTAACACTGGAGGTGTAAATGGCTTTACTCTGAATAAATGGGATCCCTTTCTGTAAGCATGTTTCTTGCCATGCATCTGACCTGGGATTCCATCTCTTCCTGGGGTTGTTGGAGTGAGGCAGCATTCAGTCAGTCCTGTGCTAGGATAGCTGAAGAATGGCCTGGCAAATCCTAAGCCAGCTCTGCATTTCAGGAAAGCCAGACACAGAGGTGAAGGAGGATGAAGAATACAAACGTGTGGATTTCAGTAAAGTCCCAAAGCTGAAAGCTGTCTTCCAAAAAGAAAATGGTAAATATTGTTGAAATAACTGCTTGCTTTTCTACCAAGGGCAGGGACTGGCCTGGATCAAAGCTAGTGTGAGCAGCAGGAGCAGAGCATGGATCAGCCTCCTGTGCTCAGCACAGGGGAGGCCACCCCTAGAGTCCTGGGGCCACGCTTGCTTCTGGGGTGCCCAGGGACAGCACTAGAGGCAATGGGCACAAACTAGCCCCCAGCAAGCTGCAGCTGAACAGCAGCAGGAACTTTGCTCCTGGGAGGATGCTGGAGCCCTGGCCCAGGCTGCCCAGGGAGCTGCTGGAGTCTCCATCTCTGCAGAGATTCCCAAGGCAACTGGAGCCCATGCTGGGCAAGCTGCTCTAGGCTCTGTGCTGTGCTCTAGGGCTTGGGCTAGCTGAGCTGCAGAGCTGCTGCCAAGCCCTGACATTCTGTGTGAGCTGGAATTCTGTGTGGATGCCAGCAACTAATTGTTAGTTCCCTCCATGCAGCAGCTATCAGCATACTGTTAAAAGACTTTAGGTAAAACAAGAAGCATGCCCAGGCTCTAGGTAAGCTGTGTCACACTTTCCCCTCTCCTTCAACCAGGCTTTCCCTCTTCTAGGCACAGTCACAGCTGCTAATGCCAGCACTCTGAATGATGGAGCAGCTGCTGTGCTGCTGATGACTACAGAGGCAGCCAAGAGACTGAAAGTCAAGCCCCTGGCACGGGTAGTAGGTAAGAGTTCTCTGTTCCTGCCTTTGCACTCCTGGAAAATCCTGCCAGAGTCTGCCTGCAGACTGGGAGCCTGTGGCCACTCACAGGACAGAAAAGCTGAGCCCTTAGGCATGGCTGCATCTGCTCAGAGCAGGGCTTGGGATGTCAGGTGGCAGCAGCAGGCTCTTGAGCTCAGTAACATTGTCACACTGTTCCTATGGTTCCATACAGACAACTGTTCGTGTGGCTCACTTTAGGCACTGAGCTTTAGATGCAGCTGCTTCATGGACCTTTCTGTTCAGAACTGTTCTGTCTTGGCTGTGTTTGCTGCTTGCAACAGGAGCTGGCAGTGAGCTGGGGGTAGCTCTGTGCTGCAGGCTTAGCAGGGACAGGAGGAGAGCAAATGGCCTCAAGTTGCCCCAGGGGAGCTTGAGCTTGGATGCAAGGAGGAATTTGTTCCCTGCAAGGCTTGTTGAGTGTTGGCCCAGGCTGCCCAGGGAGGTGCTGCAGTGCCCATCCCTGGAGGGCTTGCAGAAGCATCTAGCTGCTCTCCTTAGGGCCATGGCTTAGTGGCATGGCACTGCTAGGGATGCTGGAGCAGCTCACAGCTCTCTGCCAGCCTTCCTAATGCTGTGAAATAAAACTCCTGTGTGGTAAACCCCAGAGTTCTCTCAACAGCTCTTCTGCTTTCCACAGCTTTTGCAGATGCTGCTGTTGATCCTATTGACTTCCCCATTGCACCTGCCTATGCTGTTCCCAAGGTAGGAATCAGAGAGGTTTAAAAAGGACCTGGGGACAAGTGTCTGGATCAGTTCCAGTGTCATGACTGTGGCAGTGACCTTGGTAATGAAAAGCCAGAGCTGCTCTCGAGGACTCTCCCGTGTTCTGGTGAACACTGCAGCTTGGGCTTCACTCCCTCAGTCCCATCTGAGAGCTTCCAAAGTGGGAACTGGAGTCAGACTGTGGCAGCCTGCCTCACTGCCTTCAAAGCAGACCTTACTGCTGGAATCATAACAGTCCCTTTTGATTCTCACTTCTAGATTCTGAGTGAGACAGGCCTGAAAAAAGAAGATATTGCCATGTGGGAAATCAATGAAGCATTCAGTGTTGTGGTGCTGGCTAACATCAAAATGCTGGGCATTGATCCCCAGAAAGTCAATATCCATGGAGGGGCTGTCTCTCTTGGACACCCAATAGGGTAAGGAAAGCAAGCACTGCTTTGGCTCTGCACAGCTCTGGGATCCTCTGTAGCCTTTTCTGGATGTAGATGAAAGGATTTGCTCCTTGGTGGTGGTGAATCACTCCTGTATTCTGCCATCTACCCTAGGGGGGTCCAATGAAGAATTTCCTTTAAACTGAGTTCTATACATTTGGTTTCTCTCCTCTGTAGGATGTCTGGAGCCAGGATTGTTGTTCACATGGTCCATGCCTTGAAACAAGGACAGTATGGGCTGGCAGGAATCTGCAATGGAGGAGGAGGTGCTTCTGCAATCTTGATAGAGAAGCTGTAGGCCCAACTAGTGCTGGCAAGAAAGCCTTGGGGCCTCTGCTCACAAGGCTGAGTGCTCCCTGTTACATCTTATTTATCAATAAAGGGAAGAAATCCTTCACTGCTCATAAAAATCCTTGCAATAGCATTGATCACTGACAGACCACCTGGGCTTTTCTTACTTCTAAATCACTGCAAGTTTTTATACAGTACCAGCAGAAAATGCCAAGTGCTGATGATGGCTTGAGAGCTGACAATAAAGAAAGTTTGTTAGCCTGTGCCTCCTGCTCCTTTTGTCTTCATTTCACAGAATCCCTGAGGCTGGCAGAGAGCTGTGAGCTGCTCCAGCATCCCTAGCAGTGCCATGCCACTAAGCCTTGGCCCTAAGGAGAGCAGCTAGATGCTTCTTAACCCCTCCAGGGATGGGCACTGCAGCATCTCCTTTAGGATGCCAGATCTTGGGCTTGCTGAGCCCAGGGGAGCAGGGTGGAGAGTGCCTGTCCCTCTCCAAACTATCCCATCCCAGCAGTCAGAGCACTCCTGAGCAAGCAATGCCACCACAGAGAGACAACTGCCACTCTGCCAGCTCCCAGTGTTTAATGCTGAGCTCTTCCAACAGTGACTGACTGACAGGACTCTACTCCAGCTCCTGAGGGGACTCCCAACCCATGAAACCAGAACAACAACCTTCTTTTTAGTAAACCAAAAATATTTATTGAAGCTGTAAATGCTCTGCAGTCTTTAGTTCCTGGATGGTTTAATATAAACAGCTACTGCACAAGATTGTTCCTTAGGAATCCTTGTATACTATCACCTGAAACATTGCCCTGGGGCTGGGCAGATCTCACAAGCAAACCTGGGCTTTCAAAGACCTCAACAGATCTCTCACAAGCAAACTTGGGTTTTTAAAGATCTCAACAACTGGAGAACAAAGGAGGAAACAGCAGCAGAGAAAGTTCTTCAGGAGTGGAGCAAGGCTTAGTGTGCTAATGATGACTCCAGTGCAGGCTGAGCTGCTGCTGCACATCCTTTGGAGAGAGTTGGGATGATGGTGATGAGAAATGCTACATGGAGCAGGAGTAGAGGCAACTCCTTCCCTGGCTAAAGCCTCAGTGACATTAAAGCCTCAGTGACATGCAATAATGCTTCCTCAGCCACACAAAGGACAGTGGAAAGAGCTGACTGTTACAGCTGAGGATTAAGTCCCTTTCAGATCCAACAGGACAAGGAGAAGTGGCCAAGGAAGCTGCTTGTGTCTCAGAAGAGTGAACTCCAAACCTCACCCTCACATTCAGCACTTGGCTAAGCAGAGGATGCAGCAGAACACAGACAAGGTGTGGAGGAACAGGAAACTTACAACTTTTCTTACATCTATACAAATGTACAGGTTTGCCAGTTAAAATGGCTCTAGAATTCAGCAAGTGCTTCTTCCAAAAGAAACAGAGACCAACTGAAGGATATTTACACTTAGGAACCTGCTTCAGCAACAGCATGATTTTTGCCATAAAGTGAAACTTCAGGGCACTGAAAGTGCAACTCACCCTTTAGAATTAACTTAGCACAGCACCACTGCAGCTTTGCACAGGCACAGTTCCATTGCTGTTTCTTTCATTCATCATAATGCAAAGATAACAGGAACTTGTCCACATCCATTCCTGCTGGAAAAGAGTTGGGGAGCTTCTTTTTCTGTAGGAAAAGAGCACTTGGGTTAAATAGGAAGAACCAGTTTCAGTTTCGTTTCCAGTCCCCAAATCTCTCTGTTGATCTCCCCTTTTCCTGCCTGGGAGCTAACAGAGAATCTCTGTCCCTGGCTTGGGGCCTGGCCCAGCACTAACCCTTGGCACAGGAGCTCTTGGATTCAGCAGTAGCCTATCTAACCTGGCACAGCCCCGAGGTTACAGATGAGATGTCTTATCTATTTAGGATTTTCAGTTAAAATGGAAATATCTGTACTTGCCTTTATTTTCTTCTTTTTGGATGGTGTTGGGGAGCTCTGAAGGTCTTTCCTGTTGGCAGAACGAGGGTTTCTGTCTCCCTCACTCAGCTCCTCCAGCTTCCGTTTCTTGCCCGTGCTCCTCAGGGCCCTGAACTGCTGGGTGTTGTCCTTGAGGGGGGTGGCAGTGGTGCTCCTGGCGATGGCAGCCCGCGACAGGATCATCAGCGTGTGTGCGGCCATGCTGACGCTGTTCTCGCTGCCGGTCTCGCTGGCAGGGCTGCAGGCAGGCAGGTCTGGCGTTGCCGGGGGCACCATGGCCCGGGGAGTGGCGCTGTCCTCGCTCGGGCGCCGGCAGCAGCCGGGGGTGCGCACGCTGTCCGCCGTGTCCTCCGCGTGCCTGTCGCCGAGCCCCGAGGGCGTGCGGGGCACGGGCAGCTCGCCGCTCTCCAGCGCCCTGCCGCCGGGGCTGTGCCACTGCATGTCGTCCAGCATCTCCACGCACTGCTTGCCGAAGGGGCTCACCAGGCCCAGGCCTTGGCCGCAGCCCTTGGGCACCTCTCGCCGCGGCTCCTTGGCCGGCCCGCAGCCAGCCCCCGGCGCTTTGCCGCTGCCGGCCGCCAGCGAGCTTGCCTTCTTGCTCAGCTCCTGCCCCGCAGTCACCGCCTTCTCGTTCCACAGGCTGACGCTCTGCTGCCCGTTGGAGAGCTTGGCAGTGTCCTGGCTCTTCTGCTTCTCCTCAGCATCCCTCTGCAGCTCGTTCTCCTTGTTGGCTGTGGCCTTGTGGAAGGGATCCAGGGGCAGCCCCGCAGCTGCCACCTTCCGCTCGGCCTGCGGCTCCTTGGCAGATGTGCTCCTGCTGCTGCCAGCCTCTGGCTTGCACAGGATCCGGGGCAGGGCTTTCTCCTTCTCTCTCTTCGTTGCCTGTGCCTTAGCAGAGGATGATGCAGAGTCAGCAGCAAGCAAAGTACTTTCATTCCTTTCCTTTTGGGATGAACTCTTGGTAGTCTGAAGGTGAGTGTTTCCTCCTGGAGCAGGGAGGACATGATCGAAGCACAGCACTCTCCTGTGACTTTCACTTGGTCTTGAATTG
This sequence comes from Bucco capensis, assembly GCA_013396975.1. Taxonomy (NCBI): domain Eukaryota; kingdom Metazoa; phylum Chordata; class Aves; order Piciformes; family Bucconidae; genus Bucco; species Bucco capensis. Next base: position 94,125 of record VWZO01005314.1, on the reverse strand, counting down.
GAGCTTGTGCTCTCTACTGGGGCAACAGGTAAGTTCTCCTCCACTTTCCTTCCCAATTCTGCACTGATAAGCTTGTCTGAGTTCCCAGTCCTGAAAAGGAGATGGAAACACTTCAGCTACATCCTTGTTCTCCCTGGGCAAGTTCATTTCAGCAGGCTGCAAGTCCCCAGCCACCCTGCAGAGCTCCTGCTCCAAGCTCTCTCCATTCTCTAAGTGCATTTGGTCAGCACACAAAGACCAAGAGTGAGAGATGAGCTTTTGGGAAGGCCAAAAAGGATGACAAAAAGGTATGAAAGAGAGTCTGAACAGAGAAAAAAAGACTCTTCAGGCTGAAAAGGGAGGTGACTGACAGGAAATACAAGGCTCTGGGACAAAAAAAGCCAGCAAAAAGGAAGCTCTTTGCTCTGTCTTCCAGTGGAAGAACTTGGGGCATCAAGTAAAACTAGCACAGGATGCAAAACAACCCCAGAAGGGTGAGACACTGCAGGTAAGCAAGCCCAGGAATTGTGTGGATGCTGCTAGTTGACTTGAGTTCCCAAAGACACAGAGCACCTCCATGGCAGGATAATCCATCCCAGACTCCTGAGAGTGGCTCTGGAAATCCTTGGAGCTGAATATTCTGTATTGTAGCTGCCAGGCAGGAGGAAATCAAGGGGGGGATTGCTTATGCCACTGCTACAGCAAAGCTGCTCTGCTCCCCACCAGTGCTGTGAGGAGGCAGGAAAAGCAAGCAGGTTGGAACAGTTCCCACTACTGACCTTTGGGGTTGAGGATTGGGGTGGTTCAATGGCTCGGCTACACTTGGGACAAGTTTTCCTGGAACAACAGATGAAGTATGAATAAATTCCAACATCCCAAGTAAATCCTCTCACAGTTAGTGCAATGGCATGTCATTTGACAGAGGATCAGCACAGGAAAATCCAGCAGCAAACCTGCCTGTTTCCTCAAGTTTTTCATTCATGTTTACAGATGAACAGATTAGCAAAGAAAGGAATGGAACAAGTTTTGTGTCAATTTACTCTTTAAAGCAGCAAGGCCTCAAAGAAATCACTGTACAAAAGTGTCTGTCTGAAACAGCAAACAGAAAAAAGGTAGCAGAGTGCATCATTTTTGTATAAACATGAAACATCTCTGATTTTCCTTAATTCCCTTCATCCATGGCTCTTGTACTAACTTGTGCATCTGTGGCTTGGCTTCAACAGCAGCAGCAATTGTCCTGACAACCAACAAGGTGAAAAATAACCACAACTACAAGGAAAGGGAAACTTCTAAAAATGGCTCTAGAGCCTTGAAACATTAACATTTGGGAAATCAATCCAGATTTGGGATCAAGCTGATTCTCTGTGCTGGGAATTCTTGGCTAGGTGAGCACACCCAGTCCCTGACTGCAGGCACAGGCCTCCCAAAGCCACCAGAGCAGCACCTGGCAGGAGGGCACTGGGCTCTACAGCCTGGATTAGTCAGAAGTGATCTTTAGAACCCCCACTTCTCTTCTAGGCTGCTCCACAAGGCCAGGGGGGTACCTGGATTAGTCTTGTTTCTTGCTGCTCCAGGAGCCTTCTGGGATTTGGGAGGGATGGGAAGTTTGGGGACACTCCTGTTGCACACTGGATTGGTCACAGGCATGTGCAGAACCTGCAAAGAATCAAAACATTGCACCCGAATCTAGCAGCAAGACTGCTGCTGGCTGCAGCTGTGCTGCTGAGGAGCTGGAGCTGGGCTGCTCACCTGGCGGCCAGGTGCTGGGAAGCTGTTCCCGTTCTGTCCCACTACGGAGAGAGGGATCATCCCCACCATGCCCTGCAGGACAGGCTGCACTGGAGAGGTGATGATGATTGCAGAGCCTAAGAGAGAGAGCCAAGGGCTGAAACTGTACAGAGGCAGTGAAAACAACAGCTTGGCCATGCAGGCTCACACCTGGGGCTCTCTGCAAGAACTTGCCTGTCCTTACTCTCCATCACTCCTGGGAAAAGCCAGTGAGTGCTACTTTTAGTTTATAGGGAATTCTTTCCTTTTTAACAGGAAAGGAGGCCTGAAGCATGACAAACCTAGAGCAGCTTGCCCAGGATGGGCTCCAGTTGCCTTGGGAATCTCTGCAGAGATTGAGACTCCTGGGCAGCCTGGGCCAGGGCTCCAGCATCCTCCCAGGAGCAAAGTTCCTGCTGCTGTTCAGCTGCAGCTTGCTGGGGGCTAGTTTGTGCCCATTGCCTCTAGTGCTGTCCCTGGGCACCCCAGAAGCAAGCGTGGCCCCAGCCTCCTGCCCCCCAGGCTGGAAGGATTGCTAAGCATGGCTCAGCTCTGCCTCAGGCTGCTCTGCTCCAGCCTAAGCAGCCCCAGCTCTCAGCACAGGAGAGGTGCTCAAGTCTCCTCATCACTTCAGTGTCCCTGCTCTGGAGCCAATTGTTTACTTCTCCTGCACTTAGAACAAAATAAAAGCACTCCATACAAGTCCCTTTTCAATCCTCCTCTAGTGATGAGCTTACCTTGGGAGAAGTTTGGGGAGACAGGCTGGTTTGCTGCAAAGCTGTTGCTGGCCCTAGGAGGAGTCCTCAGCTGCTGGACAGCTGGAGCTTGGCCTGCAAGTGGCATCGAGTTGCCAGGCAAGACAACAACATTGGATGGTGTTCCAGCTGTGCCCAGGGCAGCTGCATCTGTCACACAGGTGGCTATATAAAGGTTGTTGGAATTCCCAAAGGCTGTGCTTGTTGCTGGCATCAGCTGTATGAATCCTCCTTCCTTGGAAAGGTTACTTGTACCTGCAACTGAGAAAAGAGTGCAGTCCTCGTGCTGGATAGCAGCAGAGGTGACCACAGGATCCTTGGGTCTGAGCACAAGCAGATTCTGCTCTGCCAAAGCTGAATCCACTGTTTTTTCTGTGTCTTCTGGAGTCAGACACTTGGAGAGGTCTGCAGTTTTGGTTGGAGATTTTGCTGGAGAAGACAGGATGATGGTTGGCAAGTTGTCTCCTGTGATGCTGGAGACAGCATTGTTTAGCTCAGTGTCTGAGGAGAGGAATGGATCGTCGCTGATGATGATCTTGAGAGACATGATGTTGGAGGGATCAACATCCATGGGCTGGCTGCTGGAAGATACACCACTGCCACTTTTGGCCTCAGCACCTGCCTCATCTGTTGAGGAGGCAGCTTCTGGGAGAGGAGAGTGGTGGATTTCAGAGGCAGGGAGGCTATTGTCAGTGGAGGCCACAGGCATTTCTGTACACACCTCATCCCCAGCAGAGAAATAGACATTATCAGCATCTGCTTTTGTAGAAGAGGAAGGCTCCTGCACCTCCCCTTGTGCTCCCTCTGAGCTGCACAGTCCTGAAGGGAGGAGTGCATCCTTCTTACAAGGCTTATCAAGTGTCTGCTGATCATCTGCATAGGTTTTGTTAGAAGTATCAACAACCTCCAGCTGCAGCTCTGTCTTGCCCAGATCTGGCCTTGCTGGCTGCACACTCTGCTCCTGATGGGCAGGCTGCTGGCTAGAGCTCTGCTCTACAACAGCAGGCAAGGCAGATGCATTGGCTGTTGCAGCCTGTGCTTTTCCTGCATCAGCTGCTGGGCTAGAAGAGGAGGAGCTGTTATTTGTCAGCAGCACACTGCCAGCAGCAGAGCTTGCAGGGAGGCTTTTGTCACCCAGGGACCTGTCTGGTGACAGGTGGCATTTACTGCCCCAAGGGGCTTTGTTTTCAGTGGCTGCACTGCCCTCTGCCAGTGACATCAGAGAGATCTGTGCCCTAGCAGAAGGAGCATAGTCTAAGTGAGGACTGCTCTGAGCAGCATGGCTTTGTGAGCCTTTGTCAGTGTCCACAGTTGCACACACTGAGGCAGATAGCTCTTGCTTCTCATAACCTCCACAGTGTTCATCACATTCCCTAGCAGAACTCTGCCTCTTGTCAGCTTCACTCAAAGCAGGCACAGAGTCCAAGGTGATGTCAAGCTCTCCAGTGTGTTCAGAGGTGACAGTCTGAAGGCCTTCAGGCTGCTTGGTTGCTCTACAATGCCCATGCAGCTGTTCAGTGCTCGTGCTCTTCTTGGCCAGCTCACTCTCAGGGATGCTGCTCTTCAAGGCACAGGATGCTTCTCCTAGCTGAAAACCTTTAGAGGACACAGAGTCTCCAGAATGATCACCTGGGAAACAGAGACAAAATGAGTTCCATGATGACTGGAACAGATAATCCATTGAACCTACCCCCAGCTCACTCCAAGCTCCTTGCAGGGAGCTGCACAAAGCTCAAGTCACTAAATCAGATTTCCAGAAGCACTAAATACATCTGAGAATGAACACCTCTTGGCTCTATTTCTCATACACTTCCAATAAATATCTGCTACTGACTGACTCTGCAGAACAGGGTGGACAGACTAAACATGCCTTGTGTCCAGAACAAGATTCTTTCAGTGTATTAATTGAGCACTCCATTACAGAGCAGAGAGAACAGATTGCTACAGCTAGATGTACAACACTCTGTTTGTGTGTTCCACAACGGATCTTGCAAAGCAGCTCTGCTCTGAACGAGAAGCCAGGCTTCAGGGGGTCTGGTTTCATGTTGGAGCTTATCAAACACAGCTTGGAAGCTCAGCTGAACACACTAGGGGTATCTGCACAGCACACTGGCTGTGAGCACTGAGAACAGAACCATTCTGACATGCACAAGGTATCTGGAGCAAAGAGAACAGACTGGAAGAGATCTTAAAGGAGAAAAAAAAGCAATACTTACATCTGCTAGTTTCTTCTGTTCCTAAAGAACTTCCAAGTGTTACCAGGTTATCCTCATCCACCAGGATGGCATTTTCTACTCCACTCTGACCAGAAATACCAGCAGGTAAGTTCTTGTTGACCTTGCTCTTTCCTATTTCCAAAATAAAGCAGGAAGAATCATGAAAGATGAAGTTTTGCACACATATGTAATGATTATCTTTGAAATGAAGCATGGAGACTCCAAATTCAATCCATGCCATCCTAAACTCAGCTATTTGCTTAGAAATCCATCAGAAATCCAGACATGACATTTGAGGTGCTGATTTCCCTGCTCAGAAGAACAGAACACCAAGTGTGAACTACCACCCTCCAGCCCAGGAGAGTCTGAAGTAGCAGCAAGAAAGCTCCAGAGTTTCAGCCACAAGGACATGCTGGAGTTTAGAGCCATTTCCATCTGGAGGGACACAGATGCCACACTCCATTTCTCTTGCAGAAGAGCCCTGCTGAATTACCTCTGCTGCTTCAGGAAAGACTATGGGAAACTGATCCTTCCTGATGCTTTCTAGCAATGCTACACTTGAGTCCAGGTCTTACCATAATCAAACAAGTCAAAGAGGGCCTGGAAAGCTGGATCTGACTCTGTCTGTTCCAGAATGTCCTGGATAGCCTCTTCTGACATATGAATTTCACCCTGAGCAAAGACAAGAGAACACACAACTGTTGGGGACTTCCACAGCTTCACAGGAAACCTGCCCAGAATTGTTTCCTTTCTCAGATCTTTTTTAGTTCTATTACTTCTGCTCAGCACAGAAACAACTAAACCTTCATGCTGGAAACATTTCTGCCACCAATGTAATGCCTGTTAACAAACATCAGTGATTGCAGCTGAAGAGCTGAAGTGCCCAAAGCCAGAGCTGTGTCAGAGCTGAGACCTGCAGGTGTCTGTGGGAGCATTCCCAGCATCAGCAGCACTGCTCCAGAAGGACAAGGCTGGGGCAATGGGATGGGTGCCAGCAGCCTGCAGGAGCCAAGCACTGCTACAAAGGACACACAGAGAGAAGAATGCTCAAAGGGGAAGCTTTCTCTTCTAGAACATGCCATGGGTTAATAACTTCTGAGCTGACTTGGCTGCCAGGAGCCCAGGAAGGCAAGGAGCAGGGCACTGCAGCCATGGGCAAGTTTCTCCTGGCTTGCTGGAGATCCTCTCAGGGCTCTAGAGCCTTTGACAGGCTGGCTAGCCCAGGCACTGTGCTTTGTTTTGTCTCAGCTGCTCTAACTGAACCAAGAAGCTGCTCTGATGTTGTTCTGCTCAGAAAACACAGCTTTTCAGTTCTGCATTCTGACAAACACTGACCTAGAAAAACCCCAAACCCACCATCTGACAGCAGGATCTCTAAGAGCAGACACAGAAGGAAGGATCTCTACCAGCAGACACCTTCACTCCAAAGCAAGTGCCTCTGCTCTGCTGCCCTTTTCCTGAGGGCCAGGAGGATTACAATTCCCTCATTAGCAGCTCCTAACTGTGTGCCTGCCAGCTGGAGAGCTGCAGGGAAGGAAGGGAGCACACCACAAGTTTAGTTTGTAGCAGTGCAATGGACATGTCCTCAAAAAGCAAGAAAACAGTGCATGTGAACAAAAGACATCCTTCCTTAGGCTCCAAAGACAATTCCCCTTGTTATACCAGACAATCCATGCTTATCTTCCAGCACATCAGATCAGACTAAGCATGCCTGGAGGCCACAAGGTATTTTCACTTCCTTTTGCTTGGACAAGGCTCTGGATCAGCTCCCCAGGGAGCAGCCAGAGCCAGGCACTGGTGCCAAGGCTGCAGTGCCAAGCAGACAGCTGGGCACAGTGCACTTAGCTGGTGATGTCAGCTGCAGACTGAGGTGTAAGCACTGCCCTTGGCTGCTGCCCCTGCTGCATGCTTCCCCTGCCTTGCCCAGGCTCCAGGCATTCAGTAAGAGCACTCAGCAAACCCCAGAGCCCTGTCAGCTCAGCTCCTCACCTCTGCCCCCCCCTAGAGCAAGGAACACTCTGGCAGTGTCCCTGGTCACCCAAAGCAAAGCAACAGAAGGAAAAGAGCAACCTCAGAGAGCAGAGAGAGGTTCAGCACAGCTCCCATCACTAATCCCTCTCTTTTGCCTGCTCTCCAAAGCTCCTGAGCAGAGCAGTGCACACCTACCTGAAGTCCCAGGATCTCATCAATGGAAGTCTCCTGTTCTGTGGGCCCAGTGTCTGTCTGCCTAGGGGCCTGGGCCACATTGCCATCACTGGAACACAGCAGCCATTAGTGCACAACTCCACAGCCAAGGCAAGAAGAACACTTAGGAAGCTCAGAGGTTCCTTTTATTACCTGCCCAGGATCTTGTTAATGTTCTCTGCAAGCTTCTCCTGAAGAGATTTGTTGCTCAAGATTTTCTCTCTGGCATTTTCAATAACCAGTTGCTGGAAAAGACAGTTTGAAAGTGGTCAGGTTTCTATTTCTATCAAGAAGCATGGATTTCACTTTACTGGTAAAAGACAAAATAATCCCACACAGAGAACACTCTGGGTAACAGAGGGACACCTCTGTGCTCATCAGCACCAACACTGATCTTCTAAGGGTAACTTCCACAATACCCAAGACAAGTATTGCTCTGCTTAGTCTGCATTTGTTCTTCAACTGAAATATCTTCCATAAGTCTGTACTCACTGGGAAGTTACCATCTATGAGTTCTTCAAGTGGCTCACTTTCTTTCTCTGTGATTACTTCATCAGAGTCTTGAGGAGTTCTAGCTGCTGGAAGAGGTCCAGAGGCTGCAATGCTTTTCCTCTTCTGAGATTCACTGAAACATTCCAGGAAATTCAGGAGGATGTTTGGTGAGAACACAGCAAAGAATAGACCTAATGGTCACTAAATCAAGTGTTTCTATCCCTCCTTAGCAAAAAGAGATTGTCATTAACACAAAATTAACTACACACTGGAAATACAAAAGAAATCATGCAGGAACAGAGAGGACTTGGGCTGCAAGATGATTTGCCTACCTCTAGTACTGGGATCATGTAAAGACCAGCTCTGTGCAATAAAGGACAAGCAGCCTCCTGTCAGTCTCATGTCACAGAATCATTAAGGTTGGAAGAGACCTCTAAGGTTGGACTTGATGATCTTAGAGGTCTCTTCCAACCTTAGTGATTCTGTGATCCTAAGCTGCTCCAGCATCCCTAGCAGTGCCATGCCACTAAGCCATGGCCCTAAGGAGAGCAGCTAGATGCTTCTTCAAGCCCTCCAGGGATGGGCACTGCAGCACCTCCCTGGGCAGCCTGGGCCAACACTCAACAAGCCTTGCAGGGGATCAGTGGATCTGAAACATGAAGCTCTCCACTACCTGAGCAAATCCAGACTACAGCTGCAAACTCTGTCTCCTCTCTCCAGGAGCTGCAGACCCCAGCCCCAGCTCTGCCCACACTCACCCTTTGCGTCTGCCTGGGGACAGCAAGGTGGAATGAAGCTTCCTCTCCTGTGCAGCTGGAACTTGAACGTGTATGAAATCTCCTGCTTTACAAAGGAAAGCACAAATAGGATCAGGATGCCACGACCTTTTCCACCAACACTGGCAAAGCACTAACAGAAGTCTGCACTTTACTTATGCTCCAATTAATTCACAGAATCATTAGGGTTGGCAGAGAGCTGTGAGCTGCTGCAGCATCCCTAGCAGTGCCATGCCACTAAGCCATGGCCCTAAGGAGAGCAGCTAGATGCTTCTGCAAGCCCTCCAGGGATGGGCACTGCAGCACCTCCCTGGGCAGCCTGGGCCAAGAATGCCCTTCTGATCTCTGACTTCCCATCAGCAAGCAGGCAGGCAAGAGCCATTCCTCCTTTGAGGAATTGCCTGAACCTGTCTGGAGAGCTGGGGGCACAAAGCATCAATGTTCTGAAACCCTTTTGGTAGGAGATGATTAGCCCTGATTTTAGAACACTTCCACCTATATCTGTGGGTTTGTCACACACAAAGGTTGAAAAAAGCCTGTGACTTACTGCTGCTCTTGTTCTCCTGGCTTTGTGACTGGTGCACAAACAATGTGTTCAGTCTGGTCTGTGACACACTTGCATTCATTGCTGGCCTGTGAATAACCTGAGGAGCTACAAGAGAAAAGGAATTCTGTGGCCCTGCCTGCTGGGTTACTGACAGCAAGCCTGAGTTTGCAGGAGCTGACTGCTGAAGCATCCTCTGTCTCTTCATTTCCACAATTCCACTTCTTGTCCGTGCTGGAGAGGAGAAAGGCAAGAGGGGAACAGAGCAGAAAGGAACTGTAAGAGGCTGCTGCACTGACAATGTTTTGTGCTTCAACAACTAATGGATAAAACACAAATGGCAACACTCAGATGTGGTTTGTGTGTCCCAGCTTTGAGACAAACTCCTTTCAAAAGCCCAGCCAACTTACAGAGAGCCTGCAGCCATGCCTGAAGCTCTGCTGGGATAGCCACAGGAGGAATGAACACCAAAATGATCCCAGAGCTGTCAGGGCTGGAGGGGAGCTGACAGCTCCTACACCTGCCACTCGAGCAGCTTGCTCCCAGCCAGCCTGGCCTGCAACACTGCCAGGGATGGGGCTGCCATTTAACCCCCTGCAAAAAGCTCAGCTCTTCTATTTTCCTGCCTTGCTCACCAGAGGAATGCACAGATTGCCCTGGAGAGAGCAGCCATGCTGAACTAAAAGTGCAGAAGAGATCTGACAGCACTGCAAGAGCAGGGCTGTGCTCCTGAGGGCTGCAGCATTCATTCCCTCACTTCTTGCCAAAGCAGAGAGCCTGAACACAGAGCTAATGATCCCATGGAATAGGCTCAGGTACTTACTCCTCTGGTTGGCAGAGAATCCTGTGGAATTCTGCATGCTCCTACAAAAGAAAGGTGACATAAATCACAAGGAGTACAATGGAAACACTCAGCTAACACAGAGTCCTGTTCCCTGTCACAGAGTTGATGGCAGCCTGCTCCCAAGCACACATCACTTCAGAGAGCTGCAAGCTCCTCATTGCTATTTTTATTCTTTCAATCAAAGGCCACAAATCCTCCAAATGAAGCTTTCTGTGCTATTTTTGATCAAGTAACCACAATGGTATCAGATTCCAAATGAGTCATGCTATCTTGCTTTATCACAGGAAGGCCACAGACACAATGTCCTCTCTGTCTGCTAGTGCTGCCTGAAAATCACTGAATCCCTGAGGCTGGCAGAGAGCTGTGAGCTGCTGCAGCATCCCTAGCAGTGCCATGCCACTAAGCCATGGCCCTAAGGAGAGCAGCTAGATGCTTCTGCAAGCCCTCCAGGGATGGGCACTGCAGCACCTCCCTGGGCAGCCTGGGCCAAGACTCAACAAGCCTTGCAGGGAACAAATTCCTCCTTGCATCCAAGCTCAAGCTCCCCTGGGGCAACTTGAGGCCATTTGCTCTCCTCCTGTCCCTGCTAAGCCTGCAGCAGAGCTACCCCCAGCTCACTGCCAGCTCCTTGCAGGGAGCTGCAGAGAGAGCTCAGCTCTGCCCTGAGCCTCCTCTGCTCCACACTAAGCAAGCCCAGTGCCCTCAGCTGCTCCTCAGCACACTTGTGCTCCAGAGCCCTCCCTAGGCTCATGACATGTGTACTCAATTATCAACCCTCACAGATCTTTCCCACCACCTCTCAGAGGCAATGCAGAGCAGAACCACTCTCAAACAATGATAATGGCAGTTGCTCGACACAGGGAATCACTCCTGCAGAGAATTTTACCTTCTTGAACTCAAAACTGTCTTACCTGATCTGAGAAAGTGTATAGTCTAATTTTTTCCAGAGAGATGACATCATTGCTGGAACTTCATTTGTGGTTTCTAAAATAAGGCATTAAAACAAACCAAAGCATTTCAGATGCCTAAAACACATGCATGTTGTGAAAAAGTAAAGTCACAGGGAAAAGAATGAATCTGGAGTTGTATCAGACATCCTCTAACTTCAGGTAGCTAACTCATCTTCTATTTTCTCAATTAGAGAACCCCAGCTCCTCCTTGAGGAACTTGGACTGACATGAGGAGACACTCCTCATGGAAACAGTTCTCACTTTTAGAACCTAAACTGAGGCAAAGGCAATCATGATGATAACCCAGGGGATGAACTCTGACAGGCTTGGTGCCATTCCCATTGCCCTGTCCAGCCTGTTCCAGTGACCAACCACCCTCTCAGTGAAGAGCTTCCCCTGATGCAGCTTCATTGCTTTTCCATGGCTCCTATCACCAATTCCTGGAGCAGAGACCTGCACCTCTCCCTCCTATTTGCAGTATATAGAATCCCAGAGCTAGCAGGGAGCTGCCAGCTCCTCTCTCCCAACCCCCCTGGCACTAGAGCAGCTTGCTGCCAGCCCCAGCCAGCCTGGCCTGCAACACTGCCAGGGCTGGGGCTGCCACCACCTCTCTGGCCAACCTGGCACAGTGGCTCAGCACCCTCCTGGCCCACAACTTGTGCCTAAGAGCCAAGCTCCAGCTGCCCTCCTCTAGTGTGGATCCATTCCCCTAGGCCTAGCACTGCCTGACAGCCTCACAAGTCCCTCCCCAGCCCTCTTGGAGCCCCTGCAAGGCCTCAAGAAGGTGTAATACAATCAACTCTAATGATACAAGCTCAAACCCATACATTTGGCACAGTTTGATATCTTTGTGCTTTATTACATTAGATGATGCTCTGAGTCCATCTATAGAGATGTTACCTCTTCCTCAAGGTGTTCACACAAGGCAAGTAAGAGAATGAACATCAGATCTCATTCTGCAGGCTCACCTTTTGTTTTCATGGCTACATATTCATTAAGAATAGTTGTCAAGTTTTTTCCACAGAGAGACTGGAGAAAAAAAAACACAACAAACAGACTGATCTTAGAATCTTCATGAATAATTTATACTCCAGCTGCTGCATCACACCATATTTCAGCAATTCTTTAGAAGACTAAAGCATGCTGACCATCAGTACAAGGAACTGTATTTTATGCTGCTGGTGCCAAGTTGTTTCAAAGTAGGTAGAGAGCAATCTACAGAAAAAATGTCACCAGGAACAGAAAAGCTGAAGTGTTTTTACTCACTGCACAACACTGGTAGAGCAGTTAAGAGTTGCATGAGCTCCTCTCACCTTTCTTCACAGAAAAAACAGTCAGGAAGGTTGGCAGAGAGCTGTGAGCTGCTGCAGCATCCCTAGCAGTGCCATGCCACTAAGCCATGGCCCTAAGGAGAGCAGCTAGATGCTTCTTCAAGCCCTCCAGGGATGGGCACTGCAGCACCTCCCTGGGCAGCCTGGGCCAACACTCAACAAGCCTTGCAGGGAACAAATTCCTCCTTGCATCCAAGCTCAAGCTCCCCTGGGGCAACTTGAGGCCATTTGCTCTCCTGCTGTCCCTGCTAACCCTACCCCCAGCTCAGAAACAGAAAGCAGACTTAACATCCATATGCTGAAACCAATTTGCTTATTTAATGCTGACATGTTTCTTATTAAGATTAAATACTAGTAACCAAATAACTCCTAAAAACCCAAACCACCCACCACAAAGCCCCCCAAAACCAGGGGGATGATCCAGTTAAAGCTTTTAAGCAGCATTTGAGAAGTAAGTGAAAAATCTCCATTTTCTGTTCCATGGATGCAGGACAAATCCACTTTTCTGCTCTCCCAAGGCAAACTCACCAGCAAGCAGGCTGGGATGAACCCATCCTCTGTGCAGTGCTCTGCATATTCCTTCAGGTCTGAGCTTTCCAAAATGAACTCACGGCAGGTAGCTAGGAGCTTTTCCTGTTGTAGATAACCTGCAACAAAGCAGATGGGAAATTCTGCTGCTTCATGCCACCACCTCTCTGGGCAACCTGGCACAGTGGCTCAGCACCCTCCTGGCCAACAACTTGTGCCTAAGAGCCACGCTCCAGCTGCCCTCCTCTAGTGTGGATCCATTCCCCTAAGCCTAGCACTGCCTGACAGCCTCACAAGTCCCTCCCCAGCCCTCTTGGAGCCCCTGCAAGGCCACAAGAAGCTCTCCTGGGAGCCTTCTGTGCTCCAGCCTGAGCAATCCCAACTCTCTCAGCCTCTTAGTTCACAATAATAAAAGTGTTGCCTCTCTCACTAGCTTTATTTCTCAAGACAGTAGCAAGAAACACTTCAAGCAGTATTCAGAAAGAAATGGTGCTGGAGGAGCACTGAAGGAAAGATTCAGCCTTACTGGCTTTTGTGGGCAACTGAAAACAGAATGTCACAATGCAAGCTGCAAGGAAATCTTGTCAACCTGTGCCAAGAGGTGTTGGTGTGCACAACTCCAATATGTGGGTCATGTTTGTGATTGCCATCCACTTGTTCTTATCTTTGGCTGTATCCAAATAATCCAAACCATGAAGTCAAGGAAACAATCCCCTGCCTGCTGCTGCCATCCTGAGCACACTTGCTCCATACTTTCCACAGGCACTGAGCAAAACCAAACCCTCAGCACAACCTCACAGGTGATAGATACGGGGGGGAAAGAAAGACCAGCTGAACCTTAGCCTAGCTGCTCGTCTTCTGGACTCCCCCTCCATTCCTCCTGTACTCAGACACTGCATTGAAACCTCCTCACCAGCGGGACACCACAGAGCTCTCCCCACCTCGAGAGCCCGGGGAGCAGCCCACCCGAGCCGCACGGCCTGCCAGGCTCCCCGAGCCGTTGGACACGGGGCCTGGGGACCGCGGCGGGGCCAGCCGCTGAGGCTGCCGAGCCGGGGCTAACGCTGGGGCACCGAGGGGCAGCGACAACGCTAGCCTGGGCCGAGCCGAGCGCGCCGCGGCCCAGGGGAAGGGCAGAGCCGCTGCGTTCTGCTGCCGCGCGCCTGACAATGGCCAGCGGAGCCCCCTGGGCCTCCCCCGCAGTGCCCCCCGCACCCTCCCTGCCTCACTCACCCAGCACCAGCCGGGCCACGTCGGAGGGCAGCAGCATGGCCCTGGGCAGCGAAGGGGATGGGGAGAGGGGGGGAAGAAGGCAACTGGACACAGGTCCGGAGGCGCAGCGCTTCAGCCCCGCCAGCCGGGCCAAGGCGCGGAAAGCCCAGAGCCAGCGCCGCGCCAGGCGCCTTCCGCCGGAACTCGCTGCTGCCGCGCATCCGCTTCCAGGTCTGCCCAAGGTGCTGCCGAACGAGAGCGCGGCCCCGCTCCCTGCAGCCGCGGAGCCGCGGGACCACGAGACGGCGGCAGCGTGCGCCTCAGCCCCGGGCGGGCCCGCGTGCTTCTCAGCCCGTGCTCGCAGCCCCCCGGAGGTGGGCCTGCGCCTAAGAGAGCGTTACCGAGCCGCCGGACCCCTCACGGACTCCGTGGCCCAGAGAGATTTCACGGCCTTCCCTTTTTCCCTTTCCCAGGGTAGTGGGAGCGGGCCTGAGGGGCCGGGGCCCAGGCTCGGCTCGGGGAGCGGGCGACGGCGGCAAAGGCTGCAGCCCCTGAGGTGCCTCCCGCCTTCTGTGCGTGGGGTGCCCGCGCGAGGACAGGCCTGGCGGGGGTGGGAGCGGCGGAAAGGCTGCCCTTAGTTCATAGAATTGTGTGGGAGCTGCCAGCCACTCTATCCCAACCCCCCTGGCACTAGAGCAGCTTGCTCCCAGCCAGCCTGGCCTGCAACACTGCCAGGGCTGGGGCTGCCACCACCTCTCTGGCCAACCTGGCACAGTGGCTCAGCACCCTCCTGGCCAACAACTTGTGCCTAAGAGCCAAGCTCCAGCTGCCCTCCTCTAGTGTGGATCCATTCCCCTAGGCCTAGCACTGCCTGACAGCCTCACAAGTCCCTCCCCAGCCCTCTTGGAGCCCCTGCAAGGCCACAAGAAGCTCTCCTGGGAGCCTCCTGAGCTCCAGCCTGAGCAATGCCAACTTTCTCAGCCTGTGCTCAGAGCAGAGGTGCTGCAGCCTCTGAGCATCCTTATTTTTCCCTGTTTGACTTGGCTCTGTGTTCAATAAAATGCTGATTTCTCCTGTTCCTGTTTGCAGCTCCAGATGACTCTCCTGTTACACTGAACCATGAGTCTTGCATTACATGATCTGCTCATTTGTTGTCGTCGCCTTGAGAATGAGAAAGCTGTGGAGCGAAGGGTGAGGAGTTTTCTCTTGTGTGTGTGTGCCTCAGTGAGCAGTGAAGGGAACCATTCCTCAATGTTTCCTTGGCATGCATTTTCAGAAGGAAATTGAGAATTTCAAGAGACTTCTGCGTGACTCTGAAACAGTTGTGCAGCTGGACCGCAACTCAGACTCCAGACAGGGCAAGCAGCTCAGCTGGGATGCTCTCTTTAGGTAGGTGCTCTGCTTTTTCTTTGTGGGTGCAGTTCTCTTACACAGAACATCATTCTGTTGTTGCTAGGGCCTATCTCTAATGATTTGTGTTAGTCTCTGAAGTACATAAACTTGAAATAGTCCAAAGTGCAATGCATATCACACACAGGAAGCTGATCATGACTTGGGTGGTCAGTTTTCCTTGCAAAAACAGTAATTGCTTTCTTGTATTGGAAATTCTCCTCTGCACCTGATTTTCAGCAGGTGGTTCATCCACAGATTGTGGGTGGCTCCTTAGGAGTGTTTGTGTTAGTGAGTTCTTCAAGGCAAAACAGAAGTAGTGTGGTTTGTGAGTTAAGGAGGCTGTGCAGAGGTTGGTCAAGGCCAGTCTCTGATCTAATCTGCTTTAGGGGTACTACAAGATTGGACTGAGCATGGGAAAGGCTTAGAGCAGCTGGGACCACTGTGAAATCTCAAGTTAAAAGTGCACTTGATGTCTTAGTTTTCCTAGGCTGGTTTCTGGTCAGCCTTTCTGTCCTGATGGGTTCCAACTAGTGGGTTCTAAGAAGCATTGTACACATTTTACATGTTGCTTTTGAGATGGCCATTAATGTATGGACATTTCTTCTCTGAGCACAGGCTGAGAGAGTTGGCATTGCTCAGGCTGGAGCACAGAAGGCTCCCAGGAGAGCTTCTTGTGGCCTTGCAGGGGCTCCAGGAGGGCTGGGGAGGGACTTGTTAGAGAAGAACAAGCAGTGCCATCCCAGGCTAAAGCAAACATTTAGCTATTTCACTTCACTCACAAACCTGCAGATCCTTCTTAAATCTCTCTTTTTTTTTTTTTCCAAGTGTCTTGCAGAAATATTTCCAGAAAGAAATTAAAAACCTGCAGCAGACAAAACCAAATGCATCTGCTTCAACTCAAACTACCAGACAGAAGAAGATGCAAGAAGTTGGAAGTTTGGTCAAATATTTCATCAGATGTGCTAATAAAAGTCAGTGCTGTATCTTTTCTTCTGGAATTACTGTTTTGGTTTGGTGCTTTGCTTTCCACTTTGAATTTTTCCTCTGGAGTCAGTTACCAGGCTGGGCTTCATCTTGCCCACTTCCAGGTGTTTACAGTTTCATTCTCTTGATGTTAAATCTCTCTTTGTGCTCCTTCTGTGTCCCTGTTGATGTTCACAGTGCCTTTTGCTAATTGTTGAAGGTGTGTATGACTGATATTTCCTCTCCCAAGTGATTTCATTCTTAGAGCAGTTGAAGATCATTCCTAACAGCTGTTTCTGAACTGGAGGGTGGGTTTGTGTGATTTTTAACTAAACATTTACTAACAATTCCAGTTTGATTTGGCACAGTTTGGGTTAACTACTTTCTCACATTGATTCTTCATGTAGGAGGACCCAGACTGAAATGTCAGGAGCTTCTGATTTATGTCATGGAGATTATAAGAGATCCAACAAGTTGTGCTGCTTATGGCTCTGACTGTAGCAGTATCCTCCTCAAAGATATCCTCTCAGTAAGGAAATACTGGTGTGAGATATCCCAGCAGCAGTGGTCAGGTAACATTTTCCTGTTCCAGAAGGATGTGGATGTGCATTTTCATGTCTTTGTGCCCTGTGGTGTGAGGTGCTGCACAAAACCTGGAGGAGAATGGTGTCAGCCTTGAAGATGAAATAAACAGAGCAGCAAAGCAGGCTGCTGCTTGCTGAAACAAAACTTTACTTCCAGTGCAGACAAAACCCCATGTTGGGGCTTTTTGCCCCAGGTAGCTTGTGTGAATGAGGACATGCTGCTGAATTCAGCATGATGGCTTCTGGGTGTTTACTGCAGTAGTTTACTTCAAGCATTTTTTTATCTAATTCTCTCTAGTAAATATTCTATAAATAGAGTTATATTTGTATAGTTACAAAATAATACACACTCCATCATATATACTGTTTGGGTTTTTTGCTACATATTTGCAGAGTTGCTCATCCTGTATGGTGAATTATACCTCAGACCTACTGGGAAGATTAACAGAGTCTTGGTAGCTAGGATAATTCACACCCTTACCAGAGGCTACTGCTTCCAGACTGATGGCTTAGGTTCTGATATGTTCATCTTCTTCTCAAGAGCAATGCAACGTGTGAGGTATGTTCCAAGTGATCCTTTTCTAGCCTAATTCTAGAGAATAACTCATTTGGAGCATTTGGAATCAGACTTGAATAATGGCAGGTAATACTCCTTTAGAGATGGTTGGTTCTGTCTTTGAACACCAATGTAATAAATTATTTAAAGTATAGAATCCCAGAGTTGTTAGGGCTGGCAGGGAGCTGCCAGCTCCTCTCTCCCAACCCCCCTGGCACTAGAGCAGCTTGCTGCCAGCCCCAGCCAGCCTGGCCTGCAACACTGCCAGGGCTGGGGCTGCCACCACCTCTCTGGCCAACCTGGCACAGTGGCTCAGCACCCTCCTGGCCAACAACTTGTGCCTAAGAGCCAAGCTCCAGCTGCCCTCCTCTAGTGGGGATCCATTCCCCTAGGCCTAGCACTGCCTGACAGCCTCACAAGTCCCTCCCCAGCCCTCTTGGAGCCCCTGCAAGGCCACAAGAAGCTCTCCTGGGAGCCTTCTGTGCTCCAGCCTGAGCAATGCCAACTCTCGCAGCCTGTGCTCAGAGCAGAGGTGCTGCAGCCTCTGAGCATCCTCGTGGCCCTGCTCTGGACACCTTGCAGCCCCTCCAGATCCTGCTCTGGACACCTTCCAGCACATTCTACATTTGTTAAGCAAATTATATTCTAATAAAGCTATTTCTTTATATTTACCTATACAAATCCCTGTGTACAGAAATAGGGTTATTTTCTTCTGGAAGCCTGAGTGCTTGGTTTCTGCTGCAGGCAGGAGAGGAATGCTGCAGGCCTGGACCATATTGTTGGAGCAATCAATATCTTCTGCACTAAGTTTGCTGTCAGCAGTCGCCTCAGGATCTGTAAGCTAGGGGAGGAGATTTTGCCTACAGTGCTTTATATGTGGACTCAGCACAGACCAAATGATTCCCTGAAGGAATCCATCATGGAGTTATTTCATCTCCAAGTTCGTATTCATCATCCAAAGGGTGCAAAAACTGAGGAAAAAGGTACACTAAAACGTTCCCTGTGGTGTTTATGGGATGGTTCAAATGATTGTGCCAGCTTTCTGAACTCTGCTACTGAGTTCTGGGAATATTAATGCATGTGATGATTCCTTGGCAGGAGTTTTGTGCTCTGGGTTAGGATTGAGGAGAAGTAAGTTTCAAATTGTATGCACTAGGAGAATATTAATTGCATTAACTCCTGTAAAGGTTGATTGGGGTTTTTTTTAATTGAAAGGAGATTTCAGTTACTAAATCAAAAAGTCCTTGGGGAAGGGAAATAAGAGTTTAGATTGAGTTTAGGTTGCCATATGTTTCCTATCTTACCAGGTTTATTTAAGCCCAGAAATCACTTCTGAGGTCTAAGTCTGACCTCCTGTGTGAAACTTGTCAGAGAAGATCCCTCAGTAGTTGTGCTTACCTAGCATGATTTCAGTTATGTATGATAGATGTTCATCTATAATATATATTCAGTTTATATATATTTCAGTTATTGGTTTTTTCCTTTCCTGTTTTCTTTGTCTTTGCCCACAAATGGCAAAGAATTTATAATCATTCCAGATCTATCCATGATAATCTTTCCAGGCAGATAAAGAGTTGTTGACTAGAAACCTCATTGCTACCCTAACTCCTTGTATATGCTGATTAAATTCCCTCATTTTTCCTTCATTCCTTCTGCACTATCAGACTTGTTTGGCAGGGCTGCATTTGTTGAGCTTTGGATGCCTCACCCTGATTTTGGCTGTATTTTGGGTTGTCTCGGTAGCTTTACAGAGGGTGGGGGATACATTCTGTCTCTCATTTTTGTTTGGCATGTACAGGTGCATATAACTCAAGCAAATGGCAAAGTATCCTCCATAACCTCTATGAGGTGCTCGTGAATGAACTCAGTCTCATCAGTAGCAGAGGAAAATACTCCTCAGGCTCCCGGAGTGTGGCTGTCAAGGAGAATCTGATTGAGCTCATGACTGACATTTGCCACCAGGTAACTTGATTGGAATCTAACTTGGACTCTCTATTTACTGTGCTGGGTGTTGTTTTGGTTTTTGAAGTAGCATGGCTTTAGCATTTCCTCAAAATCATTTAGTGAAGTATCAGTCCTTTTAGTCTGTGTTGTGTTGTTCATTTCTGTGCAGTTCAGANTTTTTTATCTAATTCTCTCTAGTAAATATTCTATAAATAGAGTTATATTTGTATAGTTACAAAATAATACACACTCCATCATATATACTGTTTGGGTTTTTTGCTACATATTTGCAGAGTTGCTCATCCTGTATGGTGAATTATACCTCAGACCTACTGGGAAGATTAACAGAGTCTTGGTAGCTAGGATAATTCACACCCTTACCAGAGGCTACTGCTTCCAGACTGATGGCTTAGGTTCTGATATGTTCATCTTCTTCTCAAGAGCAATGCAACGTGTGAGGTATGTTCCAAGTGATCCTTTTCTAGCCTAATTCTAGAGAATAACTCATTTGGAGCATTTGGAATCAGACTTGAATAATGGCAGGTAATACTCCTTTAGAGATGGTTGGTTCTGTCTTTGAACACCAATGTAATAAATTATTTAAAGTATAGAATCCCAGAGTTGTTAGGGCTGGCAGGGAGCTGCCAGCTCCTCTCTCCCAACCCCCCTGGCACTAGAGCAGCTTGCTGCCAGCCCCAGCCAGCCTGGCCTGCAACACTGCCAGGGCTGGGGCTGCCACCACCTCTCTGGGCAACCTGGCACAGTGGCTCAGCACCCTCCTGGCCAACAACTTGTGCCTAAGAGCCAAGCTCCAGCTGCCCTCCTCTAGTGGGGATCCATTCCCCTAGGCCTAGCACTGCCTGACAGCCTCACAAGTCCCTCCCCAGCCCTCTTGGAGCCCCTGCAAGGCCACAAGAAGCTCTCCTGGGAGCCTTCTGTGCTCCAGCCTGAGCAATGCCAACTCTCGCAGCCTGTGCTCAGAGCAGAGGTGCTGCAGCCTCTGAGCATCCTCGTGGCCCTGCTCTGGACACCTTGCAGCCCCTCCAGATCCTGCTCTGGACACCTTCCAGCACATTCTACATTTGTTAAGCAAATTATATTCTAATAAAGCTATTTCTTTATATTTACCTATACAAATCCCTGTGTACAGAAATAGGGTTATTTTCTTCTGGAAGCCTGAGTGCTTGGTTTCTGCTGCAGGCAGGAGAGGAATGCTGCAGGCCTGGACCATATTGTTGGAGCAATCAATATCTTCTGCACTAAGTTTGCTGTCAGCAGTCGCCTCAGGATCTGTAAGCTAGGGGAGGAGATTTTGCCTACAGTGCTTTATATGTGGACTCAGCACAGACCAAATGATTCCCTGAAGGAATCCATCATGGAGTTATTTCATCTCCAAGTTCGTATTCATCATCCAAAGGGTGCAAAAACTGAGGAAAAAGGTACACTAAAACGTTCCCTGTGGTGTTTATGGGATGGTTCAAATGATTGTGCCAGCTTTCTGAACTCTGCTACTGAGTTCTGGGAATATTAATGCATGTGATGATTCCTTGGCAGGAGTTTTGTGCTCTGGGTTAGGATTGAGGAGAAGTAAGTTTCAAATTGTATGCACTAGGAGAATATTAATTGCATTAACTCCTGTAAAGGTTGATTGGGTTTTTTTTTAATTGAAAGGAGATTTCAGTTACTAAATCAAAAAGTCCTTGGGGAAGGGAAATAAGAGTTTAGATTGAGTTTAGGTTGCCATATGTTTCCTATCTTACCAGGTTTATTTAAGCCCAGAAATCACTTCTGAGGTCTAAGTCTGACCTGTGTGAAACTTGTCAGAGAAGATCCCTCAGTAGTTGTGCTTACCTAGCATGATTTCAGTTATGTATGATAGATGTTCATCTATAATATATATTCAGTTTATATATATTTCAGTTATTGGTTTTTTCCTTTCCTGTTTTCTTTGTCTTTGCCCACAAATGGCAAAGAATTTATAATCATTCCAGATCTATCCATGATAATCTTTCCAGGCAGATAAAGAGTTGTTGACTAGAAACCTCATTGCTACCCTAACTCCTTGTATATGCTGATTAAATTCCCTCATTTTTCCTTCATTCCTTCTGCACTATCAGACTTGTTTGGCAGGGCTGCATTTGTTGAGCTTTGGATGCCTCACCCTGATTTTGGCTGTATTTTGGGTTGTCTCAGTAGCTTTACAGAGGGTGGGGGATACATTCTGTCTCTCATTTTTGTTTGGCATGTACAGGTGCATATAACTCAAGCAAATGGCAAAGTATCCTCCATAACCTCTATGAGGTGCTCGTGAATGAACTCAGTCTCATCAGTAGCAGAGGAAAATACTCCTCAGGCTCCCGGAGTGTGGCTGTCAAGGAGAATCTGATTGAGCTCATGACTGACATTTGCCACCAGGTAACTTGATTGGAATCTAACTTGGACTCTCTATTTACTGTGCTGGGTGTTGTTTTGGTTTTTGAAGTAGCATGGCTTTAGCATTTCCTCAAAATCATTTAGTGAAGTATCAGTCCTTTTAGTCTGTGTTGTGTTGTTCATTTCTGTGCAGTTCAGAAACCCTAGAATCCTAGCCTGGTTTGGGTTGGAAGGGAGCTCTGGAGCTCATCTAGTGCAACCCCCCTGCAGTGGCCAGGGACATCCCCAACTAGAGCAGCTTGCCCAGAGCCCTGGCAAGCCTCACCTGCAATGCCTCCAGGGATGGGAACTCAACCACCTCCCTGGGCAACCTGGGCCAGTGTTCCACCACCCTCGTGGGGAGCAACTTCTTTCTAATGTCCAGTTTAAATCTACTCCTCTCCAATTTCAAACCATTGCCCCTTGTCCTTTCCCTGCAGGCCTTTGCAAACAGGCCCTCTGCAGCCTGCTTGGAAGTTCCCTTTAGGTCCTGGAAGGTCACTAGTAGTTCCCCTGAAGCCTTCTCTTCTCCAGGCTGAACAATCCCAGCTCCCTCAGCCAAATGCGTGCTCAGTTAGACCAAGTTTCACTAGGGTTTCTTAGAACTGTCAGGGTTGGAAGGGACCTTAAAGATCATCTAGCTTCAGCCCCCAGTGTTGGATTGCCAGTTAGGCTGTGAGGCAGTGCTAGGCCTAGGGGAATGGATCCACACTAGAGGAGGGCAGCTGGAGCTTGGCTCTTAGGCACAAGTTGTTGCCCAGGAGGGTGCTGAGCCACTGTGCCAGGTTGCCCAGAGAGGTGGTGGCAGCCCCAGCCCTGGCAGTGTTGCAGGCCAGGCTGGCTGGGGCTGGCAGCAAGCTGCTCTAGTGCCAGGTGTCCCTGCCCATGGCACTAGAGGAGTTTGCAGCTCCCTGACAGAGCTGGGATTCTCTGATTTTACTTGTTATTTTCCCTTTCTCCAAGGTTTTCACAGAGGATAGCAGGGCTCTGGAGGTGAGCCAGACCTGTGCTGAGCGAGTGCCAAGCAAGCGCAGGAGGATTGAGCTAGGCTGGGAGGGAATCCGAGACAACCTGCAAAGATCCCAGAAGGATTTTGATGTCATACCTTGGTAATAACATCCTTACAAGAAACAAATAGCACTACAGACATCCTTTTCCATTGCAGTGTTCTCCTGAATGCGTTGTGCTCTCCAGTTTGCTGTCTGCACATGCTGTAGTTGCATACCAAAGGGCTAAGGTTAGAGTCTCACAGCATTTGCCAAGTAGTGAGAACTATTCTTAGTGCTCTTGCTTGAAAAACCTTCTCTTGGGTTTCCTCAGAAATGCCAAATGAGGTCTGGTGAGAACTGTGTGCTCGTGTGTGAGACACTGCTGCCTCCTGCTTTGTCACCTGGCTTTTGTGCTAGGTGTTTGTGCTGGGTTGGAGTGAGATGTGATTCTGTAAGGAGAAAAATCATTTTCTTTGCCTGAAATCTTCTTCCCCTTTGCTCAGAAATCAGGAAAGTCTGCCTGTAAGGAATGAGAAATCAGTGAAAAGAGCTTGTAAGAAATGGTGAGTGCTAGTGAGGCTAGATGGGCAGAGTTAGCAGTAGAAATACTGACTCTGTAACCTTGGGTAGTAAACAAATCAGCTCAATACTGGCTAGTAGAATTGTGAAGTGACCATCAGAGCACACTTGTTTCCTTACCTTTTGAGACATAGATTTCTACATGCTTGTTACTAATTGCTTCACTTTGTCTTTTGAAGGTTGCAGATTACAACTCAGTTAATATCCAAGTATCCCTTGAGTCTTCCTAACAGTGAGCTGCCTCCCTTGCTGAGTGTCCTGCAGCAGCTGCTGCCTCAGCAGCGCCGAGGGGAGAGGACCCCCCATGTCCTCAGGTGTCTGACACAGCTAGCTTTGTGCCAGAGGCAGAAAGCTGATCTGAAAAGTGCCCACAGCCTGGAGCTGCAGAGAGCCTGGAGCAAGATCTGCTCTCTGACCATTCGCAGTGTAAGCTTCCAGCAAACTGAGGTGGAGAGCTTTGGGCTCCTGGGAGCTCTGGTTCAAGGAAACCTTGTGGGAACAGATAAAGAACTCTGGAAGATATTTTCAGGACCTGCGTGCAAACCTTCAAGGTAAAATGGGGAGGAAGGATAATCTTTTGTGTTTGATTCACATGGCTCTTTCCTGGGCAGCCAGAAGTACTAGAGGATTCACAAGAATATTGTTGTGGCTGTGTTTGTGCTTTAGGCATTTAAACAGCAATACAGACAGAAAGCTAAAAGCAGAGGCAGAGAGCTTCAAACTGAAATGGATCAGAATGTAAAACCACCTCTACAAATCTGACTGAAAGAGATGTTGATTTGTTGAGCTTCTAAACATATCCTGCTTCTGAAATGAGTCTGCTGGGAGAGTCTTTCAGATAGATAGGCAATGTCTGCAGCAGCTGCAGTGTGGCTGTTGAAAGGCAGAGAGTCTAATGGAGTGTTTGTTAGCTTGCTGATGTGCTTGATGCTCCTAAGCATGCAGGGAGACTGACTCTGCTGCAGAGTGCTCACCAACACATGCATTGTTTCCCACCAGTGCCCTTGTGTTCTGCTCTTGTTGCAGTTCTGCTGTGTCTTGTTTATCATTGCTGATGTCTGCCTATTCAGTGCCAAGAAACCTGGAGGTAGGAATGGAGCAGAATCCTTGTGAAAGGAATCTGGATTGTGTGCTGAAGGAGGCAATCATGAAATGGCTGCTGTCCTGTTACCTGGAGGAGGAGATGGAAGAGTGTGCAGAGCTGCCTGCTGTGCTCTGCAGGTAATGCCTGTCTGCCATGGTTTGCTAAGGGAGCTCAGCCTGCAGCACAGAGAATTGCAGAGAGCAAGGTGGATTTCACAGAATCCTAGCCTGNTTGCAGATGTGTATGATATGAATGCTCTGGTGAAGTCGACAGGGTTTAGGCTTACTCTAGAATGTCATTGTCACAGAATCCCTGAGGCTGGCAGAGAGCTGTGAGCTGCTCCAGCATCCCTAGCAGTGCCATGCCACTAAGCCATGGCCCTAAGGAGAGCAGCTAGATGCTTCTTCAAGCCCTCCAGGGATGGGCACTGCAGCACCTCCCTGGGCAGCCTGGGCCAACACTCAACAAGCCTTGCAGGGAACAAATTCCTCCTTATCTCTAATTCTGGGGATATAATTCAGTTATCTGTCCATAGCATAGCAAATCCATGAGCTGTGTGTAAGAAATCAGCTCCACTGCAGAGACACTGTCAATCTGATTCATGTTTGTGGGGGCTTCAGGAATCCTGCCTCATTGCAAGAAAATACAAAACTCTCCTCTTTTTATTGCAGTGATTTTCCTCATCTTCTACTACAAAAACTTCTGGTGAGCCTGACACTGAAGAACTGCAGAGCTGCCATGGTTTTTTTCCAAGATGATGCCAAATGGTATGTTTTTCAATCAATCAGTATAGATACTGGAGCTGCTGAGGCTTTAAGCAAGCAGAGAGAGTGAAATGCATAATTCTTCAAGCTCTTTGCCTCTCAGCTCTCCTCAGATCTGTTCATATGCACTTTGCTAAGGTGTTTTCAGCAGAAATGGAAGCAGTGTCTTTCAGAGTCAAAGCATCAGGTAGTGGGCAAGAGGAGAATCATCTCAGCAGCACAGCTAAACCTTGGGCTCTTTCCCCATTAGTACCGTAGGTGTTTTGAGCTCCTAATTCAGAGCTAAGCTGGTGGTAGCCATTCCACAGTGCAGGTCACCTCAGAAAGGAGAAGAGCAGCTGCTGTGGAAAACATCTGATTTGGCTTCTCTGTATTTCTTGTGTTTAAATAAAGAGTTCGAAAGACTTGTAGGTTGTATCCTGGCTGCTGAAGCAAACATTTTGTCTCCTCTTCTAGTGTGCAGCACTTGCAAGGGAAAGAAGAAAGCAGTTTTTCTGAGGTGGAAGATCTGTATCTGCAGACCACATTTGATGAAATGGAGATTTTCACTCCTTTTGCAGCAAATCTTGCAGATGAAAATGTGACTGGTTCAAGGTTTACCATTAACCAACATCTCAGGGAAAGCCTGGAGTGCTGTCTGCTAGCAATGGCAGAGAAGCTTTTAAACAGCTATGCTCCTAAGGTAAGGGAAAGCTCCTTGCAGCCTTCCTTTTGTGCTCTCAAACAATGCACTTTCAAGATCAGCTATCTTAGTTCTCATTCCTTTTGCTGCTAAAAATGAACCACAAGCATTTTAAACACCTCTCTCCAGTTGCATTAAAGACAGAAGTCTGTGTTTATTTACATCATGAGCTAAGGATCCACAGTTTCCATAAGTATATGGGAATATGGAGAAGTGTGGGAGAGAAGTTGCCACATAAACCACTGCTGCTGTGCTGTTGCTTTCATCTTTTCTTTCATCAGAGCAGGGAGCATCCTCCTGTGCTCAGCACTGGGGAGCTCACCCCTAGAGTGCTGGGCTCAGGGCTGGGCCCCTCAGGCCAAGCAGGAGCCAGAGGCATTGCAGTGTGTGCAGAGAAGGGCAAGGAGCCTAGGGAGGGCTCTGGAGCACAAGTGTGCTGAGGAGCAGCTGAGGGCACTGGGCTTGCTTAGTGTGGAGCAGAGGAGGCTCAGGGCAGAGCTGAGCTCTCTCTGCAGCTCCCTGCAAGGAGCTGGCAGTGAGCTGGGGGTAGCTCTGTGCTGCAGGCTTAGCAGGGACAGCAGGAGAGCAAATGGCCTCAAGTTGCCCCAGGGGAGCTTGAGCTTGGATGCAAGGAGGAATTTGTTCCCTGCAAGGCTTGTTGAGTGTTGGCCCAGGCTGCCCAGGGAGGTGCTGCAGTGCCCATCCCTGGAGGGCTTGCAGAAGCATCTAGCTGCTCTCCTTAGGGCCATGGCTTAGTGGCATGGCACTGCTAGGGATGCTGGAGCAGCTCACAGCTCTCTGCCAGCCTCAGGGATTGTGTGATCTGTGCCCCTGTCATGCTTCAAGTCCTTGCCATTTTCAGCCAGGACAGCCTGAGACATGCAGGTCTTACAAGTTAGGTGTTGTAGTGTAAAGAAGTGATGGTGAAGCAAGCTGCAAGTAGAGGCTGGATTAGCAAGAGCACAAACAGTGCTCAGGAGAACTGATTGCTCCCTCTCTTCAGTGCCTTTAGATGAGATCTGAAATGCTGCTTCCAGTTTGGGGCCTGCCAGGATGGGACAGCCCTTGGGTGCATTCCCTGGACTCTGAGCTGGTGGCAGAGCCAGAGGAAGCTGCAGTAGAGGTGCCTCTCTCTGTTGAGAGCCCAAGGGACTCCTGAGGGAGCTGAGAACTGGCATGCAAATGAAATGTGCCTGTAGAAGTGTGTTAAGAGACTCTGGAGCACTGTGTATTTTGGTGGCAAAGCTGGCTGCTAGCAGTGCTCTGTGTGTCTGTGCTTGCAGGCTGTTGCTGCAGAACACCTCCTGCGCTGTGCCACTCTCCTGGCTGGGGTTCTGGCTTGCTATTGCCACACTGGGGTGCTCAAAGAAGAGGATGCCTACAAATCAGAGCTCTTCCAGAAAGCTAGGGTAAGCAGCAATGGCTTTGGCAGCCATTCAAAGTCAAATAAGCCATTCAACAGAAAATCAGTTCTATAATTCTCTTAATACTGACACATTGTCAGAGTTTCCACTGGTTTCTGCTGGAAAAAAGAAAAAGGCGGTTGAGAGAGATTTGAATATGTAACTGCTGCTGAAAGAGAGGAGGCACTGGACCTTCTGTGGCCTTGCAGGCTCTGCAGGGGCTCCAGGAGGGATGGGGAAGGACTTGTGAGGCTGTCAGGCAGTGCTAGCACTAGTCTGACAAGTCTGTGATTTTGTCACTTTTGGGGTAGAATGAGTGAAATCAAAATCAGGTCAAGTCCCAAATCATTGGTGCACACTGTAAATATCAAAGGAGTCTGAGTGAGAATCACCTCCTGTCTGTGCCCATGGAGAAAGGAACTGAACTGAGGTATTTCAACTGTGCTGTCTTTTCACTAGTCTCTCATGCATTATGTTGGAGAAAGCATTTCTCAGTCTAAAAGCAAGCTCTCTGAAGATGCCCAGCTGAACTCCCTGAGGACTTGGATCATGCAGTGTACCAAATGTTTGTGCAATTGTTCCAAGGTAAAGTTTGTAAAGGAATTTCCCCTTCTTCCCTCATCAGATCACAAAGTTGAACATTTTACATATGATGTTTGAAAAAAACAACAACAAAAACCTAATAGAGCTGTGTATTTTTGCTTTCTTGCAGAGTAATCTTCACAAGATGCTGTTTAATATATTCCTGCATTTGTTAACATCAAAACTGATGAATGATCTCATAGATATTTGCAAAAACCTGGTGAGTACCTTCTGTCTGTTTGCCAAGCAGAGCCCTTCTGGGAGAGGGTTGGTGTGATCAGGTGGGGGCAAAGCAAAGGAGATCCTTAGCACTGAAAAAAGAAAGCAAAAGGCATAGAGTTTTATAGACAATTCCTTACTGGAAACATCTGGAGCACAAGTGTGCTGAGGAGCAGCTGAGGGCACTGGGCTTGCTTAGTGTGGAGCAGAGGAGGCTCAGGGCAGAGCTGAGCTCTCTCTGCAGCTCCCTGCAAGGAGCTGGCACTGAGCTGGGGGTAGCTCTGTGCTGCAGGCTTAGCAGGGACAGGAGGAGAGCAAATGGCCTCAAGTTGTCCCAGGGGAGCTTGAGATTGCATACAAGGAGGAATTTCTGCACTGAAAGGAAAAGTATGTACAGGTTTTATGCCACGGAAAAAATGTCTATAACACAACATCTAACTTTAAAAAACTTCTATAACACAACATCTAACTTTAAAAAACTTCTATAACACAACATCTAACTTTAATGCACTTGTCTGGGCTGGAAAGCTTCTTTTTACTTGGTAGTTTGATGGACATATGTGCCTTAAACCCTTCAAAGGTGTTTATCACATGGGCATGAGATCTTGTACCTGTGAATGACTGACTCTCCTTTGAGAAAAGCAATGGTATGGTTCATCTCCATATTCAGCACCACTCTTAAAACTTCTCTTTGTGGCACGTTGTGTTGTAGTCAGGTCTAGGCAGGCAAAATCCTTTGCGTGGCCTGCAGAAGTGGCAGGGATGGGGCTGCCACCTCCTCTCTGGACACCTGTTCCAAAGCTGGAGTGTCTTTCCTTGTGCTGTGCCTGTGCTGTGTCTCCTGTCCTTAAGAGCTAACCTTCAGAGCTGATGGTGTTTATTTCAGATGGCATTTACTGGAAAAGCAAGTGAGCTGGGAGAAGTGGAAGTGCTGGGGAATGATCCTGAGGAGAGTACAATGGAAGCAGAGAACCAGGTGTCTGATGATCTCTTTGATGATCCTTCAGTGGCTGACACCAGTGACCCAAATGAGTGTGCTGAGATGCAAACTGTAGCAGGTAAGTCCTCTCTGTGTCCAGATCTACTGGGAAAAGCTGCTTTGTGCAGGCTGCTCTTGGCTGGGAAGGCAGTGAGGTACACAGCTGTGTTGCTTTATGAGCAGCTGAAGCAGGCAGTGGTTGAACTGGGTACTTTCTGAGCAGTAACTATTCTTTTGTGCCACTTTAGCTGTGTAAAGCTGTTCATGAAGGGGTTGTAGCTCATTTAGAGAGGACAGTTTGATTGGTTCTTTCACAGTGCAAGCAGAGAAGCTAGCTAACTTGTTCCAAGCTGTGTGAGGATGTGAACATGGTAGCAGTGGTGATCACTGGAATTGTGGGGAAGCACTGAACCCACAGTTCTGACCCAAAAGAACACAGCTGCAGAGCTGTAAATATCAAAGGGGTCTGAGTAAGAATCACCTCTTGTGTGTGCCCATGGAGAAAGGAACTGAACTGAGGTATTTCAGCTGTGCTGTCTTTTCACTAGTCTCTCATGGATTGTGCTAGAGAAAGCATTTCTCAGTCTAAAAGCTGAGTTCACTGTAACCTTGGTGCAGAAATCAGCCAGATGTATGGGCACATGAAATGAAAAGGCTCTGTTTTAGAGAGAACCTGGCACAAGGGGCAAACACAGCCAGGAAGCTTAGTCCTGCAGTAGCTCAGTAAGAAATGCTGAGTGCTGCCTTCTGAGAGCTTGGGGAGCTCACAGGCTACCAGCATTGCTGTTGGCATTTCTTACCTGTCCATCTTCCTTTCAGGTGCCTTGAGCCCTTTAGCTGAAGAGCATCTGACAAAGCAGGACTTGCTGCTGCTGGAGGTGCTGAGGTTCCTGTGTGTGTGTGTGACTCCATCCCAGAGCCAGAGCCTGAGCTTCCGAGCGGCTGAGCTGCGGAGAAAGCTGCTGCTGCTGCCCGAGGGCAGTGCCTTTGACAGTGCCAAGCCCCTGCACCTGCACCTGGTGAGTGGCAGCTCCCCGGGCAGCACAGACCTCCCTTGGGCTGCATTCCTGTGTGCTGCTCTTTCTCTGGCCAGCAAGCCCTGAAAAGAGAGAGAAATGGCTACTGGTAGTGTTGGGAAGTGTGGGATGCTCAGGGAAAGAGCAATGGGAATCTATAAGCTAGAAAGCAGAGCTGAGAGTAATAAACATCTTGCCTTGATCACTAATTGTGTGTGAAATAGCTAGAGATGGGCTGTGTAGCAGAGAAGGATTGACAAAGGAAGTGCCCAAACTAGAAGTTTCATGAGCCATGCTACTGTATGCCAGTCTTTGCATGAGAGGATGTTGAGTGTGCCATGGAGGAGGCGACAGCAGCTCTCCCTGCTGGCTGCTTTCATGGAAGAGTCACTGAAAAGGGTGTATGTTTTTTCTTGTTGCCTCCTTGTTTTCTTAAGTATTATATTCCCTTTTTGTTCCTTTGTTTCATTCCCCAGTACTTGGTCCTTTTGAAGGAGCTCCCTCTGGAAGAACACCACTTGCCTGAGGAAGATGTTCTTATGCTTCTTAGGCCTCTTTCGTAAGAGCCCAACTCCTCAGCACGTACTAGAGCTATTTGAGCTCAGCAGCTGGAGGATTTGGGGGCTCCTGAGTGTTTCAGAGTGCTTCTCCTCTCTCTCTTTCACAGTGCTGTGTGCAGTTTGTACCGGCGAGACCAACAAGTTTGTCAAGTCATCCTGAGTCACTTGCTTCCTGTAGCAGTAGGCTTGGCCCAGGCCAGCACACAGGCTGAAGAGACCAGGGATGCCCAAGGAGAGTTTCTGACAGTTGTTGGAGCATTTTGGTATGTTTTATCTGTTTAAAGCACAAGTCTTTTGAGGCATACAATTCAGTTGGCTGTCAGTGTGAATGTGTGGTGCTGTTGTGTGTTTGCTTTACTTTTTCTTCCCTGCAAGGCTTGTTGAGTGTTGGCCCAGGCTGCCCAGGGAGGTGCTGCAGTGCCCATCCCTGGAGGGCTTGAAGAAGCATCTAGCTGCTCTCCTTAGGGCCATGGCTTAGTGGCATGGCACTGCTAGGGATGCTGGAGCAGCTCACAGCTCTCTGCCAGCCTCAGTGAGTCTGTAACTGGCAGCAGCAGACACTAACTTGTTAGACATTTTCTCAAGAGTTGTTGGCAGCTCCTTTGTTCACTCAGCTCTCTTGCTGGTTTCAGGCATTTGGCCCAAGGAGGGATGTGCACAGCCCCAGTCAGAGTTGCCCTGTTGAAGTGCATGAAAGCCTTGCTGGAGGTAATCTCATTTCCTGCCATTAATCAGCAGCTTCAGTGGATCCTTCAGGTGTAGCTGAGAACAGGATCCAAACACCTCTTGCATGCATCAGTGTCTCTCCCCCTGCAGATGTGCTGTGTGTTTGAAAGCCCAGTGTTCATTCCCTGCAGGCTGATCCTTGCTGCCAGTGGGCAATCCTTCATGTGAGGAGTGAAGATCTCCCTGTGAGTGAAGCTTTCCCACATTTCCTTGCAGACAGTCACCACCACGTTGGCATTCTTGCTGCCAAGTCAGTCACCAGGTGAGGATGGAGATGTTTTTGCTGTTGATAGGAATCACCCTGAGTGTCCCTGAGCTGAGTGTCCCTGAGCTGAGTGTCCCTGAGCTGAGTGTCCCTCCTCCTGCTGCTTAGCTCCTCTCCTCAGTACTTGAGGGCTTGACTCCTGATGGAATGGAAAAGCCTCCCAAGTTACTTTGGTTAAGCTCTTTAAACTTTGTCTAAATGTGAGTTGTTCTGTGATGGGAGACAGAGAGAAACAATAGAGATATAAAACTATATCAGAGCAAATGCTGCACTAAATGTGACTAGGAAGGAGTTGTGCATCCTCTCGAGGTCCCTTGTGTGACACAAAGCCCTTCTGCAGGGGTCTGGTGTTGGGTTGTGTGTGCAGCTCTCTCTCCATGCCTCACAAAGGCGACTCTCAGGATTTGCTGCACACAGTGTGCACTCATTCTGTAGACTAAAAGTGATCCTAATGGTTCTTGTTCTCTTTTTGAAGTTTGTTTCAAGATGTGAAGCAGAGAGATTCTTCTGGAATGTCCAAACCTCTTCCCTTGAAGCTCCAGCAGAAGGCTTTTGAGAATGCCTACCTCAGAGTTCAAGAAGGAATGAGCAAGCTGGTACCAACATCTCCTCATTTCATGATAGGGATAAGATGGCTTTTGAAGTGATAGTGCTGAGCTTGCTGAGAGCATCCTGTGGTTCTGGCACTATTTGTACAAGTTTCTCCTTTCTTCCTGCAGGTCAGGGGTGGCTCAAGTGCTGAAGATCTTCTGGACAGAGAGTGTAATGGCAAAGCAGTTGTGCTGCTGCTGATCAGCACAGTTCTGTGCTGCAGCCCAGTGTGTGAGAAGCAAGCTCTGTTTGCTCTTTGCCAGTCTGTGAAAGAGAATGGACTGGAACCTCACCTGGTGAAAAAAGCAAGTATACAACTCCTGGTTAAATAGTTGAGCTTATCCATTCAGATTGACACAGTACCAAATGCTTTTTGTCAGTTCTGTTAGAGCCTGAGTGGTGTGGAGCTGAGCTAGCTGAATGCATTAGCAGGGAGGTTAAGGAGTGCTGGAGCTGGATCAGACATCTCCCTGGCAGGGCTGCAGGGGCAGCACATGGAGCCACAGGCTCAGGTGCTTGGCATCTCTTTCTGCTTCACAGGTGTTGAAGAAAGTAGCTGACACTTTTGGCTATAAAAGTCTGGAAGACTTCATGACATCTCATTTAGAGTACTTGGTGATGGAGTGGCTGAAAATAAATGACAGTGGCTACAGCCTGTGTGCTTTTCCTTATGTCCTTCTCAACTACACTAGCCTTGAGCAGTTCTACAGGTGAGTTTGCAGCTGCTTTAGCTTTATTACATCCTCATCTTTGGAGTGCCTTCCAACTGCAAGCATTCTGTGCTGCTGTCCTGAGAGCTTTTCCAATGGCTTGCAAGTATCTTCTAGATTAGATTGATGCTGCTAAGAGTGTTTCTTGTTGTCTAGCAGAAGCTGAAGCATCATTCCAGTTTTAGTTCTAGAGCGTGGTCTTTGCTCTCTTATACTTGAGAGTTGTCAGGAAAGCTCTGGCAATGTCTTTCCTCCATGCAGGTCTTGTTACAAAGTCTTGGTTCCACACCTGGTGATCAGAAATCAGTTTGAAGATGTGAAATCCCTTGCCAACAAGATTGACACAGACTGGAGGCAGGTGCTAGCAGACTGTTTGCCAAAGATCCTGGTGAATATCCTCCCCTACTTTGCCTACCAAAGCCATGGAAAGAGTGAAGGAGCAGAGCAGAGAGAGACAGCTTCTAAAGTCTATGACATGCTCAAGGATGACAGCTGCTTAGGAAAACAGGTATGTGTTTGAAGTGTGTGAGTGGAGTTCTGTGGTGTTTAACAGACCTGAAAGAAACTTGGATCTGCTCTGGGAACATGGAAATATTTCACATTTAGAGCTACAAACTTAATCTTTTAATAAAGCCAAAGTAGGCACGTTTTTATCCCAAGGTTTTCCAGTAGTTGTGTCAAGGGTTAGTGCTGGGCCAAGCACTAGCTCAGGGACAGAGATTTAATGAGTTGTATGCCATGCAGAATTGAACAAATAGAGGATCCAGACAGGAAAAAAATGGATTTTCTCAGAAGGAAAAGAAATGTTGATTTATTTTTGCCAAGAGATTTTTTTTTTCTGATTTTTCTGTTTTCTTCTTCTAGCAAATTGACAATTTATCTCATCAGAACTTAGCAGAGATTGTGGTGGAGCTGCTGTTGACCTTACACGAAGCACCAGGTAGCAAGGCAGAAGAAGGCCCTCACCTCAGTAGATACATAAGGTACTGGCTGAGTGGCTTTGGGTAACTTTGGGCTTTACAAGGTGCCCTTCAGGCACAAGCAGAGGTGACCTTGAAGTGAAAGCAACAACAAATGATCTTTTGTGTTTGTGTAGGGAACTGGATCCTGCTCCCAATCCTCCTCATTTTCCATCTTGTGTGATTAAGGCAACCTTGGACTATATCAGCAGTTGCCATAAAAGCAAAGTGAGAAGTCTGGTGGCAGTTCTGTCTAAGAGCCCTGTGAGTATGGCATGGTGATTCCCTTCTGGATTGCCCTGGGCTGCCAGGCCAAGCCCAGACAGTGCTGCTCAAGGAACATTTCCATCCCACTCCAGCCTTCAGCAGCCTGTGATTTTCTTACTTGTCCTTTCTTTCTTTGTAGGATTCATTCCAGAAAATCCTCCTAGCCCTTTGTAAGCATGCATCAGAAACAAACAACATTTACCAGAAACACAGAGCTCTGCTCATTTATCACTTGTTTGTTAGTCTGCTACTTGAAGAGATAAAAGATGGGCTAGGAGGAGCCTGGGCTTTTGTGCTCAGGGATGTGATTTACACCCTGATTCACCACATCAACAGCAGGTAAAGGCAGGCATTGTGGCTTGGTCCTTCCTGTCTGTGTCCCCTTATTCCTGGAATATCCCTAGTGGGTGTTAATCCATTTGTAGAAATAATTGACATTTGCTGAAAGAAAAGAATGGAATTGCCTTTCTCTGATCATTTTGGCATTTACAGTTAGAAAACAACTAAAATATGGAATGGTTTGTGCTGTCCTTGCACTGAAATGTTTGCTGTGCTGCAGAATTTGGGTATCTAGGATTCTTCCCTGAGATTAGTGCTTGAGACTTGGAGCAGAGGAGGCTCAGGGCAGAGCTGAGCTCTCTCTGCAGCTCCCTGCAAGGAGCTGGCACTGAGCTGGGGGTAGCTCTGTGCTGCAGGCTTAGCAGGGACAGCAGGAGAGCAAATGGCCTCAAGTTGCCCCAGGGGAGCTTGAGCTTGGATGCAAGGAGGAATTTGTTCCCTGCAAGGCTTGTTGAGTGTTGGCCCAGGCTGCCCAGGGAGGTGCTGCAGTGCCCATCCCTGGAGGGCTTGAAGAAGCATCTAGCTGCTCTCCTTAGGGCCATGGCTTAGTGGCATGGCACTGCTAGGGATGCTGGAGCAGCTCACAGCTCTCTGCCAGCCTCAGGATTCTGTGTGTGTGTGTGTGACAATGATCTTTTGTGTTTCTCTGGTTTCTCTAGAGCTGTGCTTGTCAGAGAGATCTCCATGCGCAGCTTCTCCCTCTGCTGTGATCTCCTGCACCACGTTTGCCACACAGCAGTGAGCTGCTGCAGGGATGCTCTGGAGAGTCACCTTGCTGTTATTGTAGGGACTCTGACACCTCTTGCTGTGGAGCAGCCTGAGACTCAGGAGCAGGTAGTTTGCAGTTGCTGCTTAGTCCTTATCTGTTGGGCTTGATGAGCTTAGAGGTCTCTTCCAAGCTTTGTGACTCTGTGAAATGGGGCTCCAAATGTTTCTCTGTCCTTCTCATTGACTTTCTCTTTTCAGGTCCTAGGCTTGCTGAAGTACCTGGTTATAGATAACAAGGGTAATGAAAACCTTTACCAAGCAATCAAGTGCCTGGATCCTTTCCCTGACCACCCTGCTTTTAAAGACTTGAGAGCAGCTCAACAGGAAATAAAATACAGCCAAGGCCCTTATTCTCTCCTGGAGGTAACTGCATTTTAATACAGATCTCAGAGCAGAGTGGTTTTACTAATGAAAACTCTCAAAAGAACATTTTCTAGCTTTAGGTATAGTGAAGAAGGATTTAAATAGGATGTGTGGATTGGATCCAAGAGAGCTGGGGAGGGACTTGTGAGGCTGTCAGGCAGTGCTAGGCCTAGGGGAATGGATCCACACTAGAGGAGGGCAGCTGGAGCTTGGCTCTTAGGCACAAGTTGTTGGCCAGGAGGGTGCTGAGCCACTGTGCCAGGTTGGCCAGAGAGGTGGTGGCAGCCCCAGCCCTGGCAGTGTTGCAGGCCAGGCTGGCTGGGGCTGGCAGTAAGCTGCTCTAGTGCCAGGTGTCCCTGCCCATGGCACTAGAGGAGCTGGCAGCTCCCTTGCAACTCTGACAATGCTATGGTTCTTTTTCTTGCTGCTTTCAGCCCCTGAGATGTCTGTAGGTCTCCATTCCTGTTGTGCACCTCTTGCCATCCCCACTGTGCACTGCTGAGCACTCCTTTCCTTGGCTGCCTCTCCGAGGAGCCTGTGCTCAGGGCCAGTGTTGTTTTGCAGGAGATGAGGCACTTTCTGTCTGTTGGGGTGTGTGCTTCCCTGCCCCTGACCCGGCTGGAAGGACTCTACTCCCTGCACAAGCAGCTGGAGCAGCACAAGGAGCAGATGAAGGAGCTCCTGAAGCACTGCCAGGGTACTGACACCTAGCTCTGTGTTTGAGATGTGTAGCAATGCAATCTACTCTGATTTGGCAGGGGATGTTCAATCTCTTTGTCAGTGGTGTGGCTGAGGAGATGGAGTGTGCAGCTGACAGCAGGCTAGCAGGGAGAGTTGAGCTGCTGGAGCCTAGGGAGCAATGCAGAGGCACCTGGAGAGGCTGGAGCCATGGGATGAGCTTCAGCAAGGCCAAGGGCCAGGGCCTGCCCTTGGCTCACCAGAAGCTCAGGGAAGGTTATTTCATGTATT
Source organism: Bucco capensis (assembly GCA_013396975.1). Lineage (NCBI taxonomy): Eukaryota > Metazoa > Chordata > Aves > Piciformes > Bucconidae > Bucco > Bucco capensis. The sequence goes on along the minus strand of VWZO01005314.1, from coordinate 57,882 downwards.
TAATGATCATTTTTATATCAAAACACTGAAGAGAACAGCATTCTGTGTGTCCTGGTTTAGGAGATTCTTGGACAGTCAAATGAATAGCAATTCTTTCCAGGCAGGAATGACAGAGATGAGTGATGTTTGACTGCTCTCTTCCAGAGCAGCTTGCTTCAGCATTTGCTAATGCATGTTGGCATTGTAGAGAAAAAACAGCAAAGCAGTGTTTCCTTCTCAGGTGTGTTCACATTGCACATGCACAGTGACATTTTGGGGGGTTGTTTTTCTTTCTGAATGATAGAAAAGCCAGAAGATTCTCTAGTGGTGAAGGTGGTGGTGAGGCTGCTGCAGCTCTCCAAGATGGCAGTGAAGCAGCCAGGGGAAAAAGCAGTGCTGGGTAAGTTCAGCAGGCAGTGCAAAGCCCAGGTTGAAGCTATGCCTCTTCTCAGTGTTCCTGCCCTCTGCTCTTCTGCATTTGTGCCAGAGGTAACCATCAGGAAAGCAGAAATGAGTGAGCTATCTGTTCAGTCACTCTGGTGTACAGCTTGGACTGAATGGTCTCTAAAGAGCCATCTGCTGTTGTGAAGAAAGGTTGGAAAAGAAAGGCCTGTCAGTGGCAAATCAAATGGTTCTTCTCCATCTTCTGACCTTTTGCATCTCCTCTTTGTCACACAAGCAAGAATAAAGTCCAGAGCTGATGGAAAGTGTAAAATGCAGAGCCACAGGCACTGCTGGGACATTGAGTTAGGAAGCATAACTCTTCTTTGGAAGTCTAGAGCTGCAGAATTGGTGTACATGTGCTTTTAACCCCAATTTATAAATATTTGCAGCTTTTTACCCCATAATAATCTCAATTATGGAAGTGATATATATGAATGACAACTTCTGAAGGGCAAGACCTCAGTTCCGTGTGCCTGACTCTGAATTCCCTGCCTTTGCAGAGGCTGTTGGGAGATGTCTGGGAGAGATTGGGCCCATGGATTTCTCCACCATAGCTCTTCAGCATGCTGAGAAGACTCTGGACTCTAGAGCAGTGCACTTGCTGGAGGACAGGAGCCTTCAGTGGGTCTTCATCATGCTGAGTCACATCAACAGTGCTCTGACAGATAACTGGTGAGTGTGCTGCTCCAGGGATTGGGCAGAGCCTCAGGGGAGCCAGCAAGCTCTCAGTTGCTCACATCACCTCAAACAACACTCTGCAAGTGTTACTAACCCCTGCTCATGTCCAGCCATGGCCTTCTTGCTTCAGGCCTGCTCCACACCTGCTTGCTTTTAGCTGGGAAGGACTCTGCCAACCTCTGTGACTGTGTGATTCTTCAAGGCTCAGGTTCCTCACCCATTAGCTGTTTCCTAGGAATTCTCTAGTTGGGCTTGAGCCAGAGAGTCTCTTCTGTGCTCTAGAGGCTAGCAGTGCAGTGCAGTGAGCACTGAGGCTTTGCTTTGGGACACAATATGTGTCCAAACTGTTGTGGTTTGATGTGCACATGATGATCTTAGGGAGTTCCTTGTCTTGCATGTTCACAAAGGTGATTTAAATGATCTTAGGGAGTTCCTTGTCTTGCACGTTCACAAAGGTGATTTAAAAGCTTCATGAAATGAATCATCCTAGTGATTTGTGTCTCCTTGCAGCATCCATGTTAGAGCTGCTGCTGTGTCCTGTTTGAAGAACATCTTAGCCACCAAGTCTGGCAGTGAATTTTGGGAAGTCTATAAGAATAAAGCTGATCCCATGTTGATCTATCTGCAGCCTTTCAGAATGCCCAGGAAAAAGGTACTGCTGCTGCAAAAGCTGAGGGAAAAGTGGCTCAGGGAAAAAGGGGCAAGATCAACCATCAATCAGCTAGTTGTCAAACAGAAGGGGATGTCTGATGGGACAGTTTGTTTACATTCTCAGTCTGTATTTCTTTCCCTTCTAGTTCTTGGTGCTGCCTGCTAGTGATAAGGAGGCTCCTGTAGAAACTTTGGATGACACCAACCTGTGGATTCCTCTGGGAGAAAGTCATGAGGCTTGGATCAAGCACCTCACCAGTTCCATACTGGACAGTGGAGGTGTGCAGAATGAAGTTCTGCAGTTAATGAAGCCACTCTGTGAGGTGAGAGACATCCTGCAGAGGGGCAGAAGCATCTGGAGGAGGTGCTGAGGGCCATGGCACTGCTAGGGATGCTTGGGCTGGAGGAGCTGAGAGCTCTCTGCCAGCCTCAGGGGTTGTGTGCTTCTGGGCACACTGCTGGCCCTTGTTCAGTCAACTATCAGCCAGCAGCCCCAGTCCTCCTGTGCCAGGAATGATCCTAGGATCATTGATATGGCAGATACCCATGGAATATCCTCTTGGAATGAGCTTTGTTTGGGTGCTTTGCCTGAGTGCCACACCACCCTGGGGAGTGCTTTCCATTCCTCATACTGCACGTTCTTTCCCAAGCATTCCATGGTTGTTTGAGGAGTTGTCAGTTTGGTTTATAACCTGAAAAGTGAAGGCTTTGAGTAGTTTTTGTTAGCAGCTGCTGTGCATGGTTGTTTCCTAGGTGAAAACAGACTTGTGTCAAACTCTGCTTCCATACCTGATCCATGATATCCTTCTGCATGACTCAGATGAATCTTGGAGGAATCTTCTGTCAGTTCATATCCAGAAGTTCTTTACAGCCTGTTGCAGATTTGCCTCCTCCAGTAGATCTACTACACCTCCAAATTCTGACTCAGGTAATGCCATCTCCTTGTTTGTGCTGGAAGAGGATCCTGGGTGTGACACTTGCCTTGTGCCATGGGCTGGGTGATGCACTCTGCAGGCACACACAAGGTCCAAGGCTTTGCTGTTTGTCTGTGAAGCTGGTCACTGGCAGCACTCAGGGAGATTCTTCTGGGTGGCTTCTTTCCTTATTCCCAGCTGGATCATGTTTATGGCTTGCTGGCTCTGGATGTGATCCAGTGTTGTGTGCTGCAGGACTGAGTCTTGGAGCATCTCTTCAGATGACTGATTGGCAGTGAAATTCCTCTTGCACCCAAACAAGAGTGAGCAAAGGCAGTTTGCACCTGGATTTTCCTCTTGGAAAAAAGGCTGGCTCTTGCTTCAGCTTCTGCCTCCTGTTGATAATGGTCTCCCTGTGCCTTCAGAAGCCTTGTTCCATTCCAGCAGGATGAAAGGAAGTTGTAGCCAGAGGAAGTGCAGCAGAGCATCAATGATGCAGGGAGCTGCAGGACAAGCAAAGCACCATGTAGCCAAGAAGGGTGCTGGCCTTTGCAGCTGAGGAGGCTGCTGGGCCCAGTCCTGACCCCTGGGGAACACCACTAGCTCCAGGCCTCCCTGACTCTTCCCTGCTGAGCACAACCTCTGAGCTCAGCCACTTTGCACTGAGCCTCACTGCCCACTCACCTAACTCACACTTGCTCAGCTTGCCTCTGAGGATGCTGCAGGATGTTGTGTACCTGCCAGCTCCCTTCTTTGGTGGCACATGACCAAAGGAATGAGTTGTGTAGTGTAGTAGTAAGCTACTCTGTCTTAATAACAAGCTTCATGCTTTCCTGGCTCCTCCTGTGGTGCAGCAGGGATCAAACCTTTCCTCCTTCTTTCCCTATTGCTTGCCTCTTGTCACTTAGAGATGTAAAATGTGCAGGATTCCAAAGCTGTTTTATTGAGTTATAATAAACCACAGTTGATTCTCTTCTCTCTTTTGCCATGCCATCCCAGAGACAGAATCCCAGCAGCTCAGGAGCTTGGATAAAGAGTCTCGGCGCTCCATGCTGGCAGTGGTGGATTACCTGAGGAGACAAAAGAGGTGAGCCAGAGCTCTCCAAAGCATTCATTGCTTAGGACTCTCCAAGATCTGTTCAGACTCTAGATGGGAAGAAGGATCTTGTAGAGAATGGGGGAGTGGGAAGAATGAACACACAGCAGTGACCTTGCCTCTGTGGAAGTGATCTGGCTGAAGGGTTCTAGCTGTGCTGGAGTGTGCAAGGACACACAGCAGTGACCTTGCCTTTGTTGCTGCAGTGATCTGGCTGGCCCGAAGGGTTCTAGCTCTGAAGAAAGAGTGCTCTGAAAACTTACTCTTTGATAAACTTTTGGTGGTGTGGCCTTTGGGAGGGCTAAGAGCATATGAATCCTTGGAAGGCTTCATAGTTGGACTGGATTGGTTTTGTTTCACGTGAGAAGCTTTGTGACAGCAGTGTTGAAGCCTTGGTTTCCTCAGGTCTGTTTCAGGCACAGTTTTTGATGACAGCTTCTGGCTGGATCTGAATTACCTTGAGGCTGCTCTGGCAGCCCAGTCGTGTGCTGCTCACTTCACAGCCTTGCTCTACGCAGAGATCTACGCAGACAAGATCACCAGAGACAAACAGCAAGAGAGGTACAAGGCTTGAGGAGTGCTGGGCTGGAATGGAGCATGCTTTGTGTCTCCCAGGAGTGTTTTGTTACATCACTCAAGGAAACTAACAAAATTCCCTTGGGGCCTGTGTTAACCTGGCAGTGTTCCTGCCAGTCCTTGCAGCTGATCCCAGCCTTGCTAGTTTGCTCCCTGGCACACACTGCAAGGAGAATCATTCTCATTTCTAACCAACAAGCTTTCTTAGTGGTATGTGTTCTGGAAGAGCTTCACTAGAGCTAATGCTTCTGAATACTAAAGGGTGTTCAGCCTCACTGTGTCAACAGGACATGGTTCAGGCTCTGTTTCCCATCACTGATGGTGTGCTAGTGGTTCAGGTATGGCCAGAAGTGATGACAGTGACATGATGAGGACCAGAAGTGATGACAATGACATGATGAGGACCAGAAGTGCTTGGTAGAGCTGAATGATCCTTGCAGAAGAAGTTTTCTTCTAGAATGGAAAATTATCTTTGTCTTCTGGTCTAGGAATATCAAAATACAAGACTAGTTTACTAGCTTTTTTTAATGACCAGTAACTCTAAGGCATTTCATTTAACTGTGCTGCTTGACATGTTTCTTTTAGGGCATCTTTTAAAGCAGCTAAGAGTTTGACCTTTGAAGAAGAAAGTCAAAGAACAACTATTACTGTTTTGAATGAGAAAAGTAAAGAAGAAACTGGCATAAGTTTACAGGTACAGGAATATGCTTTGTGTTCTGAGAGCAAAGCTGCTGCTGTCATTGCAATTGCAGTAGCTACTGCAAGCTCATTTGCTATAGAATCCCAGAGCTGGCAGGGAGNGCTCCTCTATCCCAACCCCCCTGGCACTAGAGCAGCTTGCTCCCAGCCCCAGCCAGCCTGGCCTGCAACACTGCCAGGGCTGGGGCTGCCACCACCTCTCTGGCCAACCTGGCACAGTGGCTCAGCACCCTCCTGGCCAACAACTTGTGCCTAAGAGCCAAGCTCCAGCTGCCCTCCTCTAGTGTGGATCCATTCCCCTAGGCCTAGCACTGCCTGACAGCCTCACAAGTCCCTCCCCAGCTCTCTTGGAGCCCCTGCAAGGCCACAGGAAGCTCTCCTGGGAGCCTTCTGTGCTCCAGCCTGACTGTATCCACTCAGCCTGCTTCTAACCTAGGTTCTTCTTCCCTTTGTGGCTTGTGTTGTAGGACCTTCTGATGGACATCTACAGAAGCATTGGGGAGCCTGACAGTCTCTATGGCTGTGGTGGAGGCAGCATGTTGCAGCCACTAGCAAGGTATTGTCTGTTAATGTTCTTGTGTTCTTCAGAGTCATTGTTTTTATTTATTAGTAAGGAATTTCAGTGGGAAACTTCTTGTTCACTTACAACAGGATAAGAACCTATGAGCATGAAGCAGTGTGGGAGAAAGCCCTGGTGACATATGACCTTGAGGCCAGCCTCCCTGCAGCCACTCGCCAGGCAGGGATAATAGAGGTAATTGGATTTGAGAACAGGAAAGAAATATAACCCCAGCAGGAAAAAAAGAGTCCATTCCAAAGGAAAAGCAGTTTGGGCTTAGTGCCCAGGAGGGATGGAGAGAGGGAGCAGACAGATAGCTCCTAGGAGGGGAGGTTGAGGTTGGCTGCTTTGCTTGCAGAGGCAAAGCAAAGCCTTTGAAAGAAGCCATTGCATGCATGAGAGGAGGGAAGGGCAGCTGCAGTGCCTGTGTTGCTTTCAGGCTCTGCAGAACTTGGGGCTGTGCCACACGCTGTCCCTGTTCCTGCGTGGGCTGCAGCAGGACAGCACAGAGCTGTGTGCTGAGCTGCAGGAGATGCGCTACCAGGCAGCCTGGAGGAACAGCCAGTGGGGCCACATCTGCTCTGCCAGGTAAGCTGTGAGTGCCTGCGGGGTCCTGACAGCCCTGGCATGCTGGAGAGGAACACAGTTCATCTGCTCCCTTTTGGTCTCTTTGTAAGGGATGAGCAAGGCAGGCCAGGCTACCATCAGTCTCTGTGTGATGCTCTGCAGTCCTTACGGGATAAGGAGTTCTCTGCTTTCTGGGACACTCTGAAAGATGCCAGGTGACTCTGCAGATATTATGGGCTCTTAGGGGTTGAGATAACCTTCAGTTTGCCTTTTGTGCATGCACAGTCTAAGTGCTCACTGAGGATAGCTTTCCTGCAGGATGCATGCCTAACTCGCTGTGCTCTGCAGTGGATTGCAGTGCTGTCTGCTCTTCTTTGGCTGAGCTCTCCCACAGCCTTTGCACTTTGCATCTGCTTCCCATCCTTTCACTTACTGACAAACTTGCTGTTTTTTAGCTTGAATAGTAACACAAAAGAATTCCAAACTGAATAGTTTTGCTGCTGTAATTCTGTTCACTGTCTGGAAATGATGTTATGAATATTTAGAGTTACTTGTGGATATCAACAGAGGAATAATTCCCTGTTTCTTGTTCAATCCATAGAGTGAATGAAGTAGAAGAGCTGTGCAGAGGCAGTCTGGAGTCTGTTTACTCATTGTATCCAACTCTTTGCAGACTGCAGCTCATTGGAGAGTTGGAGAATATAGGTCTGCTGGTCTCTAGGTATTTTTTCAGCTTGTTTCCTACTCTTTGTCTCAGTTTTCAAGAGTTTTGGTAACCAAGTCCAGCACAAAAATTAAAACATGACTTTTGACAAATGTTATTCATGACCATCTCCATCTGAACTTCACTTTTCCACATTCTCTTTGTCTGCCATGGTCTGCTTTTAATTATTTGATATTATGCCATTACTGCACTTGAAATAACTGTCCTCTTTCCATTGTTTTTAAGTTCCCTGGGATATCCAAGGTAGCACTCAGATCTCACAGAATCCCTGAGGCTGGCAGAGAGCTGTGAGCTGCTCCAGCATCCCTAGCAGTGCCATGCCACTAAGCCATGGCCCTAAGGAGAGCAGCTAGATGCTTCTTCAAGCCCTCCAGGGATGGGCACTGCAGCACCTCCCTGGGCAGCCTGGGCCAACACTCAACAAGCCTTGCAGGGAACAAATTCCTCCTTGCATCCAAGATCAAGCTCCCCTGGGACAACGTGAGGCCATTTGCTCTCCTCCTGTCCCTGCTAAGCCTGCAGCACAGAGCTACCCCCAGCTCACTGCCAGCTCCTTGCAGGGAGCTGCAGAGAGAGCTCAGCTCTGCCCTGAGCCTCCTCTGCTCCTCAGCACACTTGTGCTCCAGAGCCCTCCCTAGGCTCCTTGCCCTTCTCTGCACACACTGCAATGCCTCTGGCTCCTGCTTGGCCTGAGGGGCCCAGCCCTGAGCCCAGCACTCTAGGGGTGAGCTCCCCAGTGCTGAGCACAGGAAGACTGAGCTACCTCAGAGCTGACTCTTTGCTACTCACCTTGCCTTTGAGTCATTCCCAGCTGGAGTTACTAACATGCCTTGTTTGGGTGTTTGTGCTAACTCTTGCAGGTCTGTCAGCACTCAGCAGCTGCAGGATCTCTACTGGAAGTGGCAGAGGCAGTCCCAGCTCCTGCAGGACAGTGACTTCTGTTTCCAGGAGCCTGCCCTGGCTCTGCGCACTGTGGTGCTGGAGATGTTGCTGGAGCAGGAGCAGGAGAACACCACAAGAGAATGCATCAGAGACATCCTGACCAAGCACCTCGTGGAGCTCTCTAGACTAGCCAGAACTGCCAAAAATACACAGGTACCAAATGCCAGGAAAGAGCAGGGAAGGATGGTTAGGTGTGGATCTTCTAAAACAACCTGAGTGAAGGTGGAGCTTAAAGAAACCTTGCTGTGAGATTCATGTATTTAACTTGTTCTGGGTTTTTGTTTCCCATTTCAGCTTCCAGAAAGAGCTATGTTTCAGATCAAACAGCACAATCCATCAGGATATGAAGTTTCTGAGTGGCAGCTAGAAGAAGCTCAGGTTTTCTGGGCTAAAAAGGAAGAGAGTCTTGCACTGAATATTCTTAGAAGGATGATAAAAAAATTGGATGCAGATTGGTTTCAGGTATGTCACTGACTTGGATTGCAGCAAGGCCTTTGGCACTGTCCTGGAGAAGCTGGCAGCCCATGGCTGGGACAGGTTTGCTCTAGGCTGGGTAAGGACCTGGCTGCAGGGCTGAGCCCAGACACTGATGCTCAGTGGAGTTCATTCTAGCTGCTGGCAGGGCACCTGTGGGGTTCCCCAGGGCTCAGGTTTGGGCCTCAGCTCTGTTCAATCTCTGTCACTGATCTGGGTGAGGAGATCTTGTCCTGTCCCTGCTAACCCTGCTCAGGTTGGGGCTCAGCTCTGTTCAATCTCTGTCACTCATCTGGGTGAGGAGATCTTGTCCTCTGCTGCTAACCCTGCTGAGGTTGGGGCTCAGCTCTGTTCAATCTCTGTCACTGATCTGGGTGAGGATGGCAGTGCTAGCTATGGTTGGGCTTGATGAGCTAAGAGCTCTCTTCCAACCTCAGTGAGTCTGTGATTCAGTGAATTATAGTCAGGGTTTCAGAAGTTCAGCAGGATCCTCCCTCCTCTGGACAGGGTGTTTTGGTTTGGCTTTATTTTTGCTTGATGCCTCTCTCTTTTCTTTTTCCCCCAAACCTTTTTTCTCCAAGGTTGAGAATGATCCTCACCTGAAGTTGATCTACACAGAGTGCCTGAGGCTGTGTGGGAGCTGGCTGGCAGAAACATGCTTGGAGAACCCCACAGTCATCCTGCAGAAGTACCTGGAGAAGGTGAAGTGTCTGAGATTCTGCTGTGCAGATGTCATCTCAGCTGCTCAGTGCAGCCTTGATTCCTCTGCATTGAGAATATGGCTTCTGATAAAAAGCCTCTAGTTTCACATGGATTGTATAACACTTGTCATCTTAAAACACTCAGGACATGCCTCTAGAGAATTCACAGGGAAACTCCTGTGTGCTGTTGCCTTAGGAGTGCAGTGATGACAGTGTCCCTCTCCTCTTCCACCCTGTCCCACTCTTTCCTTCTCAGGACAGATGATTCCCTGGGATTGCTTTCACATTGTGTGTGGAGCATTCTCTGCTCAGCTGCTGCCAAGCCTTGTGCTAGGCTTTGAGAGGCCTGGCAGTGATTGATTCCTTTGCACTCCTGTCACTAACAGAAGTGTTTGTAAGTGCAGAGCTGTGCAGGCCACCGGCTGGCTGGGGCTGGGGGCAAGCTGCTCTAAGGCAGGGGGCTGGGGCTAGAGGAGCTGTCAGCTCCCTGCCAGCTCTGGGATGCCATGATTCCATCAGAGGCAACATGAGCTAACCTGTTGGAGCAGATGAGCCTGCTTGAGCAGGGAGCTTGGCCAAGATGATCTGCAGAGGTGCTTTCCAACATCCCCTCTTCTCTTTAGCTCTGATAATGGAGTTTTAATTGTTAGGCAGCACTATTAATGTGATTATCAGTCTCCTCAGGATTGCAGCTTCCTTTTCAGGCTGTGGAAATTGCTGCCAGCCACAGTGGAGAGAGCAGTGAGGAGCTGAAGAAAGGCAAGATGAAAGCTTTCCTGTCCCTGGCTCGTTTCTCAGACAGTCAGTACCAGAGGATTGAGAACTACATGAAATCCTCCGAGTTTGAGAACAAGCAGGCCTTGCTGAGGAAGGCCAAGGAGGAGGTTGGGCTGCTGAGGGAACGCAGAGTGCAGACTAACAGGTGAGCAGCTGCTTGCTGGGCAGCTCTGAGCTCCATCCTCAGGCCTTAGCTGGCCAGCAGTCACCTCTCTGCAGCTCAGCTGCTTGCTGGGCAGCTCTGAGCTCCATCCTCAGGCCTTAGCTGGCCAGCAGTCACCTCTCTGCAGCTCAGTTTCTCCCTCACCAAGCACTGGCCAAATGTGCAGTGCCAGGGCAGAGTTTGTGAGCTGTGCCTGAGCGTGGGCTAGGAGAATGGTAGGCAGCATGAGCCTGAGCTGAGCCAGGGAGTGTTAGGAGAGCTCAGCAGCAGGGATGGTGATGATGGGCCACAATTCACAGTTATCCCCTGCAGCTCTTCACTTGGTTTGCAGAGAAGATGTGACAGAGTCAAAATAACTTAAGTTTGAGGTTTTTCTCTGTGACATGTTGAGTGAAAGAGTAGAAGTGATCTTAGCACCCAGTTCTGAAAAGCTTGAGGAAGAGTAATTGCCAGTGAGTGGGAGAAAAAGGAAAAGCTGTTGGAAAGCTAAGTTTTGACACAAGTGGTCTGGTTTGGATATTCACAGCTACACCAATCTTGAGGTGAAATCATTAGAAGGAAGAAAGACCCTGGCTGCAGATAGACTTGCTCAGAGTGGTGCTCTCTGTACACATCCAGCAGAGGAGCAGCTGCCACAGCTGGCTTTGTCACTTGTTTGCTTGACTGTGCTTCTACAGCCAAATGTTGATGAGTAAGAGAGCTAGGGAGAGCCTTGCTGTGAGCCCATGAAGAGCCAGGGAAGTGCTGGAGAGGCTGCAGAGCAGGGACACTGCCATGCTGAGGGCACTGGAGCATCTGTGTGCCAGAGCTGGGGCTGCTTAGGCTGGAGCAGAGCAGCCTGAGGCAGAGCTGAGCCATGCTTAGCAATCCTTCCAGCCTGGGGGGCAGGAGGCTGGGGCCACGCTTGCTTCTGGGGTGCCCAGGGACAGCACTAGAGGCAATGGGCACAAACTAGCCCCCAGCAAGCTGCAGCTGAACAGCAGCAGGAACTTTGCTCCTGGGAGGATGCTGGAGCCCTGGCCCAGGCTGCCCAGGGAGCTGCTGGAGTCTCCATCTCTGCAGAGATTCCCAAGGCAAGTGGAGCCCATGCTGGGCAAGCTGCTCTAGGCTCTGTGCTGTGCCAGGCCTTGGGCTAGCTGAGCTGCAGAGGTGCTGCCAGCCCCTGGCAGTGTGTGACTCTGCTGTCGTGCCCCAGGTACACAGTGAAGGTGCAGAGGGAGCTGGAGCTGGATGAGTGTGCCCTCCATGCCCTCACAGAGGATCGCAGGCGCTTCCTGTGCAAGGCAGTGGAGAACTACATCAGCTGTCTGCTGAGTGGAGAGGAACATGACCTCTGGATCTTCAGGCTCTGCTCCCTGTGGCTGGAAAACTGTGCAGTGGATAGAGTCAATGAAATGATGAAGGTAGATTCCTGCTCTTGCTTTTCCTTCTGCTGTGTCAGTAAACTAACAGAGATTTGTTTGACTTCATCCTTGCCTTGGTGCTCTAGTTAACTTGGAGAAGTGGGAAGTGTTCCTTTCTTTCTGGTTTTAACACAGAGTTGTTCCTTGTCTTAAACTAGATTGGAATTGTTTTACAGTTGGGATTCCTTCTTGCCACAAAGAGTTGAGAAATGAATTCTGAAGCAATGTCTGTCAGCTCTGCTCTAATAGAAATGAAGTGAAGCTCCCTGGGTTATCATCTGATCACACAGACCTGATCCTCCCTGGGTTATCATCTGATCACACAGATCTGATCCTCCCTGGGTTATCATCTGATCACACAGATCTGATCCTCCCTGGCTTTGCCATCTGATCACACAGCCAGGATTACTCTCAGCTTAAAATTGCTAGCCCTTACTTAGTGTTTGATGATCCCAGTTTCTTTGAGTTTAGCTCAGCTTTCTAACTGAATTCATGTTTTGTGCTACAGAAAAATGCAGAGAAGATTCCTTCCTACAAGTTCCTGCCTCTGATGTACCAGCTGGCTGCTCGGATGGGAACCAAGATGCTGGGGGGGTTAGGATTCCATGGAGTTCTGAATAATGTAAGTGATGCTTTTTGTATCTCAGGATCCCTGAAGCTGGCAGAGAGCTGTGAGCTGCTGCAGCATCCCTAGCAGTGCCATGCCACTAAGCCATGGCCCTAAGGAGAGCAGCTAGATGCTTCTTCAAGCCCTCCAGGGATGGGCACTGCAGCACCTCCCTGGGCAGCCTGGGCCAACACTCAACAAGCCTTGCAGGGAACAAATTCCTCCTTGGATCCAATCTCAAGCTCCCCTGGGGCAGCTTGAGGCCATTTGCTCTCCTGCTGTCCCTGCTAAGCCTGCAGCACAGAGCTACCCCCAGCTCAGTGCCAGCTCCTTGCAGGGAGCTGCAGAGAGAGCTCAGCTCTGCCCTGAGCCTCCTCTGCTCCACACTAAGCATGATGTTCATTAAATCCTGTATTTTCATCTCTACAACTTCCAGCAGTGGAATCTTCTTGTTTCTCTTGACAGCTCATCTCTAGAATCTCCCTGGATCATCCTCATCACACCTTGTTTATCATACTGGCTTTGGCAAATGCTAACAAAGATGAACTCCTCACCAAACCAGATGCAATAAGAAGAAATAAACTCATTAAAAATGCACCCAAGGAGATCTCCCAGCTTGATGTGGTGACTACAGAACATTCTGTTCCTTTCACAGTGTTGCAGAAATGGGAAAAACAAAGAACCTGCAGGAGTGATTTAGTGTAGAGCTCCTCAGCTGCCTTTGGTTCAGAGAGATCAGAGTTGGGGTTGTTCAGGCTCCCAGGAGAGCTTCTTGTGGCCTTTAACCTTCCTGCCCTGACAGGTCTGTGATTCTATGATTAGGAGGCATAATAATAATCTAGACCTGGGGCTTGGTGTTAATGACAGAGCTTCATTTTGGCTGGAATCTGCCTTTGGAATCCTCTCCTTTCTAGAGGAATGCTGTGCCCAGCACCCTGGGCCTGCCAGGCTTAGGTGCCATCAGCTCTTAGTCCACCCTCAGACACATTTTCACCTCTCTGTTTGCCTTTCTCTCAGGTTTAGCACAGTTTAGGCACAGATTTACTCCCTCTCCATCCTCATTAATTCAGATTAGACAGCACAGACTTGATCTTCTGTTGTTTCTGTTCATATCACCAAGGGCTGTCCATTCCTGCCATGTTCTCCTAGGATACATCTCCATTGCCCTGATTGGGCTGCAGGTCAGGATGCATCTTCCAGGCTGGAGTTTGCCAGCTCTGATCTCTGTGTTCTCTTGGAGTCCTTTAGGATAGAATGGAAGCTGCTGGCAACATCATCAGCATGGTGAGGAAGAGGAGAGCACGGATGGTCAGGGACCTGGAGGCTCTCTGTGATGCCTACATCACCTTGGCAAATATGGATGCCACTCCCTGGAAATCTCAGAGAAGTAAGTCTTGCAAAGGGAAGTTGTGTTTTATTCTCTTGCATTTAAAGGTCTGTTTCTAAATCTTGGTGTTTAGGTAGGAGCACCTGTCCTGTGAGGACAGGCTGACAGAGTTGGGAGAAGGCTCCCAGGAGAACTTCTTGTGGCCTTGCAGGCTCTGAGATCTCTGCTAGCACTGTGCCTTAGTTTTGATTAATGTAGACTTGAGTTTGCATTCAAAGTCACAGTAATTCCTTGCACTGAGAGGTTCAGACGTTGTGACTATGAAGCTCCAGTTGTCCTGCAGTCCTCTTCCTCAGCTCCAGAGGTAGATGCAGTGAAGCTTTGGCTCCCAAAAGCAATGTAAGCTAGTTTTTGTGAACTTGGATGTAAGTTGAGAGTTCTGAATTGAAAAAATCCTAATTGCTCTTAATTCCAGAAGGCATCAGCATTCCAGCTGACCAGCCAATTATCAAACTGAAGAACCTGGAGGATGTTGTTGTTCCTACCATGGAAATCAAGGTGACTGAAGTGAACAGAAATCCATACTGTTACATCAAGTTGTAGAATCAGCTCCCAGTTCTCACACTGGCAGCCAGGACAGAGATCTCTGTGGCTCCAATCCCCATGTCCTTTCCAGCTGAGCCTGGCAGGGATCCTCTCCTGTTAGGTGGGAGAAGCAGGCTGACCCATGGTTTCCTTAGGCTACACAACACCTTGACCCCAAGTCCTCTCTTTGCTGGGTGCTGCCTGCTTGTGTCTTGCTGGGTGAAGATGGCTTTGCCACTCTTGCCACTCACTAGGCTTCCATTCCCAGAAGGGCTGAGGAGCTTCCTAAACCAGAGAGAGGGAACAGTTTGGGGATTGGAGATTGGGTCCTTTTGCAGCCCAGTGCCCCTCAGCCATACCTGGGTTAGCAGGGAGAGCTGAGAGGAAGTGGCCTCAGGTTGTCCCAGGGGAGGTTAAGGTTGGATCTCAGCAGGAATTCCCTCTCTGCTCAGCATCTTCAGGAAGCTTTGTGTCCCTGCAGAGCAGAGAGTGCTCCCATGGCTGCTGAGCACAGAGCTTTGAAACAACTCACTGCCACTGTCTCCAAGAGAAAGGAAGCTCATGTTGAGGCTGATTTTAAACTAATGTATCATTTCAGGTGGATCCCACAGGAGACTATGAAGATTTGGTGACAATAAAGTCCTTCAAGGCAGAATTTCGCTTAGCAGGAGGCCTGAACCTGCCCAAAATCATCGACTGTGTGGGCTCAGATGGGAAGGAGAGGAGGCAGCTGGTGAAGGTAGGGAAGGACAGCCCAGGGACAGGAGGGTGCTGGTGAAGGTCAGCCTGGAGAACAGGAGACTGAGAGGACACCTCAGGAATGCTTAGAAATATGTGGAGGGTGAGTGTGAGGAGGAGAGAGCCAGGCTCTGCTCAATGGCATCCAATGGTAGGACAAGAGGGAATGGGAGCAAGTTGGAGCACAGGAGGTTTAGTATTAAGCTGAGGAGGAACTTGTTTGCAGTTCAGGTGCCAGAGCACTGGCCCAGGCTGCCCAGGAGCCTGTGGAGTCTCCTTGTCTGGAGCCATTGCAGAGCTGCCTGGACACATTGCTGTGTGAGCTGGTCTAGGTGATCCTGCTCTGGCAGGGGGGTTGCACTAGATGAGCTTTCTAGGGCCCTGCCAACCCCTTATCTACACTGTGATAAGTTCTGTCAGTTGCAGTGACATCTCAGAAGCATGAATCACCACATCTGCATCCAGGGATCAGAGCTGCAGTAGCTGCTGCTGCTCCTTCAGCTGTGTGCTGGATTGCTAGATGGGGTGAATGAAACATCTGCTCTTGAAAAGGATCCCATAAGGCACCCAGGTTGATAGAAAACTTCATCAAATTAAATACTTGTCAGCAAGACAGGGAAGGAGGAGGTCCTGGTGGTTAGTGGTGGCTCTGCCTGAGCAGCTGAGCACTGTGAGAAAAGCAAAGGCACAGAAGCAGCCTTTAACTCTGTTAGCAGAGGTGAGGACTGTGGAAAAGTTAACTTGTGTTTTGTGTCACTTGTAAGATAATTTGTTCAAGTTGCTGAAAAGCAAGAGGTTGGCTGCAGGGAGGTGTTCCTGAGGAGCTCTTTGTGTGTGTGCAGGGGCGTGATGACCTGAGGCAGGATGCTGTCATGCAGCAGGTGTTCCAGATGTGCAATACCCTGCTGCAACAGAACACTGAGACAAGGAAGAGAAAGCTAACTATCAGGAGATATAAGGTAAGAGGAATAGATGCTGCTGCTAAAGTGCAGTACCCACTTCTCTTTTTAACCCAAAGACAGTATGAAAGTGTCTTTTATTCAGAAAAGCAAGGAGCCTAGGGAGGGCTCTGGAGCACAAGTGTGCTGAGGAGCAGCTGAGGGCACTGGGCTTGCTTAGTGTGGAGCAGAGGAGGCTCAGGGCAGAGCTGAGCTCTCTCTGCAGCTCCCTGCAAGGAGCTGGCAGTGAGCTGGGGGTAGCTCTGTGCTGCAGGCTTAGCAGGGACAGCAGGAGAGCAAATGGCCTCAAGTTGCCCCAGGGGAAGTTTAGATTGGATGCAAGGAGGAATTTGTTCCCTGCAAGGCTTGTTGAGTGTTGGCCCAGGCTGCCCAGGGAGGTGCTGCAGTGCCCATCCCTGGAGGGCTTGCAGAAGCATCTAGCTGCTCTCCTTAGGGCCATGGCTTAGTGGCGTGGCACTGCTAGGGATGCTGCAGCAGCTCNNTCTAGGTGATCCTGCTCTGGCAGGGGGGTTGCACTAGATGAGCTTTCTAGGGCCCTTCCAACCCCTAATCTATACTGTGATAAGTTCTGTCAGTTGCAGTGACATCTCAGAAGCATGAATCACCACATCTGCATCCAGGGATCAGAGCTGCAGTAGCTGCTGCTGCTCCTTCAGCTGTGTGCTGGATTGCTAGATGGGGTGAATGAAACATCTGCTCTTGAAAAGGATCCCATAAGGCACCCAGGTTGATAGAAAACTTCATCAAATTAAATACTTGTCAGCAAGACAGGGAAGGAGGAGGTCCTGGTGGTTAGTGGTGGCTCTGCCTGAGCAGCTGAGCACTGTGAGAAAAGCAAAGGCACAGAAGCAGCCTTTAACTCTGTTAGCAGAGGTGAGGACTGTGGAAAAGTTAACTTGTGTTTTGTGTCACTTGTAAGATAATTTGTTCAAGTTGCTGAAAAGCAAGAGGTTGGCTGCAGGGAGGTGTTCCTGAGGAGCTCTTTGTGTGTGTGCAGGGGCGTGATGACCTGAGGCAGGATGCTGTCATGCAGCAGGTGTTCCAGATGTGCAATACTCTGCTGCAACAGAACACTGAGACACGGAAGAGAAAGCTAACTATCAGGAGATATAAGGTAAGAGGAATAGATGCTGCTGCTATAGTGCAGTACCCACTTCTCCTCTTTTTAACCCAAAGACAGTATGAAAGTGTCTTTTATTCAGAAAAGCAAGGAGCCTAGGGAGGGCTCTGGAGCACAAGTGTGCTGAGGAGCAGCTGAGGGCACTGGGCTTGCTTAGTGTGGAGCAGAGGAGGCTCAGGGCAGAGCTGAGCTCTCTCTGCAGCTCCCTGCAAGGAGCTGGCAGTGAGCTGGGGGTAGCTCTGTGCTGCAGGCTTAGCAGGGACAGCAGGAGAGCAAATGGCCTCAAGTTGCCCCAGGGGAAGTTTAGATTGGATGCAAGGAGGAATTTGTTCCCTGCAAGGCTTGTTGAGTGTTGGCCCAGGCTGCCCAGGGAGGTGCTGCAGTGCCCATCCCTGGAGGGCTTGCAGAAGCATCTAGCTGCTCTCCTTAGGGCCATGGCTTAGTGGCATGGCACTGCTAGGGATGCTGGAGCAGCTCACAGCTCTCTGCCAGCCTTTGTGTAAACTGCTAAAGCTTATGAATGAATGAGTAGAAAGTTCTCTGGACTAGGAAGAAAATGGCAAATATCTGGTAGCAAAACCTTGGGTGTGTTTTCTATCTGTGCACATGTGTTTCAGACATGGATTGTGCTCAGCTCTGTGTCTGGCCTTTTGTCTTGTTGAAAGTAGCCCAGGTCTGCACCCCTGGTGTGCTGCGTGCCCCTTGCTAGCTGTGGCAGTGGAAGCCTTTGTTTTCCCAGGTGGTTCCCCTTTCTCAGAGAAGTGGTGTCCTGGAGTGGTGCTCGGGAACAACTCCCATTGGAGAGTTCCTGGTCAATGCTGAAGAGGGAGCTCACAAGAGGTACAGGCCCAAGGATTACTCCTCTTACCAGTGCCAGAAGATAATGATGGTGAGTCAAAATCACTGAACACAAACAGAAGAGCTGGCTCAGATTCTTGACTGCCTGTTGCTTTATCTCTGCAGCAGTGTGCAATCTCTGTTGCTCTATCTCTCCGGCAGTGTGCAGTCTCTGTTGCTCTAGCTCTCCAGGAGTGTGCAATTCCTGTTGCTTTATCTCTCCAGCAGTGTGCAATCCCTGTTGCTTTATCTCTCCAGCAGTGTGCAATTCCTCCTGTTGCTTTGTTCATTAAAGCAGCTAGACAGGTGCACTAATGATTGCTGTCAAACAAAGCCATTTCTTCCTAGCTCAGAGAGGGAGTGGAACAGCATCTGATGGAGGGCAGAGGGGTAGGAAGGAGGAGGGTAGGTTGTTTCCTTCCAAAACATTCCTGTGATTACAGGAGGCTCAGAAGAAACATTCTGAAGAGAAATACAGCATCTTCCTGAAAGTCTGTGAGAACTTCCAGCCTGTCTTTCGTTACTTCTGCATGGAGAAGTTCCTGGAGCCTGCTGTGTGGTTCGAGAAGCGCTTGGCATACACACGGAGTGTGGCAACCTCCTCCATAGGTAACAGTGCCTGCCAGCACTGCCTCCTGCATGCTGGAGCTCAGGAGGCTCCCAGGAGAGCTTCCTGTGGCCTTGCAGGGGCTCCAAGAGGGCTGGGGAGGGACTTGTGAGGCTGTCAGGCAGTGCTAGGCCTAGGGGAATGGATCCACACTAGAGGAGGGCAGCTGGAGCTTGGCTCTTAGGCACAAGTTGTTGGCCAGGAGGGTGCTGAGCCACTGTGCCAGGTTGGCCAGAGAGGTGGTGGCAGCCCCAGCCCTGGCAGTGTTGCAGGCCAGGCTGGCTGGGGCTGGGAGCAAGCTGCTCTAGTGCCAGGGGGGTTGGGATAGAGGAGCTTTGGGCTCACTCCCAGCTCTGGGATTCTATGCTATATCTCCAAGGGAGAGGAAATAGTCTCAGTTTGAATTTGTTTGCATCTGTTAGGCTAATTCTGATCACCTCTTTGTTACTTTTCCCCCTACTTTTTATGACAAGTAAATCTGATTTCAGCACTTACCTTTTTGTTCTAGTTGGCTACATCCTTGGCCTTGGAGACAGACACGTTCAGAACATCCTGATAGATGAGCAAACAGCAGAACTGGTGCACATAGACCTGGGTAAGTGGGGCAGGAAAGAGAACCTGCACTTCTCTTCACTTGAACATTTTGTTTGTAAAACATCTCTTGTCCTTTCATTTAGGAGTTGCTTTCGAGCAAGGTAAAATCCTTCCCACCCCAGAGACTGTTCCCTTTAGGCTAACCAGGGACATTGTGGATGGGATGGGAATCAGTGGCGTGGAAGGAGTCTTCAGGAGGTGAGTGCTGCACAGGGGAGGAGGCAGCAGAGTGCTGCTGGCTTGAGGATTGTTGGGTGCTAAAGAGTTGTGATGCTTG
This sequence comes from Bucco capensis, assembly GCA_013396975.1. NCBI lineage: Eukaryota > Metazoa > Chordata > Aves > Piciformes > Bucconidae > Bucco > Bucco capensis. The sequence goes on along the minus strand of VWZO01005314.1, from coordinate 38,884 downwards.
AGAGAAGACTCAGAATGCCAGAGCTGTCAGGGTTGAAGGGACCCCGAAGCCCCTCTAGCCCCAGCCCCCCTGCCCTGGGCCTCTAGTGTGGATCAGTAACTCCCCAGGCTTGTTCTGCTCTTAGATAACCTTTAAGAAGGGTACAGGTATCCTTTGTTTCAATGATGAAAATACCATTCTATTTACCAAAAAGAACCTAAAAATGGAGTGGAACATTTTCTAGGTGCTGTGAGAAAACAATGGCTGTGATGAGAAACTCTCAGGAGGCTTTGCTGACTATTGTAGAGGTAAGCACTTGGCTCATTGTTTCTGACAGTAACCTGACAGAACCTCTTACCAAATACTCATCTAGGGGTTTGTTTTGTAGATTTTGGGTGTAGAAATGTTGGCCAGTTTGTGTTTTGTGGGGGAATTACCTTTTCTCAGGCATAGCTGATTTTCCCTCTTCAGTATTTAAGCATTTCTAGGCATGGTGTAAGATTTCTAGCAGGAGTAGTACCAGTTGAATTCCATCTAAATCCTCTTTATAAGTCACAAAGAAGAGAATTCAGGTAATTTTTGACTATGTATTCAAAAGTAATCATGATCCTTAGTGCCCAGGAGTGTATGAAGCAATAGCAGAGGCAGAGTGGCCAAGCTGAGGCCAGTGTGAGCCACACCAGTGCCTGCCAGGGACCAGGTGCAGTTTTGCTCTTGGACTGTCTGCTAAGCAATTTAACCCAATTCTGTTGGACCTGAAAGCAAAACCTCCTCCTCTGGTGCTTAGCATCAGCAGGACCAGCTGAGAGCTAGGGCACTGAAGCAGCTTGCAATTAGCAGTTGGAATTAACTGGGAGTTGATTGACTGTAGGTGCTGCTCTATGATCCTCTCTTTGACTGGACCATGAACCCCTTGAAAGCTTTGTACCTGCAGCAGAGGCCAGAGGATGAGGCTGAGATGAGCTCCTCACTCACTGCTGATCCACAAGAATGCAAAAGGAAAGCCAGGTACCAGGTTTTCTCCTTGCTGTCTGCCTCCTGCACTGTTGCCTGGCTTCAGTTTTCTTGCTGAGTGTTGCTGGTGTGCAGGAATCCCATCTGGTGCCCTTGGGTTTGCTCTCTCTCTTGTGCCAGCAGTGATGAGCAGAGCCTGAACAAGGTGGCTGAGCGAGTGCTGCTGAGGCTGCAGGAGAAGCTGAAAGGTGTGGAAGAGGGAACAGTGCTCAGTGTGGGAGGCCAGGTGAACCTCCTCATACAGCAGGCCATGGACCCGAAAAACCTGAGCCAGCTCTTTCCTGGCTGGAAGCCCTGGGTGTGACGTGGAAGAATGCAGCCCATCTGTAGAAGAAAGCTGGCTTTGTGCTGCAAGTGTCTCAACATTTCAAGTTACTATTAGACAACTAACATTTCTGTCAGGAACAGCCATGAAGGCTTGGACATCTCAGTTCTCAGTGGGGCTTCTTTCAAGAAGCTGTTCCTGAGCAAACATTTCTTGTCCACCAGAGCTGACCAGCCAGTGCTCTGATCTTCTTGTGACCTGCAAGGGCTTGGCTTTGCCCTGCTGAATGCTTTCTGTGCTTCAGGCCTGGGATTCACCACTTCTCTGGAGAGGTTCAGGAGCTGGAGGCTTGTTCATGGTGATTCTGTGTGGTAACATCTGGAAAGCATGAGCTAAAAACTAGGAGGCAGGAAAGAACTCCCTAGAGTGCATTTCCAAAGGGGCAAAGAAACCCAGAGAAGCTCATGTCTGATGAGCTGAGGGTTCCTGGGCTTGTTTTAGTTTAGCTTAGTTAAATGGACTTCTTGACATAGCTGTGGACTTGGAGCCCTGTAGAATGTGGCTGCTTTTTCCCCTCTTGTAAATGAGATGATGTTGGTACTTTATTTTTATAACATTTAAAGTGTAAAACAATTAAAAGTCTTTAGCTTTGGTAGTTCAGACTTGCTTGATAAAGCAGACTGACTCTGCAGCTTAGCCTAGCAGGAACACTCTGCAGCCATCAGCCAGGCTCTGTCTGCAATCAATACCTCTTGGAGCACAAAAATCTCGCCCTGATTGCTCCTTCTGAAAGCACAAGTCAGAAAATCCATGATCCACAGGCTTTCTGGTGTGTTTCAGAAATCTTCCCAAATCACCCTGATGTTTAAAAACATGAATAAAATTTGCCATTCTCTGCCATTGGATTAGTTTACACTTGATGCATTTTGGCAGCAGTAGAAGTGAAGAATTCCTGTTTTAATTAGCAGGTCACTGGGTTTGATTTGATGCTGTTCCTCCAGTTTGGATGCTGTGTCTTTGCTTGAGGAGTTGTCAGCCTGGCAGGATGAGTATTTTGTATTGTTCTCATGGAGCTGACATAAATTCCTGTTGATCCTTGGTACCCAAAGCAGATCTTTGGCTTTTCTGTGGGGAATAACTTTCCTCCAGGGATACAATGATTTGTTCTCTGGAAATGAAACTTAACCTGACAGAGCTCACACAACTCCACATCACAATGGAGCAGAGCAAAATATAAACAAACATTAGCAAAACTACTGTTTAGGATTTGTTCCCACTGGAAAAATGCCTTCCTAGAGAAGAGGTGAAGAGGCTGCTGTTAGATCAGGTCCTGATGTGAAGTTTACTTCTGTTACATGAAAGGGAGTGGAAGTTCTTTCAGAGTTATTTGATTTCAATTCTCTAGTTGTAAATGAGAACAGAATCTGGCTCTTCTTAGGGTTTGGTTTGGGTTTTTGACTTGCCTCACTGCCTTCCTCAGCTGATGATGTTTGTTAACACACCTCTGCCTTGCCTAATGCACAAGTCATCACAGACACTACAAGCCCCTTGGCTATGTCAGAACACAGAAACTGAGGCCTAACTGGTGCCTTATCAACACACAGCACTTCTACTGCTGTAATTAAAACCACTTTTAAACCTATTTGTGTGGGTCTCTGAAAACCACTGCGGCTGCAGACTTCCATCTGTTGGTAATTATCTTTTATCTCTTTATCTTAATTCTGTCATTTACACCCAAGGTCTGCTAAAGCAATAATGCAGGAGGTGTTTGGTTAGGGTAGACATTTAATACAGGAAGATAAACATAGACCTTTGAGACTGTGGTGATCCTCAGGATGTAGGATGATTACTTAAGGCAGAAGTGTTGTGTCATCATTCAGTTCCAAATGAACAGCTTTACTTGATGGAAAACACAGAAGGCTCCCTGTGCTTCCCACTGGCTTCTACAACCACTTCCCTTCTCATTCCTAACCTGTTTAAGTCTTGCTTCTAATGGTTCTGAAGTTTCTGTGGATTTTTGGATGGTGTGAGCAGCAGGAGCAGAGCAGGGAGCATCCTCCTGTGCTCAGCACTGGGGAGCTCACCCCTAGAGTGCTGGGCTCAGGGCTGGGCCCCTCAGGCCAAGCAGGAGCCAGAGGCATTGCAGTGTGTGCAGAGAAGGGCAAGGAGCCTAGGGAGGGCTCTGGAGCACAAGTGTGCTGAGGAGCAGCTGAGGGCACTGGGCTTGCTTAGTGTGGAGCAGAGGAGGCTCAGGGCAGAGCTGAGCTCTCTCTGCAGCTCCCTGCAAGGAGCTGGCACTGAGCTGGGGGTAGCTCTGTGCTGCAGGCTTAGCAGGGACAGGAGGACAGCAAATGGCCTCAAGTTGCCCCAGGGGAGCTTGAGCTTGGATGCAAGGAGGAATTTGTTCCCTGCAAGGCTTGTTGAGTGTTGGCCCAGGCTGCCCAGGGAGGTGCTGCAGTGCCCATCCCTGGAGGGCTTGAAGAAGCATCTAGCTGCTCTCCTTAGGGCCATGGCTTAGTGGCATGGCACTGCTAGGGATGCTTGGCCTTGATGATTGTGATTCTGCTTGGTTTTGTTTGGGTTTGGTGTTTTCCTTCCAAGAGCCCTTCCCGGCTGCAGCTGCAGTGTCTCTCCAGTGCTTCACTCATCGTTTCCTGTTTTCATTACAGATGGAGCTGCGGGGTCTCTCTGTGCCTTTCCCAAGCTGCACTGGTGTCTCTCCATGCCCCACAGGCTCCCCAGCAGCTCTGGGCGGGCTGGGCCCGCCCTCGGCGCGGCCTCGCGCCCTTCCCTCAGCGGCAGCGCGGGAAGCGAGAGCCGCCAGCACTGCTCCGGCTGCTGAGGGACACACAGCGCCAGGCCACCCGGCTCCCGGGAGCCTTAGTGCAGCTGGTCCGGGGAGGAGAACGCTGAGAGCCTCTCCGGAAAGGAGTGGTGTCAGTGAAGTGCTCCAAGCCACGGCCCAGACGTGGCCAGGCTCCCTCGGCAGCCCCCGCGGGCAGCGCTTCCCAGCACAGCAGCCACGAGCCTTCAGGTGGAGCCTGTGGGGAGGACAAAGCACCGGGAAGAGCTGTGTCCCGCCGAGCAATAGGCAGGGAAAGGGGAGACAGCGGGCAGCGTGTCCTCTCCACAGGCAGTGTCCTCTGTGCGGGCAGCGTGTCCTCTCCACAGGCAGTGTCCTCTGCGCGGGCAGCGTGTCCTCTCCACAGGAAGTGTCCTCTGCGCGGGCAGCGTGTCCTCTCCACAGGCAGTGTCCTCTGCGCGGGCAGCGTGTCCTCTACACAGGCAGTGTCCTTTGCGCGGGCAGCGTGTCCTCTACACAAGCACCCTGACAGCTTGCAAGAGTTTCTGGAAGCTACAGCACCCTCTGTAAGTAAGATAACTTCTGTTTGAAAGCAGGCTAACAGTGCTAGCTCAGCACATAGCTTCTGCAAGATGCTGAGGCCAGGGTGAAGAGCCAAGGCAGCTCTTGCCAGAGGCCTGCCTTCCTCAGTCCTCCGGATTATATTTACCCTGCCAGGGAAGCAGTTTCTCCTTGTGTATCTAATCTAAAGCTCCCCTGCTGCAATCTGAATCCATTTCCTCTGTCCTGATTTCATCAGTGCTGTCATTCCTCACACACCATTAACAGACACACGTTTATTTGTTTGGGATAGTATCTCCTAAAGTCCAAGACCAGGCTTTTCAAACCTAGGAATCTACACAGAAATGGTCTGGCTTCCAGGAATGTTGGCCTTTGCTTAAGGTTCCTTATTTACAGATCCTTTCATGTAATTTCAGTGAACGCTCCAGAAAATGAGTCCTTCTATATTATGCCATATATATCACAGAGTCAGGAAGGCTGGCAGAGCTGTGAGCTCCTCAAGCATCCCTAGCAGTGCCATGCCACTAAGCCATGGCCCTAAGGAGAGCAGCTAGATGCTTCTCTAAGCCCTCCAGGGATGGGCACTGCAGCACCTCCCTGGGCAGCCTGGGCCAAGACTCAAAAGGATGTTCTAAGAGATCTAGGCATCCGCTTTTGGAAACAGCCACCTCAGTTTCATCTAGAAATGAGAACCAGTAAATCCTGATCTGCTGCACATAAAGGAGGTAGAAATTCAGTACATTTTTAGACTCTTTTTGAGATGTAGCTGACGATAACTCCTAGTTTCATGACAGGCTTGTGCCAGCTCTGCCTTGTAGAGTCATAATTAAAGCAATGCTTTGATCAAAGCTTGCCTGATGGAATGTCAGATTCAAGCGTCCATCCTGGGAAGCATAGGCCTGGCATTTATTACACTAGACAGTGAGTGATTTAGCCAGGGAGGAGAGCTGAGAGGCAGAGCACTCCTCACCTGTTGGAGCATGCTGGAGAAGCTTGTAAAGAAATGATCCTAAGGAGAAGCTAGGATATTATCAGCTCCTTGACAGCTTCAGTCCTCTTTGTAAGAGCAGCAATGAAAGGCAAGGTTTTATATACATGGATTATGGTTTCAGTTCAAAGGATTTAACCACTAGAATCTGCCTGTCTGTGAATACTTGCTTAACATTTTAATGAGGTTTTTGTGAGTGTTAATGTTTGGCTTTTGGTTTCAGTTGTTAATAATGTAAGGAAATCTCTCCTGGAGAGAGCTATGGCACTCATTTTGTGTTCTGCTGCCCCTTTGGACACTCGTGAGGTGTAGGTCTCCCTTGATAATACTAAGTGTTTTTCATCACAGGAGAAAGCAGTTCATGAACCCAAGTGAAAAGAGAGTGGCATCCTCAGCTTTACAGAGCAGTTAAACCTTGGTGGTCTAAACCTCTGCTAAGCCCTTTCAGATGTGTGAATCTTCAAGTAGCCTAGAGTAGTGCAGACTGCATTGTTGAACTGAGACAGCAGCATTTCAGAGTACTGACTAGGCCACAAGATAATATCCAGGTTTTATTTACAGCTTTGATATCAGTAAATCTCTTGGTCTAGTTAGAAAATGGTTTTGTATACAAGGAACAACCTACCACTGAGGTAAAGGCTATGAAGAAATGCTAACACTGTTTATGTTGCAAATGCTCCTTTCCAGTAAGGTGAGGTGACTCATGGAAGATCTTTTGTGGGTGACTGGTTCCCCATAACCTTTGCTAACGAGGTGCCAGCTGGCACAGCAGCAGCACTCTGGTCTTCTGAGGATGAGGAAGCCCAGGACAGGCTCAGCATCTGCCTGGTGCTGCTCCTGGAGACAAAGCTGTGGGCACCAGCCAGTGTCAAGAAGGCTCTGTCAGCACAAGAAGAATGCTTAGCCAAGAATGTTTGCTAGTGCACAAGTGTCTGAGCTCTCACAGCTCAGTTCCTCCCCAAACTGCTGCATTTTCAGTGGGTGGTTTTCTCCATCCAGTACAGTTAGAGATCTTCCCTTGCAGGCTTGTTCCTGTGGCAGCTGCATGCTGAGTCTCTGTCAGCAGGCTGAGGGACCAGTTCCATCCCAGCCTGTATTTCAGGTTTGCTGGCTTGGCGTTGGGCATAGTTCTGGAAGAGGTAAACAGCATTTAGGAGTTGTATAAGCATTCAGGGAACAGACCCTGCCTCCTCCCTTCCTCTCCCAAGCTTGCCTTATCCAGGCTCCTTATGGCATTGTTGCCAGCTGCTCACAAGGTGTCTTTAGAACAGATCTACTGCTAGCCTGCACTGCCTCTGGAAGCCTCCTGTAGTGTCTTCCTCTGTCCTGTTATTGATGGTAGGCTGAGCACTGTCATTAGCTGTGCCTCTAACCACTTCAGGCACATGCTGCTGCCATTTCTGGACACTCAACAGCTCCTATGGCTGCTGAAGCTGAGACCTAAGTGCACAGCAAAACAGGAAAGAGAAACCAGGACTGCCAGAGAACAGAAGCTTCTGTCACTGGAGATTTGCATCTCTTAGGAGAACAAAGACTCTTTGGCCTGCTTCCCCCCTTCCCACTCTAGCAGCCATCATATCTTCTCCTTGTATTCACTGTTTTGTAACACAGCAGAGTAGCTCCTGAAGGGAAAAAGGAAGACAGGTGTGTGGAGATGATCTACTAGGAAGCACACCTCAAGGGACACTGAGAGCTGAGGGGATGGAGGCAAAGCAAAGAGCTCTGAGTCTGTATTCTAGCAGGCTGCCTCTGTAAATGAAGCAGGTGTGAGCAGAGCTCTCCACACTGTGTGCTGCTGAGAGAAGGACTGGCTGTGACACTGGGAGCTGCAGGAATTGGGGAAAGGAACCCAGTGTTCTCTTCGACTGACCTGGAGCACTTGGTAATAGTAGCAGTAGAACCTGTGAGGCTGAAGCAACTCTCTTGCCATTAATTGGCCTTCTTTGGCAATTTTTCTTGCTTCTTCATCATTTTCCTGGAAAATTGAGACAAAGCAAATGAATAACAGAGCAACTGAGCTGTGTTAGTCAGGATACCAAGGCTCTGACTCATGAAACACTTCTGCACATACCCCAGATGAATTCTTCACTATTTCCCTGACTAGAGATGGTTCACTGAATTCAGGCCTTCCCATCTCACCCTGACAGCCAAATGTGCTTCCCTTATCCCAGGATCCCAACAGAGGGCATGCAAAGGATGGATATGGAAGAGAGATGACTGACATGTCTGTGGAACTTGAACTAGGACTGGAACTTACCTTAGCCCATTTGATTTTCTCTAGCAAGTCCTCCAAGTTTCTCTTCACTGGAATATAATGTTTCCAAGGTTTTAATCCAGTATAAAAATGCTCATAGTACTGGGAATCTTGCTTCAGTACCAGGCTGTCACCCAGCAAGAGGTATGGAAACCTGTAGGCTGCTACAGTGCCATCTACATTCACTTGGTATTTGTACTGCAAGATGGAGAGAGGAGAGAGAAAGGTGAAATGTTTGGCATTGGAATAGGAACACTGAGTGGATAAGAGATTTTCACAGGCAAGATGTAGCTGTGTTTATTAACTCTCATCTTCAAACCTGTTTCAGTGTGGAGCAGGTGGAGTTTCATCATGTTCTGGATAACATAATGGGAAAATGATCTGGTTTGTACCCAAGGCAGACAGGCAAGAACCTTTGTGGCACATGAACTGCCTGATGGGGATGCAATTAAAGCATCCTGGGACAGAGCAAAGAGTAGAGCCAGGAAGAAAATGAAACTAATCTAGACTTCAATTAACAGAGTAAATTTCTTCTGACTTCAAATGACATTATTGTGTAAAAGCATCTGTTACTCTATCAAATAATCCAAACCATGGTACTGAAAGTAACCCTGACTGTGCTGCTCTTGGCTGTTCCAGCATTTCTGCTCTACTAATCTTTGGGTCAGAACTCCAGCTGGATTGCTTTGGAGAGAACACTGTCCCTTTCCTGTTCATACCTCTGGGGCAGTGGAATTTCTGCCCCAAGAGCAACACCACCCACCTCTTTCTAACTTGTTAGAAAAGGCTTGCTACCTTAAAGAAGTCAAAGAAGCCCATCAGCTGAACCTTTCCCAGCTCTTTTTCTTTCTCTCTGAAGAAGAAATACCCTGTTATTCCAGCATCTAGGAGTTCTGGATTCTCCTTGGACAACTTGACCAGATGGAGACGTTCTTCTCGGCTGTCTCGCCCACGGAATAAAGCTTGCTCAGTTTTGTTTTCCCAGCAGGGGCCTAGGAGCATAGAGTGAAAAGGCAAAAGCAAAGAGGAGTAAGATGTTGCTGCTATGCTCAGTGCAAAGAGGGAGCTTTCTCTGACAGTGGCATGCTTGCTCACAGTGAATCCATCATCACTCAGCCCAGGCTTTAAACTCCCAGCCCTGGCTTCAGTCTGGGGATGAGAACCTGACCACTTAGAAAAGGACAAAAAGAGAGCTGCTTTTCTACTTGACAGTTTTATATTCAAATCACTTGAAGGATCTTGAAAGCTACATAGGGGTTTATAATCAAATTATGTCAGTAAAAACACTAATAATTAAAGTAATTACGCCTGCATAAAGCCTGCCACAAGAATCAACATTTCTTCTGTAAAATCCACTTCTGTTACCCAGCAATTGAGTTAGGTCTTTGAGGAATCATGCAATGATGTCCTCAAGGGACTTAGCAGGAGCCTGAAAGACTTCATCTCTGCTTTGAAAAGCATTCAACATGTCCTTCTTCATCCTTCTGCTCTACATTTCCTTAAAGGAAGTTGAGTGTTGGCCCAGGCTGCCCAGGGAGGTGCTGCAGTGCCCATCCCTGGAGGGCTTGAAGAAGCATCTAGCTGCTCTCCTTAGGGCCATGGCTTAGTGGCATGGCACTGCTAGGGATGCTGGAGCAGCTCACAGCTCTCTGCCAACCTTCCTGACTCTGTGTGATTTTGGCTCTGAATTCATCCTTAGCAGCACTGCTGGAGATGTTCAGAACCTCTAAAGACTAACCTTGTATGGAGAGACCTCCTAAGGCCCTCGTGAGCTGCAGATTTGGACACATCACTGGAATGCAACTTGCTTCCCTGATGGAATTTATCTAGCCATGATCTCTAATTTACCTGTGTGTCCTTGGATGGAAAGGAGATCATTGGTGACTCCACGGAGGGTTTCAAGAGTCGAGTGGGTCACATCGTATGTTGGCAGGACTATGTCCCTGGAGTCCACAGAGCCACACCAGGAGAAGACAGGGAGAGGAGCAGGTGTAGCATTCGCTTTCCGATACTCAACTGGCCAGTCTCCAACATTAAGATAAAACTCCACATCAGGAAGACGAACCTAAATGTGTGCCCAGGAAAGGATCATAACTCAAAGACTGCTTATCACTCCTACATCTATTCCTCATTTCTCTTCTGTCATGTAGAAGTGAGATTTAGCTGAGCTTTAGGGATGCATTTCAAGTTTCTGCCCTGCAAGCAGGCAGGAAAGGAACTCAGAAAGGCTAGGAAAAGCCTCACAGAGTCAGGCCTTAGCCCCTACAGCTTCCCTAGCCATTTCCTCACTGCTAAGCTCAGGCCCCACACATTATGGCATCTTGAGGAAAAACTTACTTCCAGAACAATAAAACTGAAGCTAAATCAACAAATGCAGTTTTGCAATACTAGAACGTGGCTTCATTTTGTCTCAGCTTAGCCAGAGGGATACCTTTCTTGCCAGGGAGAGGAGCATTTCATCAGAGAACATCTTGAAGTCGGTGTACTTGCCGAGGGAGCGCCGGTAGATGTGGTTCTGGAGGATGGTGTAGTGGAGCAGAGCTGCTCTGCTCTCCCTGAACGTGCTGGGCATCTCCTGCAGCATGCGATGCAGGTCAATGCTTGGAAAAGACAGGAAGTCCTTGGTAATCTGAGCTTCTTGGGCTGGGCAAGACAGCATCTTCTGCCAGATCTCAGGGTCTTCTTCAGGACAGTCACAGTATTCGTGATAAACTGGTCCTGCAGAAAAGGAAGACATTCCTCCTTAGATCCAATCTCAAGCTCCCCTGCTGCAGCTTGAGGCCATTTGCTCTCCTGCTGTCCCTGCTAAGCCTGCAGCACAGAGCTACCCCCAGCTCAGTGCCAGCTCCTGGCAGGGAGCTGCAGAGAGAGCTCAGCTCTGCCCTGAGCCTCCTCTGCTCCACACTAAGCAAGCCCAGTGCCCTCAGCTGCTCCTCAGCACACTTGTGCTCCAGAGCCCTCCCTAGGCTCCTTGCCCTTCTCTGCACACACTGCAATACCCCTGGGAGGAGACCAAGGGCTAACCAGCCTCTCACTTCTCTCCTCCTCTAGCAGGAAATCAGCTGATAGCATTCCTGGAGCTCCCAGCATAGATGCCATTAAATCAAAGAAATGTCCTTACCTTTCAGAAGATAAGGAGACTGAGCCACATGCTGATCCCCATAAAGGATCTCAATTTTTAGCCCTTTCTGGACACTGCCATACATCCGGTAGCGCATCAGGAATGTGCCATCCTTTCTGTCCAGAGGGGGAGGGCTGTGAATTCTGGTGCCTTCCTTGGGAGAAAGTGCTTTAATTACCACTTTGAACTGTGTTCTTCCTGAAAAGAGGAAAGTGGAAACAGATGAAAGCACTTTAAGATGTTCTATGACAGAAAAGTGAGAGCCAGCTCTACTGGATTAAGCCCATGGAATTCCATTTAAGTTTGCCCTAGCCAGCGATGGACAATCACCTGACCATCACCTACCTAAGCACTGGAAAACCTGCAGATGGAGAGCAAAAAAGTTCAATAAAGATTACAAAGCAGAAGGAAAGGCTCACAGTATTTTGAAGCTAAGATTAGGTTTCACACTAACTTTTGAGGTTAGTGCTCTGAGGAACAATCATTTCCTCCCTAGCAAGAAAGATGAGAAACCAAGATAAGGGCAGAAAAGAGTCCTTGCCAGCTTGTGGAAAGGCAGCTGAGGCATGCAGGAGTCATACACAAATTGGTCACCTTTGGGACAAATTCTGTTCTGTTCCCTTCTTTGTGCCACACATGGTCAATCTGGACAAAGCTGGCAGCAGCTCTGCTCTGAGGGCAGCTTTCCTGTTTGGGGCAGGGAGGTGATGAACTGGATTGATTTAGCAATCCCACAGGGATCTTCTGAGCTGTTTTTAGATGATATTGGAAAGTGGTGCCTTAATCAATATTATGAATTGCAATTCCTACTGGCATTTTACAACTAGAATTTGAACATTTCATATCATTTGAGAAGTGAACTTTCTAGCCTGGGTCTGTATGAGGACATGAAACAGTGCTCATGCACTGCAATAGGATCAGTTGGACTGCTCAGTTGTTGAAGGAAGCTTGGCACTCTCCTAAAGAACCCAAGGGATGGCTCAGCAGTTAGCAGGAGCTAAGCCAAGAGCTCTTTCCTGTCACCTGCACCACCTTGGAGTGGAAGCTCTGGAATGTCATGGTATGGATGGAGACATGGAGACCACTCCATGCCTGGAAACATTCCAGAATCTTAGAGAATGCAAGAGCTAGCAGGGAGCTTCCAGCTCCTCTATCCCAACCCCTGTACCTGCCCTGGGCAGGGACACCTGGCACTAGAGCAGCTTGCTCCCAGCCCCAGCCAGCCTGGCCTGCAACACTGCCAGGGCTGGGGCTGCCACCACCTCTCTGGGCAACCTGGCACAGTGGCTCAGCACCCTCCTGGCCAACAAACACACTGAGGTGTTTGTGCTTGACAAACACACTGAGGTCAAAATGAGGTTCTCAGTACTCACATCCTATCAGTTTATCTTGCAGGATAGCATGGAATCCAATTGAACTTCACCCCTTTTCACCTTCAGCAGCCTGTTGTTTGAGGCCAGGGCTCTCCCTGGGTGGCTGAACTCTGTCTGCACCTTGGCAGCAGCGCGCGTGCAGTTGCATTCTTCAGTGCAATTACAGACCTGTGCTGCAATCCAGCACCAAGTTGCAACAGCAGCTGGATCAAGTCCAGATCTGAGCTCTCTGGGGTTCTGTCAGACTAAAGACATAACCTGTATCATACATGTCTACTCTTAAATTTCACAAGCAGCAGCCTTCTAGCTACAAGAGACAAAGAAACTATGCATAGTTGGTAGAATCCCCTCCTATCCATCTCTTCCAATAGGAAATAAACCAGAACAAATCAGCTAGCCCTTCTCTGTATCCATCAGCAGCACAGGAACCCCCCAGGGTGGCTAGCTAAGGTCTGCCCTGAGCCTCCTCTGCTCCACACTAAGCAAGCCCAGTGCCCTCAGCTGCTCCTCAGCACACTTGTGCTCCAGAGCCCTCCCTAGGCTCCTTGCCCTTCTCTGCACACACTGCAATGCCTCTGGCTCCTGCTTGGCCTGAGGGGCCCAGCCCTGAGCCCAGCACTCTAGGGGTGGGCTCCCCAGTGCTGAGCACAGGAGGATGCTCCCTGCTCTGCTCCTACCCTCAGGAGCATCCCGGGACAGCCTGTGCTGTGCAAGAGGAAACGCGATGGGAACTCCTTCCTGAGGGAGCAGCAGTAGAGTAACGGAGCCCAGAGCCTGTGCTTATCGAGGCAGAAACGGTAAGCACCTGGGGTGTGTGCAGCACTGCAGAGAATTACACTGGCACTTCTGAGCAGGCACTGGCATTTCCTTACCTCCACCAGCTCCAGGGACACTGCTTTATTTTGAGCTTGTCGCTTTGCTGCAGTAAATCACAGACCCATTAGAGGAGGCTGCGGGTGAGCCGCAGAGCTCTAGGGAAGGAGGCACTCAGCCGTAGCAGCACCTAGGCGAAGGTCTGGCCATGTGCTCCGCTCACCACCGGAGCTCCGTGTCCCGGGAGGGGGAAAGCGGTTAGGGACCGGCAGCGGCACAGCAAGCGCTCAGGAAAGGGAAGAAAGAAAGAGCGGAAGGAAGAACAGGGAAAGGGTGGGCAGCTCCGACCTCGAGGCCATCGCGGACCAGGGCAGGCTCTCCGTCCCGCGGCGCTGCCCGCCCAAGCGCACGGTACCTGGCGGGGAGCGGGAGAAGTTGCGTCCGGCCGCGCTGACCGCCTGAATGTAGAAGTAGCGCACGGGCAGGGTGAGTCCCGGCTGCAGCCCCGGGCCCCATGCCAGGCTCCGCTCGGCGCTAACGGCGTCTGCCGCCTGCACCGGCCGCAGCAGCGCGAATGCGGCACCCAGCAGCAGCGGCAGCCCGCAGCTTCCCATCGCCCCGCCGCACGGCCCCGTTATGGCCCAGCCCGCTCGGAGCGGGGAGCCGGGGCCTCCTCCGGGCCTGCGCGGCCCCACCGCCTGCTCTCCGCCCCTCGCTCTCCACCCCACGGGGCCGCGGCCGACAGTGCTGAGCGGGAAGGAGGGGCGGGAAGGAGGGGCGGGAAGGGCTGGGTTCTTCCCTTGGGCAGCTGAATGCGGCGCTGCCTCCTCTCCTCGGCCCGGGAGGAGCCGCAGGCCCCGGGCACGAGCTGTCCCGCGGGGCAGCTCAGGGAGCCCGGAGAGGGGGAGACAGCGTGCCCTGCCCTGCCCTGCCCTGGCCTGCCCGCGGGCGCTCCGGCAGCCCACACCAGTGAAGGGCCCACGGTGCCCCGCTAGCGCGCAGCGGAACGCCGCGGGAAGGGCGAGCGGGCAGCGTGGAGCCGCCGCGGGCCAGGCGCCGCAGCACTTCCGCTGTGCTATAGAAGAACAAGTGCCCTGGATCCGCTCCGGGCTTCCCCGCGGGGCTGGGGCCGTGCAGGGGAGGGGGCAGCGGAGGCTGGGCGCTCAGCGCAGGGTCAGGTTCCGAGGCTGTGTGCTTTCAGTAAAGCTAGAGGAAGCAGCCACAGGTTGGAAGTGACTCTAAAGATCACGTAGTCCCAACCCCCCTGGCATGGGTTGGAACCTTCCACTAGACCAAGTTGCTCCAAAGCCTTCCAGCCTGGCCTTGAACACTGCCAGGGATGGGCCATCCACTGCTTCCCTACACAGCGTGTTCCAGTGTCTCACCACCTGCACTGGGACGAATTTCTTCTGTTCCCTTTTGTCACTACATGCCCTTGTAAAAGGTCCCTCTCTAGCTTTCTTGTAGGCTGCCTTTAAGTACTGGAAGGCTGTGAGGTCTCCCTGGAGCCTTCTCTTTGGCCTAAACAGCCCCAGTTCTCTGTCTATCCTCAGAGGTTTTCCTTGCATTGCCTGTGAGTGATGTGCAAGCCAATCTGGAGAGCTGGTGATAATGATATTTCATTGTTATCAGAAGTGTTTGCTGCTCCTAGGAGATCTTTCAGGGGGTCAGTAGATGGAGGAGAGAGGTCAATCCAAGCTTCCATGCGAGGCTGGATTAGAGCACCAGTGAGTGCTGCATCTTTTTGAATAACATGAACTTCAAGTCTCTGTGCACTCAGACCGTGAAAAACAAGTTCCTTGACAGTGGGATTACCAAGTCTGGTTTCCTCATTGCTTTTGTCTTTAAACTCCCTCACCTCAGATAACCACAGATCTCCAGCAAGAGGCAAGAGAAGACATGCAGTGTTAGTCTGGAGCTGTGTGTGTAGTGCATCCCTGGCTGCAGGGATCAGCCAGGGCACCTTTCCTCTCCCTCTGAGCTACTTGGAAGCACGATTGGAGAAGAAGGTGACCAGGGCCCAACCATGCTTGGCTGACCCAGTTGCTTTTAGCAATAAACTCACTCTGCAGATGAGAGGAGAGCAGGGAAGGTTCTGGGCCATGGCAGGGAGTTGTGATGAAGCCATGAGATTGGACTGTGTCACTGAACTCGGGTACCACCATCCTCTGGCTGTAGCAATTAAGGTTGAAAGAGAGTGGTGAGTGTCACACGTGGTCACACTGCATGGGGCAGGGAGGCTCCACTCAGGCCTCATCACTTCCAGCTGAAGTGATTTTCAGGTGGAGCTTGTCACCTTGCCCAAGTACTCCCCTTGGCCTCTCCTCAAGGCAAGCTGTAGGCATATGGCTCCCTGAAGGGAGTAAAGGTACTACTGATGGAAAACAGGCTGTGTCCTAGAGACTCAGCAGCTGCCAGGAAAGGAGAAGGCAGCAGCACGCACATCCCTGGAGTAGCACATCTTTCCTCCTCTGCTGGCACCAGGCAGGCCTGAGGCAGGCACTCTGGGTGCTGGGTGCCCTGCCACCAGCTCTGGGGTGTCTGCCAGCAGCAGCCTGGGTGCTGGGTGCTCTGCCACCAGCTCTGGGGTGTCTGCCAGCAGCAGCCTGGGTGCTGGGTGCTCTGCCACCAGCTCTGGGGTGTCTGCCAGCAGCAGCCTGGGTGCTGGGTGCTCTGCCACCAGCTCTGGGGTGTCTGCCAGCAGCAGCCTGGGTGCTGGGTGCTCTGCCACCACCTCTGGGGTGTCTGCCAGCAGCAGCCTGGCAGCAATACCAAGATGATGGATTTTAAGACTACTGAAAAACATACACAGTGCAAATAGATTTTTTTTTTTCATCTGAATGCAGAATTTATTTCCAACAAATCCTTTTAAATATGAAAATCCTATACATTATGAACATTTCTAGAAGAGACTTTGGCCAGATAAGAGGTTTGGAAGAGGGAAGGTGTCAGTTGCTCTTCAGAGGGTATTTCTCCCTGTGTTTATATTAGTCTTTCTATGTACAACAAAAGTCACCCCAGTATAAAGTAATCCTATTTATAGATCAGTACAGACTTGGACCAGAAACTCAACTTCTTTAACGAAGCTTACAGTATAAAAATAAAGATCCTAGTTGCCTCCTATCATCTGTTCATCTTCTAGCTTCTTGTGGAGTGATCAATATCATCAAATAAGAGATTTGACAACCCCAGGAGATTCTTCCTCCAGTTACAAAAATAGAATCATGTCCTGCAGAAATTCTGTTGTGTTAAAAAGTGTATAAAAATATACAGATCATCATTTTGGACCAGGTGGGGAATTAGAAATGGAGCAGAAGTAACTGTGTAACTATGCAGAAATACACTCTGGCTGAGGGAGCCACTGCTGGTTTGAATCCAAAGGGAAGAGTTGGAAATGGAATGGCCAGGGACAAGTTTTGTCTACTGAGGAATAACAGTGCTACATCAGTAGTGTGGCCAGAGAGCCACTGCAAACTGGAGAGCCATGTGAAGGACAGAAAGCACTCTGGGGACAGCAGGAAGAGAGGAAAAAATACCAACAAGGATATTCATTTCCAAAACTTGGCCCAAATTCTCCCCAAAGGCCAAGAGCATTTCTTGCTGATGTCATTTCCCTGGCCTGTAAGTAGCTGCCCGTGGAGGTGTGAGCCACCTCAGTGCCCTCCTGGCCTGCTCTGGGGTGCTGCTGGGGAAGGATGGGCTGGCATTCTCAGGCTTGGTCTGGGAAAGGAGGGAAAGTGGAGCAGCAGCAAATTCTCAGCAGCACAATGCCTCGGCTTGCTGGGAAGTCTTGTAGGAAGAAGTAGCTCCAGCTGGAGTGGATCCACTGGAGCACTGCAGAGCTGGCAGGAGCCTGAGCCACTGCTTGCTGAGTTACACTGCCCAGGCTTCCACAGCTCTTTACCTTCTACATTATTCTGGCAAGGGAATGCTGAAGATCCTTTTTACCTGCTAGGAGAAGCACAGGTGAAGCCACATCTTTAACACACAAGTCAGATGCTCAGCTAACAACATCCTAACTCCTTTAGAACTCAGCAAGTTGTACCAGTTGATAGCAGCACAAGAAGTGGCTCAGTGTTGTGCCTGGCCAGCCTCTCCTGAGCTATGCTGGTAGCACAGGCCCTTCACAGCTCTGATTCCTTATCTGTCTCATCCAGGTAGTACTCATCATCCGTGGTGGTGTCACTGTCTGAGTCTGAGTAAGCTGCTGGCTCCTCTGGGCAGCCCCGGGGCTCCTCTCGAGGTGACGAAGCAGCTGAGGACATCTTGCTCCCAGCAGAGCTGGAGCTCAGCAGCTCAGCCCTGC
This sequence comes from Bucco capensis, assembly GCA_013396975.1. Taxonomy (NCBI): domain Eukaryota; kingdom Metazoa; phylum Chordata; class Aves; order Piciformes; family Bucconidae; genus Bucco; species Bucco capensis. The sequence goes on along the minus strand of VWZO01005314.1, from coordinate 21,407 downwards.
TGATAGACACAGGCTCTCCATCCCTGAGACCAGCAGGGTTATTGAGAAGACAAGGTCTCCACAGTCTGCCTTCTGTGAGTGACCTCTTGATGTTCTCCAGGAAAGCCAGCTGTTGCTCTTTGCCAAAGATCCCAAACTCCACAGAAGGGTACAGCAGGTTCCTGGGGCTGGAACAGCGCTCGTCATCCGAGGCCCAGTTCTCATTCTCATCACAGGACACCAGCTCCGAGTAAGATTTCAGTCTCTTCCCATGGATCCCATCTTCTGGCAGATGATTGCTTCCAGAGGCAAAGGTTTCCCTGGCATCTGGAGCAGAAAGGCCCTCAGAGAGGTGATGCTCAGGCTGACTCTTGGCACAGCTCTTGTGCCACTGACAGCTCTGCAAGTTAGCATTTGTTAAGCTAGCAGGATGAGAGCTGCTTTGGCACTGAGCAAGCACTGTCTGGGCAGTCAAGCTGTGCTCTGGACATGGGTCTGCCTGCAAGCAGCTATTTGCATAGGTGTTGGAGTTTGTGTCAGTCACAAGTGGCAAGGGAGGGCTGCAGGCACCACTGCCAGCTTTTCTGTTCTCATTCAGTGGGCCTGGTATGGGAGAGATGGCAGAGATGGGCTGGCTTCTGGTGTCTAACCTGGCAGCAAGTGCTTGGCAGTTCTTATTTCTTGTGCTTACTGCTTGATCTGGAAACAGAGCTGTGAGACTTGGCCTGTTTTCCACTTTCATTGTAGGCTTTTGGGGACCTCTAGGTTCCTCCTGAGTGTATGAGCTTCCAAGAGGCCTCCAGTTGGTGTTCCTCACAAGCAAAGAAGGATCATTGTGATTTTCAGTCTTATTCTCAGCTGTTCTAGGTCTTGGCATGTTCTGGTCAGAGTCCAGAGTGTGCTTCTGCTTTTCCTTGTCTGCTTGCAGGCCTGGCTGATGGGAATCCCCTGAAAGCAGGGAGCCAGGGGATGTGTTCCCCTCTACAGCAGCAGCATCTCCATCGTTCTGGGAGAAGATGTTACTGATGTGGGGCTTGGGGGGTAAGTTTTTGCTGGAGAATTTTCTACTTGTTTTATAAACAGCTGCTAGTTTGTTCTTAATTGAAGGCCTGTTTTTCCTCTTCTCTAGATCTTTGACTTTGTCTCTTGTGCAGTCAGAAAGCAGCTTGTTCTCCTCTTCTGCACTCTGTGTTATCTTCTGATCAGCTGGGGTAGCCCTGAGGACTTTATCTTTACAGTTAAGATTCAGCTTGCCTTCCCTGTGCCTCTCTGTTTCCAGCAGCCCACTAGAATCCTTCCCTATGCCAGTACTCTGTGGGTTTGGCTCTTTCCTGATCTTGGAAGGACTGAATTCCTCTGTGTCTGTGCTGGACACTGGATGTAGCTGAAGCACTGCACCAGCACTGGCAGCCACACTGAGCTCAGAGGCTTTGCTCTCACACTCTGACAGCATTTTGCTGCAAGAGTTGAAATGATCTGCCTTGTTTCTGGAGCTGTCAGCCCTGAAGTGCAGGCCACTCCATTTGTTACTGTACAGAGGAGTAGTCTGCTGGAGGAAGTTTACTCTCTGTTGGACTGCAGTATTATCCCTGGAGGTGTCTTCTGCACTCTGGCTGTTAGCATTCCTGCCCAGGGAACTCCTCTCTCCTGGGCAGAGGGGGAAGCTGCTCACACTGCTCTTAGTGTTCCCTTCAGGAGGCTGGCAGCAGCTCTGGGAGTTTCTCTTACGTAGAATGCTGTTCTTTGTTGAACAGAATGGATTGTCTGAACATCTGCCTGGCTTGGCAGAGGCTGACAGGGTGGACATCAGTGGTGTGGCTGCCTGGGACATGTCCTCCTTCCCTTTCAGAGCTATTTCTGCCTTCTGGCTGCTTGAAGCATCAGCAGTGCCCTTAGCAGACTTGGCCACTGCTGTGGGGGGCTGTGGGCCGTCTTTTGTCACCACACCAGAAAGCACACTCTCTATCCTGCTGTGTACCACACTCCCTGACTCTGAGGCACACATCTCCTCAGAGCTGGGGGATGGAAGGGGATTCTCTTCACTCTGAGGTGTGACCAGAGCTGCAGATACTTGCTCAGAAGAACAGGAATGTACCTCTTTTTCCAAAGTACTGGGGAAAAAAACATTTGCTGGACTCCCCTGAGCCTCATTTTCCTTGGTTTGTGTTCTTGGTGACTGAGCATTTTCTCTGGGCCCAGGCAGATCTGCATCCTCTGGCTTGTCCCTGAAGAGGGTACAGAAGGTTCTGGAGTGCCTGCGGGGTAAGGTATAGTAAATTGACACAAGTTCATGGTACTTGACATGATCTTCATCCACACAAACTGTGAATGTGCTTGTGGTTTTGTACTTCTGCAACAGATTTCCCCTTTCCTTACAGTCTGCAAACACAGAGGATTCTCTTCTGCTGTGGTGTTTCCAGCTGTCTGTCACTTCAGCTGCTCCTGAGTCACTGGGACTCTGGTGAGAAGGACTGGGGTGATCCCTCTCTTTGTTCCTTGTAGCAGCATTTAGTGTTGAAAAGGAATGTTTGGAGTCTAAGCAGGAGACATCTCTCTGATGAGAGCAAGAGGCATCAGCTCTCCCTGGAGTTCCAGGCCTCCAGCAGCTGTGTGTTGTCCTCCTGTCCCCAGGGAGGGAGATGGGTGTCTCTGACAGAGCACTGCCAGCAATGCTAGCTGATTTCCTGGGCAGAGTGTAGTAAAGGACAAGGGAGTCAGGAGAGCTGAGGCTGCTCCTGCTAGGGGAGCCAGGAATGCTGCAGCTGCTCCTAGGTTTCAGCAAGCTGTCCTGCTTAGGAGGCCTTGCAGTGCCAGGGGAACTGCTCCTTGTTCTGCTTGCTTTCTCCAGGCAAAAATAACTTAAGCTATGCTTAGAGGTCTCAGGGTCTCCATCAAAGCTAGGCAGAGAAAGACTAACATTTTGCTGAGAACTAGCAGTGAATTGTCCACTAGAGTCCTTGCTACTTAAAGTGCTTGTACTTGGCAGTGTTTTGTGTGAGCTCTGCTTGGCTGCACCTACTCTGCTCACTGGAGCTGTTCTTCCACCTTCTGCCTGAGATTCAGCAACTGTGCAGTTCACTGGAGAGCTAGGTAGTGTTGCTAAAGCTCTGGGAAGTGCTTGGGGAGAGCTCTGTGATGAGGCAGACAACCTTTCAGGAGGAGAGGACAAGGTGGCTTGACAGCTGGCTGCTTTGCCAGTGGATGGAGCAGCAGCAGTGTGCAGCAGTGAGGAGTGTCTCCTTGGAGCAGCTTGGGGAAGGAGTTCTGCACTCTGGGGATGCTCTTTGATGCTCTCCCTTTGTGCTGCAGGATGCAGGGGATGTTCCCATGCTTTCTGACTTGCTGGCAGAACACAGAGAGGCTGGCTGGACACACTGCTGGGTGGGCAGCTGTTTTCCTTCATTTGAACACCTCTTTGATCACTCTTTGATGCATTATCTCCTGTGCCAGTGGCCTGGCTCTGGCTCTTGGATCTCATTGTGTTCAAGAGACAGACATCACTTTGCAGCATGGCAGAAGCAGGGCTGTTAGAGGGAAAGCTCTTGGCATTGGGGTGGTTTGTATCTGCTCGTTGAGAACCTGACTGCAACAGCATGTCCTCATCTGGCAGCTTCATGGCTTCAGCCTTCTCTGGTTGGGTGAAGCCTGCCCTGGAGCTTCTGTTGGTAACAGGGACTGAATTCCTCTTTAGTCCTGCGGGTTTGGCTTGGTCCTTCAAATGAGGCAGAGCTGACTCCTCACTTCTGGTCACAGCTGAAGAAACTGCAGAGTTACAGCTGTGCCAAGGCTGACAGCCCTCAGTCAACTCTGGAGCAGTTCTTGTTATACTTTTCACACTGTTTTTTTCTGGAGAATACAGGTGGAAGTCATTCTGCAGGAGCTGTGACCCAAACTTGGCATTCTTTGTGTGCCCCCACTGCTGCTCAGCTAGGTTAGCCATGATCACTTCAAAGCTGGCAGCAGAGGGAAGAAATGCTTCCTCACTGCAGTGCTGAGGAAGATCAGCCCAAGAAGGATAGCTGTCTTGTATTCCATAAGGAGGAGTGGGTTTGTTTGCATACAGCTTGCCATGAGAAGTATCTCTGTAGTAAGATCTAGAGAGATTGTTCTCTGATGTGTAGAATGGATAGTTTTCCCAGTTGTCAAAGGGCAATGGAGAAGGAGCTTTGTCAGGGCAACTGACTCTGCTAAAGCAGTTCCTGCTTGACCCAGACCTCCTGGAGTGTTGTTTGGAGTGGTAACACGTGTACTTAGCTTCTTGGAAAGAGCCAGGGTAGCCCCCATGCTCTGGAGCATGGAAGTCCATCATGGACTGGGTTCTGAACATTGTGTCCTGAGCTGGCCCAGGAGAGTCTGGGCTGTTGTTCCACACAATAGAGGAGAGAGGAGTTCTCTTGGGGTTCTGTCGCCCCAGCCTGGGCACAAAGGCATTGCTGCTCTCCCTGGCCAAGGGATGCTGCAGCCTGGCTGCTGACAGCTGCTCAGAGGAGACTGCAGATGAGCACCTCTGCAGGGAGCAGACAGAGTAACTCCTGCCAGCTGTGTCCCTGCTCAGACAGCTCCTGTGCCTGAAGCCACTGCTGTGTGCTATGGAAGGAGGATACAGGCTCCCTTCTGAGGAGCGCCCAAAGGAGACAGCAGAGAGCCTCCTGCTGAGCACAGCAGCCTTCCCATCACCTGCATCTCCACAGGGGAAATCCTCTGGGCAGGCTGCCTGCTGCCAGCTCACATAGGCACTGTGTAACTTCCTTGGCCTGATGAAGAGCTTGTGTTCTTCTTGGGCTCTTATAGTTCTCAGTCCATCCGGGACCAAGGTGCCAGGCAGGTCGCTCCAGGCATTCCTGTGCTGCCCCCTGCTAGCACTCTGCCTTCTGGAAGGAGAGAAGCCAGGCCTGTAGTGCACACTGGAGGCACTGCTAGTAGAAACTGTCCTGTCCAGGGGCTCCTGGGCTTGTTCCTGGGCCAGCTGGTCATCCAGATCATTTAGAACTGCACACACACAAAAAGAGAGAGATTTGGTTTTGTTTCCTTTCACAATCTTCCACTTCTGTGAAGAAGCTTGATGCACTCCATCATGTTCCCTACACTCCAGCTCAGCAGCCCCAGAGGGGAAGGTGAGCTGCAGGAGTGCACGCTCCCTCCCCAAGCTGTCAGCCAGCTCCAGAGCTGCTCTGGCAGGGGCTGGGCTAGGTGAGCTCCAGAGGTCCTTTCCAACCCCTGACAGCTGTGATTCTTAACCACAACTGCTTTGGAAAGGAGTCAGCTTCTCAGCATTCAAAACCCTTCCCCAAACCACACTTCCTTCCTCCACAGGACCTGATGAGTACAAGGAACAAAAATGCACTGCTCTCTGAGTGATCTGAAACCTGCTCTTCATGCAAATGATAGTCTTGATGCTATTGAAATGAAACAAAGCAATCTGAAGCCTCAGTTCTTACTCACACACTAGATATGTGTGTGTGTAAACTTCCCAAATCTAGTCTGTAAGCAACACACCCCTGACTCCAAGCAAACAGGGAGCCACTCTTCAGGGAGGAAGGAGCCAGATCTTTAGAGCCTGGGCTTTTGCACTCTCTGAAACCAATCACCATGTCTCTTCTGGAGTAAGGACATGTACTTACCACTGAAAAACTCCTTCTCTAGCTGTTCACTCCACTCCTCTGTCCTTCTCTCCATCATTTCCTTTTGGTTGGCATCAAAAGAGTGAGCTTTTGCTTCAGCTGCCACTGGGGAGTTACACATTTCAGCCTGTCAGAGATGGGGAGGCAGCAGGACTTTAGTGCCACGTGTGGGTCACATCACAAACTGTGTCACCAGGCCCACCACACCTGTCAGTGTTCAGCCTGCAAGACAGCATCCTAAGGGACTGTGCTCAGTTGCCTTAGCAGGGGGAAGAGACCTAGTCTCAAGGTGGGAGACAACTTCTGAACTGCTGCTTTAGTTGAGCTGAGACTCTTCCTCCTTTCTCTTCTAATAAAAACCCTTGCTGTGTTTTACTTCTCAACACTGGTTGTATTTTACTAGTCTAGTGCTAATAGTCTAGTTACAGGACAGCAAGTTTCCCTGCTAAGATCTTTGTTCACTGATAGATTCATAGAGATGATGCCTTTGTTTTTGAAACATGAGAGAAGGGAGGTGGCCAAATGAGCTGCTCTGTACCTCTGATTATACAGTGTACAGCTCCTCAGGCCCCTCTGTGGTTATACCACACAGCTGGAGAGGAGGAAAGACATGTTAGTAACACAGGGCACTAAAGCCATTCCAACAGCAAACCTAATCCTTGGAGGAAATCTCTATTTCAGCAGCATGCACTTCAGTGACATCAGAAAGAAACCTCTTGTTCCATCCTCACACTGAGCTCGTGCTTCTCCCATGGAGCATTCAGCCAGAAAATCATTTCCTGCTGTCAGAATTCACATTTGCACAGTCATTGTGTGCCTGGAAATGTTGCCTGAGGGGCTCCAGCTTCCAGGTACTCCCCTTGGACAGGTGAGAAGAAACCAAGGAAGTCCAGCAGATCACATCTGCAGGGTGAGCCTGGACCTAGCTGCATGTCAGTCACAGCTGCCCAAGGATGTGAAGGCTTTGGCCTAGGACATGATCCCTGCAATCATTCCATCATGAAGAGACAACTGCAACCTGAGCACAGCTAAACTTTGGGCTTGCCTAGGAAAGCTTTGGCCTTGTCTGGTGAACAGGGCCAGCTCATTCCAGGGCATTCAGCAGGGCCACAAGACAGACCTTTGTCTTTCAAAGAGCTGCAGGAATACTCTTTAAGCCTAAGCACAGGGCACTAGTTTGACCAAGCTGCTGTCCAGACCTTGCTGACAATAAAGCTAAGCTCCTTACCGTGGCCATTTCTTCCCCTTCCAAAGATGGGCTAGCAGCACTCTCATCTCTGTAGGCAGAAGGATGGAAAAGTTGGCTTTGAGAAGGAATGGGATGTCATTTTAACCAGGCAGCAGATATCCAGCAGTTTCTCTCTGAAAGAAGAATCCATCCTTCCCCCCAAACATCCTGCCAGCAGAGACATGCTGGGCACGTGCAGCATTCCCTTTGGCCTTGTCAGCCTGCAAGTGTCACCACTGCAGAGCCAGGAGCAGAGCCAGGAGCAAACTCAGCCTGCTGACACCTCCATGTCTGCAGCAGCCATCAGGGAAGTGCCTCAGCCCAGCAGGAGGAGAAGCTGCTACTGCTTCCTTCTGCAAACAAGAGGCATCCACAGGCACTGAGCACTGGGGAAGTTAAGTACTTCTAACCCTGTCAGGAGGTTGCACCTGCAGCTCTGTTGTTTTTCTCTTCCACTTCCCCCTGTTCAGACACAGAGCTGTGCTGTGCCCTGAGGAGGAGGAGGAACAGACAGCAGAATGCTTTCAGTGTGAACTTGCTGCTCATCACCCCAAGCAGCCTTTCTTTAGCAATTTTGAACAGGTGGTAGAAGGATTCTCTCCTCTCCTAAGCTGTTTAGGACTGCAAGGCCCTGGCAGAGAAGTGAATAATGCAGTGCTTAGCACAAGCTGAGGAGCCCTGCACATAAAAAGGCATTTGTGTTCTACCAGGTGACTTGCAGACAAATACAAACACAAGAGAGAGAAACAAGAACAGGACTTGACTTCACTGGCTCTACTCAGGTCTGCAGATCCTTGTTTTACAGCCAAGCAAACCCACTCCCTTCCAAAGCCCTGCAGGAAATGTTGCTCAGCTGCTACCTGGTGCCAGTTCCTCTTCTCTCAGAAACTGGTTTGGTTTTCCCCAGGAAGTTGGTTCTCCAGAGAAAGTGAAGCAGGGAAAGGCAGTTCTGCTCAGTCCTGTTTGTCTCCAGGTCTTTCTGCACGACCTTGTTCTTACAGCCTGCTTGTGCTCGGGCTGCAGCAGCAAGCCCAGACCAGCCTGCTGGCAGCTGCTCTGTGGCCAGCCTCCCCTGCTCAGGGCTTTGTCACTGGGCTGCAATGTGCTTGCAGGCAGGGAAGAACAGCTGAAAGGTGCAATTTGTTTGTGCTGCTGTAATTGTCAGCTCTAAAGCCAGGCTGCCTCTGACAGAGGCTCCAGCTGAAACCAAAGGAAACAGCCTGCTGGCCTCAGCTGGACAATGGGAATGCAGAGATCTTCCTTCTCCCTTGGAGCACTGCAGGTGAACAGCCAGGAACCCATGGCTTGCCACACTCTGTGCAGGAGGCTGCCAGAGCCAGGACTCAGGGGGATGCAGCTCCTCCTTTACAAGGCTGTTGAATGTTTTCATGCTTCTAGAACAAATAAAGATTGCAATGCCTGTTGCAGAGTTTTGATCCTGCTTTCCTGTGGCTTACTGAGTGGCCTCAGCATTAATGAGAAGCATAACCAGACTGTGAAGTCTCTGTCAGGAGCTCTCTCTCTCTCTCAGCTTCCCTGTGCAAAGCTCTCTGCAGTTCTCCCTCGCTGCTGCTGTGCTTGCTGCTGCACTCATTGCTCCTTGAGTGAAGCTACAGCTTAGGCATTGTTAGTCTGCTGACAGTCTAGGCAAAAATGGCATTTCCATCTGCCCCTCTGGCACTATGCTAACCCTCCATGCCTTTGTTGTCCCTCTTCTTCCAGCAGGAACTGCTCTTTGCCTCCTCTCTGCTTTCCTCCCTGCCAGCCTGCACAGACAAGGTGATTTTCATCTCTTCCTCTGCCAACCCTTCCACTGCTCAAAAGGATCCCTTGTTTTTTTCTGAACTCTTTTAAGTTTCTCAGCATCTGAAAACCAAAGTTTTGCTCACTATCAGAGAAACATTGCTTGATTTCAGCAAACAGTCATGATTGTCTTTTTTGGTTAAGGACCCTGAGCAATGTTTACATTATTATCCAGAGGTGCAATTACTGCTCAAGTTCAGGAAGATTTGCCATCAGAAAACTGCTATTCCCTGTGGAAAGCAAGAAGTTTTCAACTTGGATAGCAGTGTATGAGACAACCAAATGTGAGATGAAAGGAGATGATTCTCCTTCCTCCTAGCCCAGGGAACAATCACACAAACCCAGTGAGTATCTCCACTCAGGCACCTGTCTTCCTTCCCCAGGCCATGTCTGAGCTGTCTAATGTCAGACTGGGATCCCTTTTCTTCTCTACTCAGTGCTACCCAAGAAGCCAGCCCAGCAACAGACACACAGCTGACCCTGAAAGCACAAAGAGCAAGCATTTCCTTCCCAGTATCACTCTGCACACCTTGTCAGAGCAGAGAGGAATGCAAGAACAGCAGCCAGCCACCTCTGAGCCCAAAGCCACCCAGCACTCACTGCCTTCAGCCTCCAGTTACAAACCTTTCATCAGCATCTCCTGCATCTGCACAGAGGCAAACTCTCCGTGGCAGCATCCATCGTTTATCTGGCAGCCAGGCTCCACTGCAGCTCAGGGCACTGTCTCTCCAGCACAGGAAGGACCCTGCTAGGCAGCCATCAGCTCTCCAGGGCTGGCAGGGCTGACACTGCTGCCTCCTGTGGGCCCTGCCGAGCTCTCCAGCATCCTCCAGGGCCGAGAGGAGGCTGTGTCACTGCTGGGGCTGGGCACAGAGCTAACCTCCTGCCGGGGCAACACCTACAGGAGGGTGGGGAGCTGCTCGACAGAGGCGTGCCGAAAGGATGTGGCAATCGGCTCAGCTCCGCGTCAGGATTGACTTGTTTGTGTTTCCAGCAGTGCTGGGCAAGGAATGAAAGGCATCTGAGCCTGAGACAGGAGAGATTCTCCGTGGAAAAGCCAGAAAAATACAGATGATAAAAAGCTGATGCAATGGNCTCACAGCTCTCTGCCAGCCTCAGGGATTGTGTGATTCTGCTGCAGAGCCTAGAGCCTTGCTGAAGGATTGGTACCTTAGCATGCACCAGGATAAAGCACCCTGGAAATCTGATTCTCAGTTGCACAAGTGTCCCTTGAGTCTGCAGGGAGGTCCTGGTTGATGTGTCCCTGCACAAGGGGCATTACCACATCCCAGGAAAGAGGAGGGAGCAGATGACACCTATGGAACAGTGTCCAAACTATGCAGAAGAATTGTTGTCAGTAAACATCAGCCTCTATTAAACCTCTCCTTAAATCTCCTCCTGCTTTAATACTAGCACTCCGCAAGGACAAGCTGCTTGGCTACAACAGCTAAGCATCAGCCTAATCATCATTTCTTCAGAGGCTTGCAGTCCCTGTCATTGATTTTTATAGCTGTTCCCTGTCTCAGCTCATGGCACCCAGGAGCCCCAGGCAGGGGCCAGGATAGCAGCCTGAGACTCCCAGAGGGAGAAGCAGTTCCCTGTGCCAAAGATCCTGCAGCTTCACCCTCACTTTTCACAGCTCTGCACAATGCACCTGAGCTGGGACTGCCAGTGCCAAGCAGCACCCTGGCATGCACACAAACAGAAGAGCAACTCAGGAGCTCCTGACATGTGGGACCACATAGGACTAAAGTTAGGAGAGAATAGTTAGCCTAAACAATGCAGGATGAGCACTTCCAGCCCCTTCCCTCAGAACAGCATCCCTGGGGGTGGCAAGGGAGAAGAATGCTCTGCAAACAGCAGCTCCACTGCTGCATGTGAGCCCATCTCTGGCCACTCTGGGGAGACCTCAGCTGCAGTGCTGGGGCCAGCTCTGGAGCCCCCGGCACAAGAAAGAGCTGCAGGGGCTGCAAGGTGTCCAGAGCAGGGCCACGAGGATGCTCAGAGGCTGCAGCACCTCTGCTCTGAGCACAGGCTGAGAGAGTTGGCATTGCTCAGGCTGGAGCACAGAAGGCTCCCAGGAGAGCTTCTTGTGGCCTTGCAGGGGCTCCAAGAGGGCTGGGGAGGCACTTGTGAGGCTGTCAGGCAGTGCTAGGACAAAGCATGGGAGACAGGAGCAGTGAGGAGCTGCCCTGTTTGCCTGCTGGAGCTGAAGCTGCCAGCCTGCCTCTGAACAGCCTCTGGGCTAGAGGTGGTGGGAACTGCTGCAGCAGAGCTGCCTGGGGCAGGTGCTCCCTGCCACAGCCTGGCAAGGCTACCCCTTCCTGTTTGAGCACAGCCATAGGGCACGAGATCCCCAGGAGCCTTACACCTTGTCCTCCTGAGAGGGAATTAAAGAGGATGCAGCCACTGCTAGGCCTTGAGGCTTTCATATCCTTCAAGCCTTTATGCAAAACCTGAGCCAAACCTGTAGCCAAGAGATTTTACCTGTTAGCTGCCACTTAGTCCTCATTCTTGTGACACAGAACAGCTCATCTCTCACGACATGAGCAAGCCAAATCCCAATCTCCCCAGTGAGGTGAAAGGCAAGAGACTGCAAAAAGCATTGTAACCAAGTTTTCTAAGCAAACCACATTGCAATTCACAGACTGTGCTAAAGCTGACATGATTGATGTGCTGATAGCTCACCGTGGCTGCTTCTGAGTCTGGCTCTTCCTTGATTTCCTGAAGGAGAAGAGCCAAGCAAAAGGTGATCTGAACCCCAGAAAGGAAGCTGAAGTGTTCTTTGGTGCTTGAGGATCTGTGCAGGATGACATTTTTAATTCTTTATGACCTTAAAAAGAGGATAGAAGTTCGATTTGTTTGAAGTCCTTACTAAATGTAGCATTCAAATATACATGAGAAGTGATGTCTGCAGTCATAATTCTCTTTTGCTTACTTTCTAGGCCAGAAAAACCCAGTTTTATTGACATTTTTGTCATGGAGGTGGGCTGCTGGTTTAGAATCACTAACTAGAAGACTAAGATAAAGAGGTCTCAAGTTTCAAAATCAAGAGGCAGCATTCAATCCAAAATGAATTGATGCCCTGTGATTGAAATCCTTTGGACCTAATCTAAAATGAAGTGAAGAATTCAATTCCAAGACTTAACAACCTTTCTTTATATCTAATCTAAGCCTCCCCTGGGGCAACTTGAGGCCATTTCCTCTCCTCCTCTGCCTGTTAACCCTGGAGAAGAGACTTGCCCCCAGCTCACTGCAAGCTCCTTGCAGGGAGCTGGGCAGAGGGAGAAGGTCAAATTATTCAGTGTCATGTCAGGGACTCCTTGGCTTTTCCATTCTGAAACGCTCTAACTTTGGTGATGATTGCCAGACAGACAAAGAACCTGAGAACTGCAACTCACTGGTGATTTTGCTCTTCTTCAGCTGATGCTCTAATGGTGGTTTTAGCATCCTATGGACATCAGTGGAACTCTGGAATTTTTTTCTTCTGATTTCTTCAAACCATTCTCCAGTCACTCCCAGCAGCACTGCTGCAGACTTCTTCCTCTTCTGGAGTTTGCTAGAAAGGAAGAAAATAGCTCATGTCTTTAAGCTGTTTTAGATGTTACAGACACATCCTGAGGAACTCTCTCTGTTGATCTTTACAGGGTATTTCTACATGGAATGACTTCTTAAAAGACAGAGTGACACATGATCCATTCAGAGCAATCCCAGCGCAGTCTGAGTGACTCCAGCTGAGCAGGGAGCCAGTGTGAGCACGCTAAGTGGACAACTCATCTGCTTGCACTATTGAGATCCAAGGAGGAATTTGTTCCCTGCAAGGCTTGTTGAGTGTTGGCCCAGGCTGCCCAGGGAGGTGCTGCAGTGCCCATCCCTGGAGGGCTTGAAGAAGCATCTAGCTGCTCTCCTTAGGGCCATGGCTTAGTGGCATGGCACTGCTAGGGATGCTTGGGCTGGGGCAGCTCACAGCTCTCTTCAGCTCCTGTGCCCAGGGTGCCACCTGGTGGCAGCAGCACGCACAGCAGGCGCGGGAGGCTACGGGCGCTGCGGGCACAGGAGCGCGCGGGAGGCTGCGGGCACAGGAGCGCGCGGGAGACTGCGGGCGCTGCGGGCACAGCAGGCGCGGGAGACTGCGGGCGCTGCGGGCACAGCAGGCGCGGGGGGCTGCGGGCACAGGAGCGCGCTGGGCACGGGAGGCTATCAGGAACAAACACCACCACCCCACAGGCTTTAAGGTCAACCGTATCAGGCACTGTATGAGCATGCCTTTCCCTGGAAAAACGCATTGAAAGCCTTGCACAAGCCCAGTCATTGCTACTGAATGGCTGTCAGGTCTTTACTGGCTCATCCACGGTGTTATCTGCCAGGCTGCTGCTCTGGAATCGTGCTGGCATCCCCAGCTCCTGCAAGGAAGCCTGGACACTGCTGGGCTGTGAGTACACACACAGGCAGGGCTGTGTGCTGAGCCCTGCACACCTAGCTATGGCAGTGCCAAAGCATCACACAACTGCCAGGGCTCCAAGAGACTTCCTGATCCCTTCACTTCCTAATGCCTTCACTTCCTCCTAAGAGCCAAGCTCCAGCTGCCCTCCTCTAGTGTGGATCCATTCCCCTAGTCCTAGCACTGCCTAACATCTAACAAGTCCCTCCCTAGCTCTCCTGTAGCCCCTGCAGAGCCTGGAAGGAATTATCCTGGGTATGGAGTTGCCTTTCATCCTGCAATAGCTTACAGGTACTTTTCTGTCCCAAGGATGTTGTCTCCTCTCCAGAGGAAGTGGCTCCAGCTGTTGCAGAGTGGCTGCAGAGAAATGAAGAGGAAGGCTGGATGGAGCAGAGAGGGAAGGAAGCAGGACTAGCAGGCTTGGTTTAGAGGGCACTAGGTGTTTTGACATTTCTCCTGAGCAGTGTGTCACTGGATAATGTGCAATCCAAGTAACAATGGCACTGCCTCAGAGGCAAGTTCACTGCAGTGCTGACTGCAGATACCCATCTTGTGCTGGGCTGGTTTGGTGCCATGGCTTCCCTCTGTCGTTCATCAGTGTCATCAGGGGCAGGCAGGCTTGAGAGAGCAGCTCCAGAGGGAAATGAGGTGGTTTGGCTGGGAGTCACCACAGAGGAGAGATAGTTACTAGTCATGCAGTATTGCAATTACACATCATCTATCATCTTTCTATCAAGACTAGGGCAATGGATCCAAACTAGAGGAGGGGAGATTTAGATCACACATTAGGAAGAAGTTAGTTAGAAGTGCATTAGGAAGCACTGCCTGACAGCCTCACAAGTCCCTCCCCAGCCCTCTTGGAGCCCCTGCAAGGCCACAAGAAGCTCTCCTGGGAGCCTTTTGTGCTCCAGCCTGAGCAATGCCAACTCTCTCAGCCTGTGCTCAGAGCAGAGGTGCTGCAGCCTCTGAGCATCCTCATGGCCCTGCTCTGGACACCTTGCAGCCTCTCCATAAGAAGAATAATGATCCACAGAGCCACCAGACTTTTTCCTAGCACAGCAGGCATACAATAGGTCTCTTTTCTAAGGCAGTCTTGATTCTTAGTGGCTGGTGTATTTTTACTCATGTTAAAGCAATCTTTTGTTTATTTGCCTTTCTTCCTGATTTCTGTTTGGCTCATGTCAGTAAAGCAAGCCAGCTTCATCATTAGATGTCAAATGTTATGCAGAAGGGGATGAATCAGAGGAAAAGAGACTCCCACGCTGTGGTTGCATCCACTACAGGACAATGTAAACAGCTCTCACTGAACAGAGAAAGCCAGCCTGGCCAGGGAAAGGAGGAGGTTCATTCTCATGCTGCCACAGAACTCCTCTCTGCTCTGGCAGCTCAGGAATCAAGTTCTCAGTTCAAGCTCAGACCTCAGGAGCTCAACAACTCTCTTCATGAAGTTTTAAAGCACAGAGCACTGAAAACTGAGATCATGGGAGCTCAGGGTGATTCATCACCCATCTCAAGCTGGAACAATGCCCCAAACCATCACTTGGCACCTGAAACTATTGCTTTAGCAGCCAGCCTGGCTTTACAGTCCAAACATTCCTCCAGCTCTGCTGGAACAAACAGAAAAGGCCATAAGTCTTCTTCAGTCTGGAGAAGAGAAGGCTCCCAGGAGACCTTCTTGTGGCTCTGAGTTGGCTTTTAGCACTTTGAGCAGTTGGTTCACAAGAGGGAAGGAGGTCACTGCTAGTGACTCTCCAGCTTGGTCTAACTCTCTGCCATCTCCTCTCCAGTGACTCCAGAAGAGGAAAGCTCCCCTCTCAGAATGTTCCACAGAGGATTTACAAGCTCTCTGCACAGGCTGGAAATTACAGGCCAGGAAAAAAGGGTGTTACTCTCTTATGCTGTCAGTACTCACTAGCTACCTGCCAACATGACATGGTAATAACAAAACAAACAGATGATGCAATGGAGAGGAAGACTACCAATCATTTATAAAGTGTGTCACCTAGCTTCTGAAGGGCAGTAATTCATATCTCTAATGAGATTACTTCATTAATAGGAATTTCCATTCGCTTTAATACATACTAAGAGGTGCAATAGATATGATAGAAGTGTCCGGGAGCTGCCAGCTCCTCTATCCCAACCCCCCTGGCACTAGAGCAGCTTGCTGCCAGCCCCAGCCAGCCTGGCCTGCAACACTGCCAGGGCTGGGGCTGCCACCACCTCTCTGGCCAACCTGGCACAGTGGCTCAGCACCCTCCTGGCCAACAACTTGTGCCTAAGAGCCAAGCTCCAGCTGCCCTCCTCTAGTGTGGATCCATTCCCCTAGGCCTAGCACTGCCTGACAGCCTCACAAGTCCCTCCCCAGCCCTCTTGGAGCCCCTGCAAGGCCACAGGAAGCTCTCCTGGGAGCCTTCTGTGCTCCAGCCTGAAGATAGCATTCTCCATGGAAAGATTCTGATCTGTCTGCAGGAACAGATACAGTCTCAACCCAAAAACGTTGCAGGCAGGAGTGAGTCTTGGGATCCTGAATGTCTGTCCTGGAAATCTACCATGGAACTCCAGATGAACACTGTGTGTGCCCCAGGATGGGCTGGAAGGCTAGGGATCAGCTCTTCTTGGGTCTTTCAGTCAATGTGAAGCTAATAATTAACAGCAGACAAATTTACTCTTCCAGGGTAGAGCTGCTAGGTGACTGTGAGACCTTCTATAAACACTGATAGCATGCAGAGAGAGAGCCACCTGTGCCAGTCATTTCTAGCTGGGCCATGCACTGCACATGGAGCTGCCTTGCAAAGACAGACAATGCAGATGCTGTTCCTCAGGATGCTGGGTGACTTTCCTTATGCAAAACCTTTCCTAGGCAAAAATGTAAGGGGAAAAGAAAAGAGACACAGGCCAGGTGTTTGTTTCTATTTACACTTGGGTAGCATCCCAGTGCTTCAGGGCTCTAAGCCTGTTCTCAGGAGGGTTTACAAACCACTAACCACACCAGTGGCACAGTCTCAGTAAGGAATAATAACAGTACCTCCTCCACAAACAAGACAGCATAGAGCACTTGTGCCCTCAAACATCCTGGGTGGAGCATCTCTTGGGAAAGAATTTCTTTATGAAGGCTTTGTCCAGGGAGGCAGCTCCACTGGAACAGCCATTGGCTCAGGTGGGGCTGCCCTGCTCTCTGGCCTCTTCTCCTCACCCATGCAGCCTGGGGGTATTTTGGGGCTGATTCTAACCATTCTTTGTAATTATGAGGAGTTGAGCTCCTAATAGACATCTCTAACACCCAAGAAGTAATTCTGAGTCTCTGAGGCTGTGAGAGGGTCAACAGGACTACTCGGGGGAATGGATCCACACTAGAGGAGGGCAGCTGGAGCTTGGCTCTTAGGCACAAGTTGTTGGCCAGGAGGGTGCTGAGCCACTGTGCCAGGTTGGCCAGAGAGGTGGTGGCAGCCCCAGCCCTGGCAGTGTTGCAGGCCAGGCTGGCTGGGGCTGGCAGCAAGCTGCTCTAGTGCCAGGGGGGTTGGGATAGAGGAGCTGGAAGCTCCCTGCCACCCCTGGGATGCTCTGATTCTGTCCATAAGCCAAATTGCCATGTCAGACTCAAAGTGTAAGCAAGACAAAAGAACTGCAGCATCAAGAGTGTCCTGAGTATGTCTGCACCTCTGCAACACATCCCTGCCAAGGATATGAGTCCAGAAGAGGGGAAAGACTAGATTCCTCCTGCCATGGGTGATTGCCACCGTTCTATTGCCAGGCCTGGGAGAACAAATGTCAGGCAGGAGAACACCATCAGCAATTACTTGCAACAAATGAACCCAGTGAAGGATCTGCCAGCAGGCAGCAAGAAGAGTTGTGCTCCTGTAGCAAGGAACTGCATCCAAATGATTTGTGGCTGAGATTGTGCAGAACAAAGCAAAGAGGACACTCATCTTTCCCACAGCTATCACGTGCAGGTGATGGGTGACCAAGAGAAGAGTGGGGAATGCTGCTGACTCTACCTCCTAATGCTTTTCTTTTGCTTTTCATCCTTAAAGCTGAGGATAAATCCAAACAAACCTCTGCTTTCTTGCCATCTACTCTTACTGCCAGAGATCTGCAAGAATAAATCTACTAGATAAAAAGAGCAAAAGCACAAAGGTGGAAATAAGCAAAACAAATGACAGCAAAGGGAGTGAGTGCTCTTTTCTCCCCAAAGCTCCATTTCCCTTTCCCCTTTCTCTCAGTTCCTGCTCACAGACAGTGGCTTATGCCTAAAAGATGTTCCAGAAGCAGGAATTACTTTTTTCCCCCATTCTTCCTACTGAAAAGGGAAGAAATCCCTTGCACAATACAGGCATAGTTCCTTCTGGAAACCTGATCTAGCAGGTGAACTGCTGCTCAGGGACAGAGCTCCATTTGCTCAGTGGCTCAGTCTCTCCCTGGAAAATGAAGATCACAGTGTTGCTCTTTCTCTCAAGGATTAATAAACTCAAAAGGTACAAGGTTATTGTCTGCAGCCATATTCTATAAACCAGACAAATCTCCCAAAGAACAGCTAATAATGAAAGAGTTCAGAGCTCTGCTACCCTTCTAAACACATTCTCTCGTTATCAATAACCCTTCTGCTCTATCTCCAAACTGTTCATTTCTGGGACAGCCTGCAAAGGTGTCAGATACCTGTTCCCCTGCTACATCCCTACCTGCTGGCTCCATGGCTCCTGGCTCTCTCAGGTGCTCTCTCAGCTGCTCTCTCCTGGCTCTCTCAGCTGCTCTCTCCTGGCTCTCTCAGGTGCTCTCTCCTGGCCCAGGTGCTGTTTCAGCAGGCTCAGTGCATCCTTGCATCCAGGGCTCAGTCTGAGGCACTGCAGCTCCAAAGCTGACTGGAAGCACAGCTGCTTGGGCACTGGCTGCCTCTCCACACTCTGCAGAGGGAGGAGCTGCCTGGGCAAGAAAGGGCAGCAGCTCCACCTCTGTGCCCACAGCTTCATGCTCTGTCCCTGCTGAGCCTTCTGCCACCTGCCAGGCTCTGAAGAGATGGGAAGCAGGCAGCCCTCCCTGGCTCCCCTGCCCATCAGCTTCTTGGGGAAAGGAGAGCAAAGAGAAGCATCTACAGGTCTGTTGAGCCCTGGGGACTTGGGGTTCTGCATGCAAATACCAGCTGTCAATTCTATTTTTAATTACTGTCCCCAGGAGCTGCATAACAAAGCTTGAAAGGATAAGCTGGGGACACTCTGAAGTCAGATGAGAGACCTGGGATGGTTTTATGTCATCATTTTCTGACCTATTTGATTCCATATGGCAAGCTGACCTGTGGTATTAATAGCTGTGCCTGCAGCATGTGCTTTTGTCTTTCAAAATCAGCTGGTGTTAAAACTTGTTTCCTGTAACAAAAGCAGCTTGTAAAAAGAGAGGAGCCTGCTCCTGCTGCTTGTGATTCCAGAGTAGGATTGGGGAATGGATCTTTGCAGAGGTGCAGCCAGCTGTGTGCTCCAAGCAGCAAACCCAGGAGCAGTGCAGTCACCAGAGCTGACCTGTGCCTCGTGCCCTCTGCCAAGCCAGTCTGGACAGGCTATTGTAAAGCAAGAGAGCCACTCCACAAACCTGGCCAGCAAGCTCACTGCTGCTTCCTCACTTGCTCCCTGGCCCTGCCCAGCTCCAGCCAGCTCTTTCCAAAGCCACCTTCCAGAGCAGTTTACTCCCTTTAGGGACTTCATGCAAAAGAGCAGTGTTGATGAAACTGCCACCTTCTGTGTGCCTCATTTGATTGAGAGCATCACTCAAACCACACTTGGAAAGCATCCCAGCAGTGTGCTGCCACTTTCAGCCTTTTGAATGGAATGGAAAAAAAGGTGTACGAAGTTAATCATCAACATGATAGTAATAAGAATGAGAGAGAAGCACAGGGGCAGGCATACAGGACCAAAAGGAGCAAACACAACTGTCTCAGGAGCCTCTGAAGCTCACTGTGGTCATACAGAAACTGCAGGATTGGGCTCTTCAGGATGATCACTGGCACAGGGTAACCAACACTGCACAGACTGCAACCAGCCTGCTCCTAATGGCAGTGCCCTGGCCTGAAGAGCTTACTGTCTAAGAGACAAGTGGAGTGAGAAAGAACTTTTACTAGGCCCAGGACAGATGAAGAACCTTGCCTAAGGACACATACAAAACCTTTGAGAGATGCAAGGTTGTGCCTTGATCATCAACACTTCACCTCTCTTTTGCTCAACTGCTGAATGCCTCTTCAGCTGAGACTTAAAACTGACTCCACCCCAGAAAGGTTCCTTTTACACCATTTATTTTGACAGCTGTTGCACAGACTCCACTTTCTACTGACAAAGTCCTAAGCACACAGACAAACACAAATCTGGAGGCAGGTGAAAGCCTGCAGTTCAAAGGCAGGCTGCTTTTCCACAGCATTGGAAGCCTCACTGCATCTGCTTTGGCTTTAGCCTCATCCAGACTTTTAAACCTAAAACCACCCATATCCAGCAAAACATCCCTCCTATTTTTTCAGGTCCTAATGGGACACGTGGAACAGGAATTAAAGCAAGAAAAGTGACACCAAATTATGGACAAAAGAAATTGCCAAGCTGAACTCAGTCAGGGCTCAGATGCTGCAGAAAAGACAAGTTCTGGGTGCAGGTCAGTGTTGACACATAATGTTTAAACATGCCCATCATAAAATCCACTTGACTTGAGATGAAAAACAGACAGTACAAAATTCCACTTGACAGAAATGGCACCCATTAACATTCCTTCTCCCCCTGCACAGAGCATTGCTCTGAAGAGTGCCCACAGATGAGCCTGAGAAGACTCTGCTGCTCACTTCTCACAAGGCACATCAAGTCTCAGCTGGAGGAAGAAATTACAATCTTTAATAACAAGCAGCTCATTTTCCAACCTATTTTTTAGGAACTCCTTGACCTTTCCCTTCACTCCCAGCACAAGTAGCTATGGTGATTGCACATGGGGAAGGCAGAAGCTAGAAACAAGGTTGAGGCAGTTCTACTTCTTCCTATGGCTCAGGTAAGTTATTGTGACTTATGTTATTTATTATCACAGGCTGAGAAAGTTGGCATTGCTCAGGCTGGAGCACAGAAGGCTCCCAGGAGAGCTTCTTGTGGCCTTGCAGGGGCTCCAAGAGGGCTGGGGAGGGACTTGTGAGGCTGTCAGGCAGTGCTAGGCCTAGGGGAATGGATCCACACTAGAGGAGGGCAGCTGGAGCTTGGCTCTTAGGCACAAGTTGTTGGCCAGGAGGGTGCTGAGCCACTGTGCCAGGTTGCCCAGAGAGGTGGTGGCAGCCCCAGCCCTGGCAGTGTTGCAGGCCAGGCTGGCTGGGGCTGGCAGCAAGCTGCTCTAGTGCCAGGGGGTTGGGATAGAGGAGCTGGAAGGTCTCTTCCAGCCCTGCCAGCTCTGGGATTCTGTGTAGCTGACTGGGAGGAGATTCAGTTGTCTCTTGAAAGGGTCTCGTGAACTACCTTTCAACCTGGCTTGGTTTCCACAAGCTACGACGATCGGCTCTGGGATCTGCCCGAGAGCCACCGAGCCTCCCCATTTCCCTGCAAGGTCCTAGCAAACCTCTCCCCAGCCACCAGGGCTTAGCTCACCCTCCGTGCCAGCGGCACGGTGGAAGGCAGAGCTGGCCTCCTTCTCCTCGCGGAAGGAGCGGAGCGGCGGGAGCAGCAGCCGTGACTCACAGCAGCCTGTGCCACAACACGCGCTCTCCAAACGGAGCGATGCTACAGGCAGCTCCGGCGAGCCGGCAGCACCGCAGCCTGCAGCCCGGGGCTGGGCTGCCCCTTTCGCCGATCGCCTCAGCGAGCAGCTGCGGGCTCCGCCGGCAGCCAGCGCCTTCCGCCCGCCCGGTACCTGACTCTGTGCTTCTCAGCCCGCCGGAGCTCCGAGTCCCTCTGCAGCACCTGGAAGATCGCCTTGGCTTCCTCCTCGTTCAGAAAACTGAGATCTGGCCCCTGCGGCGCTGCGGTCATGGCTTGGCTGATTTCCGGCCAGGCGGGCGGAGGCAGGCGGGCAGCACTGACCTCCTCGCAGCTTGGAGCCGCACCAGCATGGCCGAGCCCCGGCACGACGGCGCACGCCGGCAGCCGCGGGACACGCTTCCCGGAGCCGCGGCAGTCCTTTACCGCCCCAGCCCGGCGCGCGTTGGGCTACACCTCCGGAGGGAGCGGCGCGGGGCGGAGCGGAGCGGAGCGGCTTAGCTTAGCTTGCCCCGCTGCCCTGCCCGTGAGCGTGGCAGGAGCCGGAGCAGCAGCTTGCCCCGGGTCGGCGCCGCAGTCAGGTGTTTGCGCCGAGCGTTTGGCGCTGTTTACCTTGGCGCTGCTAGGTGTGGTACGAAGTG